>CP092876.1:44608852-45091080 GCA_030710605.1 Cordylochernes scorpioides | reverse complement strand
CAGGGACCCATACAACATAATGTATACAGGTTTGTAAGCTTCCAATGCTAAAAGTGACAACTACAGCAGTTATTAATGCACCCCCATTTGGAATTTCTTTTAAAGTGAAATTTATTTGATCTGTGACCTTGATGCTTATAAATATATAAATAAATATTCTACCGAGACAAATGCTTTGCCCTTCCCCTAACTCCCCAAATTTTATTCCTCTAAATTAGTTTTTTCTTGGTGTTAATTTTTTTTTCCGCAAGTGCATATGTAAATTAGTTGCCGTAGTCTTGGTTTTATTTTTTCAAAAATCAATAAAAAGTATATGCTTTTATCACAATAACTTTTGTAATTTTAAATCTCTGATCAAGACATTTTGGATTTATCTAGTTTTTGTTTGTTGAGAGGAAATAAAAGAGAAATTTCGAAATTTTAATAGACCACTTTTATAAATATATATATATTACCAAAGTTGAAGGTATATAATATCGTATTTGTCACCTGGATCTCAACTTATTGACAGGTTTTGAAACAAACTTTTTTTGCACATAACGATTTTTGATTCAAATTCTCTCTTAAAATTATTATTGGCATTGTGTTTATATATATATATATTTATATATAAATTAAAAGATATTCTTATTATACAAAACTCAAAAGTAAGAATTCATCCATATTGTACATTTTACATATTTCTAAAAATTTTGGCAAACATTACGTCAATTTGGTAGAACATAACCTTAGGGTCCACTTCGTTGTTTAGGTTGATTAGCGAGTAATATTTAATAGTTTTTGATATTATTATGAATATAATGAAATATAAATATGATTTTTAAACCATTTTATATTTAAATCATGTTATAAATGTCAAGTTAGTTAAACTATGTTAATATTGGTTTTCCAAAACCAATGCAGTTCTAACATCACCGTAAATTATTAAGTGAACTCAGAATGTATTTTCAGTTCTGTAAAATGACATAAGCTATCTTCTGTAAGATTGTCATTTTTGTGGGCCATTGGTAGCATGGTGGGCCGAATATATCTTCCTTCTTATCTCCACTTAATCATATTAGAATATCAAGCCCGTAGAGCTTGAGATTTTTTGTCTGCTGGGGTTGAGTAGAGCTCATCACTGGATTAACCAATCAATGTCAATCATGTGGTTTGGGGTTGCAGGTTGAGAATTGCACTTAATACAGTAGGAAAACCTTGCAACCGTTATACCCAGCAGCAGATTTCCATTCTTGCAGGCATTGGGCCTTAATGGTACAGAGGAGGTCTTTTTCATTTAGTGGGGTGGATAATTATCTAGCCTCAAGCTGGAAGCCATTGTACTGTAACAGATCTGTTGGCTGGGAATCAGTTTACAGATTGATTAATGAGAAGAAATTCTTGGCTGGAGAAACAGGTTTGAAAGGTGTAAATGAATGCCTTTGATTTGGAGTAGATTATTATTTTACTTGATGAATTGATATATTTTTTTAAAGAGTATCTATTGCAGAGTTCTGATTTGTAAACTGAAAGATGTCTAGAGTGGGAAAGGGATATTTTTTCAAGGATTTTATCTTTGTAAATAGCAATACCACTGCCAGAGAGTTCAGTTTCAAGTTGGCTCCCATCAGTGTAAATTGTGATGCCAAAGAGAGAACTATTTTCTTCAATGATTTAGAGGCAAAGAGCTTTAAGTAATTCTGGCCGAGTTTCATGTTTATGGGGATTGGCTGAGAGATAAGGTTTATAGGTGAGTTTATTGTGAGTTTTTTTTGGGGGAGGGTAGAAAGCTTAATGTTTTGTATTTATTGGGATATCTAAAAGATGATAATTGTAAGCCATGTTGAGAGGAGAGGAACGTTTTAGTTTTTTATTTGCCTCCCAATTTTGAATAAAAATTCCTGTAAGGTGTTCTTTGGGAGAATTCATCTTTTTAAATATGAATTTTGAGAAACTGATTTTTCCTCCTAAGGTGCAGAAGATGAAAATTGGATCCAAGTTTAGCAATGTGATTTGGCAAAATCTTTCAAGCCTACTGATGATTTTGGGTACGCTGGCTTGGATTCTGTATATTTTCGATAGATTGCTTTTACTTGCATTGATCTTGGATGGGGCAGCATATTCCAAAATAGGCCTTATGAGTGTGAGACATTTTGTATATAAGATATTGACATTTGCACACCCCAGTTTAAGCCTGATTTTTTAAAAATAAGTTTAAGTCAATTTTTAGCTTTGTGTATCATGGTGCCAATTTGTTTTTAAAGGTGAGAACAGGATCAAGTGTGACACCAAGATATCTTGGGGAACCTGAAAATTTGATGAGTTATTCAGAATATTTGGGATCCAGTGACAAAGGTAATTGTTAAATGTGAAGAGGCCAATTTAAGATTTGTTGATGTTAATAGAGAGTTTAAGTTTGTATTTTCTGTATTGAAGAGGTTATTTTTGGAGACCCAGATGATTGTTATATGCATAACGGGGCTTAGAATAGACCCTTGGTGGCCAAGTATATCAATAAGCTAAGTTATGTTAAGATAATGGTTTTCCCACTATGTACTAAGTGCATTTCTCAACCTGCAACCCCAAAACACATTATGACTGTATTGACTCATCCATTGATGGGCTCTACTATCCCCAGCAGACACCATCAAAAGTCTAAAGCTCTACAAGCTTGATATCCTAATATGATTGAGTGGAGATAAGAAAGAAGAAGAAGAAGTGGTTAAGATAAATTAGTTTAGTTAGGTTTGGTTAGTTTAAATTAAATTTATTTAGAAATGCAACTACAGTCTATCTTTTTTTATTCAACACCCCAAAGGATCAGAGCTTTCAATTTAATTGGTCTGTATTATTATAAGCATAAGGTAATAAAACCAAATCCAAATAAATAGTGTGTGATGTTTCGATAACAGCATTGTTGCCATCATCAGAAAAAAAAAGTACTAGATTTTACTACTACATAAGTACATACTACAAAAGTACTACATTCAACACTTTTGTCTGATGGTAACAACGCTGTCACAGAAACATCACACATTATTTTTTATTTGGATTTGGCCTATTATCTTGTGTTAATAATCTATAATCTAAATTTTGCCTTATCTAGTCTGTTAGATGATTTCATTCCAACACATTCACTGCTAGTGGACAATTTTAAAGGATAACCAAATATATAATTAAAATAATATTTTTGAAAATACTGTTGTAATACAGTAAAATCCCGCTAATACGAACCCCAGATAGAGCGAACCTTCCCTTATAACGAACCTAAGGCAATTCCATTCCATGGAAAATACCAACATTATAACAAACTTTACGATTTTTAAAATAGCGAACTACCCAATAATGAACCTAATTTTAAGTCCCAAAATAATAAAATTATTTAAAATACTAAGCTTATAACAACTTAAAATTTGTGAAGATTCCATTAGATCCTGTGTGGATCTCATGGAATAAAGTCCGCCCTAGACTGACGAGGGCCATTAGCTCGAAACCATGGTCTCTAGGTGGACGCTTCTCAGTTTGCCAAAGCTGGTGTTGTGGCTTTATCACCAACCCGAGGCCGCTAGTTGTGGCGATGGTCAATAGATGGCGTCAGGTTTTGACCTTTATTTTGACGGGAGAGGCACCCTATGAATAAATTTAGCAGCATTGTTTATTTTTATTTACGTTCTATTTTTGCTGTATGTTATATAAATTTTTGCACATTGTACTTTTTATTAAATAGAATATCTTTGCAGCCATCAAATTTGAAATAGACAAAGTGCAAATTGCTTCCAAAATGAAGATAAAAAAGTAAACAAAGGCATTCTTAAAAAAAAAAGCTATTACTAAAAAGGCCATTTTAAAAACTTTTCAAAGTGAAACAACACAGGCAAAAAAATTTCAGGACATGTTAAAATAAGAAAATATAACTTTTCTATTATCCCTAATATATAAAAGTCAGTGTATGTATGTATGTATGTATAGTAAATTTGTGTGTACGTATAGTTCATTTGTGTAAAATTTTAATGTATGTATGTATATATACAGTAAAACCCCTCTATAGTGAACCCCAATGGGACAGAGCTTTTGGTTCACTATAGCCACGGTTCACTATAGCCACGGTTTGGCTATTTTTTTTTACTTTTCAAAATTTTTAGACCGTATAATTAAAGGACAGCCATACACACTGGAAGAGGCTTCCTCTTAATAGTGGTCACTTTGTTTTAATTCCCTTAATTGACCAATTTTCTTACTTTAATACTGAATAATAATAGAAATCATTAGATGATAGGTTCTTCTTATCATTAACATGCATGTACCTCTATGTCTAATTTAAAAATCAAGACAAATCCTAGGCAAAGTTTTATTAAATATATATTCAAAGATATAAAATGATTTTAAAACATCATTATCACATTATATAATACATTGTTTACTAGGAAAAATGGCTCTAACACCTTGTTGCTTCAAAGCATTCTTCAAGCATTGCACCATTCAAATAAAGTTAGTGTTTTTCTTCCATTTCATTTTCCCACATATTCTTCTAGGTCTAGATTTCGTTTTTTTTTTAACCTGTCATGCAAAACATTGCTGACTTTAAAATCACTATAGTTAATGGCATAAAAATAGTTTTGTTTCATCACGGGACCATTCATTTGGATTTTTTTTTTTAGCCCTAAAACGTACGATCGCGATCGCGGCAAAAGTTGAGGTTGATTCCTCTTTGTAACCATTTTTAATAGCTTTATATTTTATCTTTTATAATAGAAAAGTTATATTCTCTTATTTTAATATGTTCTTAACATTTTGCCTGTGTTGTTTCACTTTGAAAAGTTCTGAAAATGGCCTCTTTTTTTTTTTTTTTTAAGAAATAACGCTTTTGCTTTTAAAATGCCTTTGTTTTCTTCATTTTGGAAGCCATTTGTATTTTTATATTTCAAATTTAATGGATACAAATATATTCTATTTAATAAAAAGTATAATGTGTTAAAATTTATACAACATACAGCAAAAATAAAGTGCAAAATTCAAAACAAACAATGCCGCTAAATTTATTGTTTTGAAATCGCGATTCGCGAGCTCAAAATTTGGTTGTTTTAATTTTTTTTTAAATTACAATTCTAAGTTCGTTATAAGCATAGTATTTTTGATAGATTTTATCATTTTGGGACCGAAAATAGGTTCGTTATAGCGATAGTTCGCTAGTTTGAAAAGTGAAAAGTTCGTTATAGCGATGGTAATTTTAATGGAATGGAATGCGGATTTTCGATGGGTTCGTTATAAGGGAAGGTTCGTTATAGCCATGGTTCGTCTTAGCGGGGTTTTACTGTATGTATGTTTGTCGGCCATACACGTCCACAATACGTAACTAATCTGACTGAAATTCTAACAGTATATATAGTAGAATCTGGAAAAACTTATATGAAAATTTCAGGTCTCTATCCCGAATATATTTTAGAGTTATTTGCAAATTGCGTTGCAAATTTTCTCTTTCGCTCGCAAGCAGTGCCTCTAGCGGTGAAGATGGGAGGTAATATCAGCTGACCTAATGTACATGTAAAATGTGTTTTAACAGGACATAGAGAAAAATTTGGAAGAGATATTTATCGGATTTTTAGACAATAAAAATTGAAATTGACAGGTTCTGGGCAAAAATAGTTGTTTTTTTTAGTCAGAAAATGATGACAATATAGCTGTACCATATTTGATTTTCTTATACAAAATTATATCCGGAAAAATTCCAAAAAACAGAGACCGCGGTAAGACCAGTTCATTTTTAGTATGCAGGAACAAAATTCAAACAGAAAAACATTTATTCAAGCAGAAGACACAAAGCTAGATCATCTCTCTATAAGATATCGCTTCTCAGACACAAAGTTTGAAGCGGGATGTTTCACAAGAGTGACATCCACGGCGCCAATTTATAATTGTAACGAATAGAGTATTTGAAAATCAAAATAATAGAATTTCCAAATATCGTTGTGAAAATTTACATTTTTATTTTTATATTTTAAAAACACACAAAGTTTGGAGCGGGACGTTTCACATGAGTGACATCCACGGCACCAATTTATAATTGTAACAAAAAGTATTTGACTAAAAACATTTAATAGGGTAAAACCCGGGCATTGCCCGGGTCATTCGGCTAGTAAGAGATAAAATGGAAAGCTATTAAAAATTGTTACAAAGAGGAATTAACCTCAACTTTTGCTGTGATCGTACGTGTTAGGGCTAAAAAAACTTCCAATAAACGGACCCATGATGCAACAAAAAATTGTTTTTATGCCATGAACTATGGTGATTTTAAAGCCCCATTGGGGTTCACTATAGAGGGGTTTTACTGTATATTTCAATTAATAATGTGAATTGATACCCCCATTGGTACTTTTTATTTAATTTTTTCAGAATAATTCATAATTAACTTTTAGTGATAGGTAAAATTGCATCAATACATTTTGAACAAAGGAAAAATTAAAATACAATTTTATTATAAATGAATAAATCCAATGGGAAGAGAAAGAGAATAAATTTAGAAAATAAAGGCTAAACATTTTAATTAAAAAATTAATTTTTTCAAAATAAATTCTTCATGTTTTTTATTTTTTATTTTGGGCTTGAAGCATATTCATTGTGCATTCAAGCAGAAAAATCCTCAATAGGCATGCATTGTCTTTAAGTTTTAAGGTCCGTCAGCCAAACTCGATCATTTACATCCAATGGAGGCAGTTCTCGTACTCCCTTTGCTCGATCAAAGTAGTATTTTTGTTTTCCCTTTGAATAACCTCTTGATTTTTCAAATTCTTTAGATTGGGTGGTTGGTGTTGTTTCGTTGGTGTTGGAATGTTGGTGCGAATCTGCCGTCCCATGCTAAGTTCTGCTGGGCTGAAGCCATTTGCAAGTGGCTCGATATGCCAGCAAAGCCAGATAGGGATCTTTTGACTTGCCAATTCTTTCTTTAACAATTTTTACAAAAGATTCTATGAAGCCGTTACTCTGCGGGTATCTTTTACTGGAGGTGACATGAGTAAATCCGTAATCTTGGGCAAATTCTTTAAATAGTGATCCGAGCTGGGGGCCATTGTCACTCCGCACCTCCAAAGGAATCCCGTGCCTTGCAAAGATGGACTTACAGTGGACTATTACAGAAGCTGATGTCATGTCCTCTAATCTTGCAATTTCCGGGTATCTTGAATAATAGTCAGTTATTAACAAATAGTTTTGGCCCTTTATTGTAAAGAGGTCAACCCCAAATTTCTCCCAAGGACAACTTTGAAGCTCTGAGTGTAATAGTGGCTGATGTCGATTTGTTCTTTCCTCAATACACATAGGACAGGTTCGGACCATCTCCTCAATTTCGCTTATGATCTGGGGCTACCAGACGGATCCTTTGGCTCTTTCACGTCATTTTACTACCCCAAGGTGTCCCTCATGGATTCTTTGGAGCAACCCTTTCCTGATATTCTCCGGGATAACGTATCTTGACCCTTTCAGGAGAATACCATTCTCAACGGAGAAATCATCCTTTGCTGGTCAATATTGACTTTCGGACATGGAGACATTTTTTCTCCCTGGCCATCTTTCCTGGGTGTATTTAATAATATTTTGGATAACCTGGTCTTTGTCTTGACTTTCTTTGATTTCCTTTACTCGGACATCAGATATGGGCATAAATGAGACAACCTGTTTAACGTAGGCACATAACTCCTCCTCCAATTCCTGAGTCCCGACTTTCATCCTAGGTGATCTAGATAGCGCATCCGCCACTATCAAGTTCTTTCCTGGCGTATGTACGATCTTATACGAATATCTCATAATCCGTAGTCTCAATCTCTGAATCCTAGGTGGGAGATCATCGATGTTTTTGGAAGTAAAGATCGGTACTAGTGGTTTGTGGTCGGTTTCAAGAGTGATCACCAGGCCTTGGATGTATTGCTTGAATTTCTCACAAGCCCAGGTGATAGCCAGCGCCTCTTTTTAGATTTGAGCATAACGCTTTTCTGTTTCAGAGAGCGTTCTAGAAGCATATGCGATGACTTGTTTCAGTCCATCTTTGGTTTGCCATATTACTGCGCCTAGCCCAAAAGATGAAGCATCGGCTGATACTGTGATAGGCAAAGAAGGATCATACAAGGCTAGCCCTTGCGCAGAAGTAAGACTTTTCTTTATTTGGTCAAATGCCCGATCTTGATCATCTTCCCAAATCCATTCTTCTTTCTTTGACAGTAACTTGTTCAATGGATGCGATATCTCAGCTAAGTTGGGGACAAATCTAGCTGAAAAATTTACCATTCCATTCCTTTAGTTCCTTGACAGATCTCGGTTTGGGAAACTCCAGTATAGCTCGTTTTCTTTTGGGGTCTACTTGAATCCTGTTAGGATCAATTTGATGACCTAAAAACTTAATACAGTGGTACCTCGACATACGAGCGCCCCAACATACGAGTTTTTCGAGATACGAGCCGACGAGCAAGTGATTTTTTGCTTTTAGTTACGAGCGAAATTCGAGATACGAGTTCGGTTCAGTAGTGTTGAAGATATTAATCTGTGATTTTAAATGTTTCTTTTTGACCAGTACTTTTGTTTTGTTTTTGCTTTTCCTAAAATGTTTCTTTCTTCTTCTTCATTATTATTTGTTCTATATGCAAAGCTTTGTTTTTTGAGACTTGAATAAACAAATTCAAGTTTATTATATTTTTGTTTGCTTTTAAAGTTAAAACACAACAGGTAGTAACACGCAGTCGCGCCATCACGATCAGTTAGCAGCGTGCTTCCGCTGTGATAAGTTGTGTTTTGTGTTCGCGTTTTGTGTTGCGTTTACATTTACAGTTTTAGTTCATTTATTTTTATAACCATGGATAGGAAGAAAGTTTGTAAAAAGTCAAGTGCTAAGAAAAATATTATGAGTATTGAATTAAAACGTGAAATTATAGAAAAACATGAGCAAGGTGTTCGAGTTGTTGACTTGTCGAGGCAGTATGGCCGTAGTAAATCCATGCTTCGAGATACGAGTAATTCAAGATACGAGCAAGGTTGCGGAACGAATTAAACTCGTATGTCGAGGTACCACTGTAGTTGTAACTGCAAATTTGCATTTATCCTTGTTCAAGGTAAGTCTCGATTTAGAAAGTATTGTTAATACTGTTTCGAGTCTTTTATCATGTTCTTCTTGGCATGAACTATAAACCAATATATCATCCATATGGCATAGAGTTCCTTCCAGTCCTTACAATATTTGACCCATTCTTTTCTGAAAAATTTCCAGAGCGGAAGAGATACCGAAAGGTAACCTCTTAAACTGAAATCTCCCAAATGGAGTGATAAATGTGGTAAGTGCTGACGACTCTGAAGACAGTGGTATTTGCCAGAATCCACTATTGGCATCCAACTTTGTGAATAATTTAGCTCCTTTCAACTGGGTAGCGTATGTTCTACCACCGGGATCGGGTGTATTTCCCTTAGAATATTTTGATTGTGTATCGAGAGATCGACACATATTCTTAATTTTCCCGAAGGTTTTGCAACAAGAACCATGGGCGAACACCATTCAGAAGAACCCTCAACTTTTTCAATTACGCCATTTGATGTCATTCTCTCCAGTTCCATTTGAAGTTCTTTCATTAGAGGTATAGGTACTCTTCTTGGTGTATATATCGAATAAGGTTTTGCCCCTTCTTTCAACTTTATTTCGTACGGAATATCTATTTTTCCCAGTCCAGTAAATAACTTAGGAAATTTGAGCATTGGGTCTAGCTTGGTAGGAGCGGTTGAAATTGTGGTGAATCTAAGGTTTATTCTTTCTCATAGTTTCTAAATATGTAAGGCCATGTTCTTTCAACTTATCAACTAATTCTACTGAAGTGAATCAATTGTCTTCTGGACTATTTCTTCCAAAGTGTGGTCGACTAATCTCTAAAACATATATATTTTGGGTTGGCAGGGATAGTTCTCTCTGTTGACTTGATTGATTATTCTACTAAGAAAGAAGTGTTATTTTATAAAAAGGAAGCTAAAAATAGAGGAAGATAGAGACTCAAGTATGAGCCACGAGCTAACACTGTCACGAAAAATTCTCACGCTTCTGGACGGGCTGGGCGGAAACCGCCCACACATGCAAATTTAACCCCCCTCCCAAAACTGAAATTTATAAACGATGGATGGAAAATGTTTGTATCACTGTAAAATTAGAATACATGAAAGCTGGTAGCTCTAGGTAAACGAAAAATATATATTTTTCATATATTAAATTTATGCATGGGCAGAATCTACCCAACCCGTCCAGTTAAGGGTTAAAATAACGTACTACCCCTATAACAAACCTATTTTCGGTCCCAAAATGTTAAAATCTATTAAAAATACTATGCTTTTAACAAACTTAAAATTGTGATTTGAAAAATTTTTAAAACAACAAAATTTTGAGCATGTTTCAGCTCATGGATCGCGATTTCAAAACAAAAAATTAGCGGCATTGTTTGTTTTCGTTTCCATTCTATTTTTGTTGTATGTTGTATAAATTTTTACACGTTATACTCTTTTATCTAATAGAATATCTTTGAATTTGACAATTTTGAAATAGAAGAAAAATACAAATGGCTTTCAAAATAAAGAAAAGAAATAAAGAGTGGCGTTCTAAAAAAAAAATAAAAAAATAGTGGCAGCATGCCCTTTTAGAAGTGTTCTATATCAAGTTTAACCTAGGCTAAAACATCATTCCAAATAATTTAAAGCCAGAAATGGTTTGAATAACAGGTTAAAAACAAAATTTATTAATATACACTTCAGAAGAATATGTGGAAACTGGAATTGGAAGAAAAAAAAAAAACAGTTCCCCCAAGTTCCGTGTCTCATGAGCCACAAACAAATCAACTTATAAATTCTCAAAAACTATCACTACAGTTCTATTTTTAGAATGGAATTCTTGTTAGGTATATGACTCATTGAGGGTTCGTGGATATTCCCCCTGGCCGGCCGTTTTACCACCGATTTTGTGTTTGTAAATTGGCGTTTTTTATTCGCAATTTTACCGATCGCGCTATCGTATCAACATGTTTCGTGTCCGATTTTCAGAATTGGATACTTTTGATTCATCTTAAATTGATTCAGAATACATGGAGCTTTATTCCCCTTTGATGGAAATAACAATATTTTAAGTCAATTCTGATTTTCAAATTTTACCTTTCACTTTCAAACAACAAGGTATTAGAGGCATTTTTTCAAATAAATATAGTATTATATTATTTGAGAAAGATGTTCTAAAATACTCATTCCTTTTAAATATATAATTAATAATGTTTTGCCTAGGGGATTTGGCTTAATTTTTAAATAATACATAGGTTTATATATAAACATGTATGCTAATGATAAGAAGAACCTATTAACAACTGACTTCCTTTGATATTCAGCATTACTGTAAAGAAATAGGTCAATTTAGGGAATTAAAACAAAGTGACCATTATTAAGTGGCTGCCTTTTCCTGTTTGTATGGCTGTTTTTCAATTATATGGTCTAAAAATTTAGAAAAGTTAAAAAAAAAAAGGCCAAACCGTGGCTATAGTGAACCAAAAGCTCGGTCCCATTGGGGTTCACTATAGAGGGGTTTTACTGTATATACAACATTCAGCAAAAATAGAATGTAAATGAAAACAAACAATGCCGCTAAATTTATTGTTTTGAAATCGCGATCCGCGAGCTGAAACATGCTCAAAATTTTGTTGTTTCAATTTTTTTTTTAAATTACAATTTTGAGTTTGTTATAAGCCATAGTCTTTCAAATATATTTTATTATTTTGGGACCTAAAATAGGTTCGTTATAGGGGTAGGGTAGTTCGCTATTTTAAAAATTGCAAAGTTCGTTATAACGATGGTATTTTCAATGGAATGGAATTGGGAATTGCCTTAGGTTCGTTATAAGGGAAGGTTCGTTGTATCCGGGGTTCCTATTAGTGGAGTTTTACTGTATATAATTTTTGTTATATATTTGTGAATGAAAATTCGAAACTATTATAGATGCACATTATTCTTTTAAAATAAAATAATTTCTACTGCCTGGCTCATCAGTGGTGAACTCTCCCAGTGGATTGAAAAATGCAATATAACAGCGGTATGGTAGATTAAACTGGCGAAACCGCTGGGAGGGTTCACTACTGATGAGCTAGGCCCTCCCATTAATTTTTTCATTGCAGTAAGGGCAATAGAAATTATTTTATTTTAAAAAGAATCCTGCACGTCTATAATAGTTTCGAATTTTCATAACTGATGGCGCGCTAATGCATCATTATATATTTGTGAATATTAAAAATTCTTTTATTTTAAATATTTAAAAATATATACCTATTTTAAAAAAATGTAAAATCCCTCCATTTAAATCATTAAAATTGTCAGTAAACTATATTTATCATCACACAATATTTAAGATAAATGTATATTTTTTAAATAATGTATCAAATCATTAATTAATTAAAAAATAAATTAATTTTAGTAATATTAAAATTTTGATCATTTTTGTAAAAAAACAACTAAGCGACAAAATGACACCAGCACTTAAAGGGTTAAGGAGGACACCTGATCATGCAACTGACTGTAGCTGTTGGGTCACTCACTGTGTGTCAACTTTCAGAGAAATACCAGCTGATTTTTAAAGATATATTTTTATTTCAAAAATCTTTAAATACGCATTTAAACATGTATAGCATTTTGGGTCAGATATACACATGTGACAGCTTAATGTTCTTGATATTTATACAGTGTAAGTATTCTCAAATTTATCCATCAAATGTGCAACGGGATAATATACTAGTGTTACTTATAAATAGGCAATGGAACAGTCATTTAAGAATAATTACTAATAACTTATAATATATATATCAATTATCTCTTGAAAAATATAGAAAGGTAGCTTCAGAAATGTTGAAATGTTCACAGCTGAGTTTGTTTCTAGTTCTTCAGCATGGAGAAAGAATCGGATGTAGAATTACCAGATTCAAAGCCTTTAAGCCCGGTAATAACCATTTTCCCCAAATGTTTTATGATCTATGTGACATCATTTTGTGCACTCACTGTTCTTAAATCCTACATTTAATAGACACAAGGAGACCAAATATATATATGTCATTTTGGTAAGAAGAACAACACTTGTAAGCCACACTAGCCTGGAGATGGTAAAAAAAAAAAAAAACTTGGAAGTTAAATAAAATAACTTTTTTATTTCATAATTGTGTGTGAATAGACTCATGTATTGATAAGGCACAATTTGGATTATATAAATTATAGAGACAAGGTTTAAATAAATCCAAATCTAAATAAATAAATAGTGTGTGACGTTTCATTAACAGCATTGTTACCACCTTCAGACACTCTTTCAGTACTTTTGTCTGAAGATGGCAACAAGGCTTTTACCGAAACGTCACACACTATTTATTTATTTGGATTTGGTCTTATTACCTTGAGACTCATGCATTGTTTATAATTATATGAAGTCATTCAATTTTTTAATTTGAAAACTAATTAAAAGAAAACTTAATCACACACTTTATAATACCCAAGACTTTCTAATAGACGAACAAGGAGTAATAGTTGTTTGCCTCCTAAAAGTTGGTTAAAAATCAAAAAGTTATTTTTTTTATGAAGGATCTCTTTTTTTTCAATAACTTTTTGAACACTACCTTATACAACTACCTTATACCTTAAAATTTCATGAATGAATAATCCTTGCATTGCTCAGTTATTTTTTCACATTAAATCATCTTCAGTTATGTTTCTATTTTTAATGTTGCATCATTTTATAAACTTTTCAAATAAACAGGGAAGCTTTGAATTATTTTATCAAAATATTGAGCTTTTTTTTAAAGGTAGTGGCCCTGATAGTGGAGGCATTTTGAATTGCATATCGGTAATTGGCATGTCAGCCATTTGTACATTAACATATTAGCCATTTCATTTTCAAATATAAATTGTTTTTTCTTTGCACAATATAACCATTTTCAAAAAATTCTTGAATGTTCTATTTAGTTCTAATTAAATGTCAAAATTGGTCTATAACAATATCTAATTCTTTTGCAATTTGTCGATCGCTAACACCAAATGTCATTTTTAAAAACATTTTGTTAATTGAAAAAGTTATGAACCTGATTCAAATTCAATTAAATAAATTATAAAATAAAGATTGAATTTCAAAGTGAATAACCTATCATTTGTGAGAAATAGAAAACAAAACAAGATGTTTTGAAATGACAGAGAGGGCATAGTTCTTTGTTCAAAAGTGCTCATTAATTGTGTGGCAAAATATTTAACAACCAAATATTTCATTTAATAATTTCAAATTTATCATTTTTTAAACATGATACTTAAAAAAAAAAAAATTAATGGTCTCTCATGAGAGAATAAAAAAATCAATTTTTAGTGGTTGCTGTTCGTTCATGGAGATGGTAGTTCATCAGAGACTCGTGATAGTAGACTTACAAGGGAAATTCATTCGTGCCTTACAGTGTGGTTACTCATGGGATGAGTCTCTCATGAAAGACTACTGTATACACAAGGTGTCATAAGCTCAAATAAGTAATTAATTATATATCTATATAAAACAACACCAGCTTTGGCAAATTCCAAATGCCATGGTTTTGGGCTAATGGCCCTCGTCAGTCCAGGGCGGGCTTTGATTTCATGAAATCTTCATAATTTTCCAAAGAGTAGTTTAGATGGCAGTGCTGCTAGGTCAATTCTAGGCCAAAATATTTATGGAAATTTTGTCAAAAGGTATTGATCTATAAGGAAAAATTAACTTCTCCCGTCAAAATAGACCCTAAAAACTATGCGCCACATATCTTTGTGTTTATTTTGACGGAGAGATGACCTTTTCTTAGAAATGTTATGTATAAAGGGTTGTCTGTGTGCTATTTTATTTATTTATTTATTTGTTTGACAAGTTTTATTCTAATTCTAAATGTTGCAGATAGAGTCAAATGTTCCTGAAGTCTTGAGTTTGATGCTGGAAGAATCTGATGGAGAGGAGTCACCTGAAAAGGTTTGTGTATTTGAAGTATTGACCGTGTGCAGGAATATTGTAGTGCCACTTTCAAAATACCATTCTGGGTATATTAGCCATCTTATAGCGTCCCAAGGTGACACTAACTAAGTGGAAACCCAACTAGATGGGACATGAACAGTTGTGAGGGTGGTGGCTAAGATGAAAGGGATATGATGATGGATGGATAAATTATATATATTTCAATGTTCATTTTCTGTTAGGATATTCTCATGAAGATGTGATATTTTAAATAATTTTTTATTTATTTTAAAAGAATATTTAAAGATTAAGTAATATTAAATAAATTTGGTGAACTTTTAATCTCTGGTCTGCTAGTTCATTTCCCAGAATACCGCTGTGACCTTTGACACAGAAGAATTGACCATTGGATGTATAGAGGGGTGGACTGCATATGACAGAAAGAGTCAATTGTGAGTCTGAGGCAATTCGGAAGTTTCCACGTTGGAAAATCTGGTTAGCTTTAGTCGCCTAAAGAACCAGGGTTTCTTCTTGGAATGTTGAATATTTGTGATATCAGGCTCTCATTATGCTACAGAAACTCTGCTGTATCTAATTTCTTCATTTTAAAGGGAATATGAAAATTCTATTCAATGTCTTATACCTGGCCACCACAATCAGCTAAAGTTTGATATTTATTACTTTTGCTATGTAAGAGCTGTTTCAAACAAGTATACCAAATTAATACTTCTATGTAGTGTGGGATTATATTAAAAATCGATCACAAAAATTGAAAGGAATCATGGAAATTAGTCCATTTCCGACCACATTTTATAGAATGCTGGCCACTCTTTTCATCACAGGAACAGGCTTCATTTGAAAGGAACTATACATTTTCTACTCTCTAATCTGATTCCATGCCAATGAAGCTCGCCAGGAAGTCTGAAGTTTTGTAAACTTGCATTGTTAGTATTAATAAAATATCCTATTAAAAAAAAAATAAAACAGACATCTATATGATCTCTAAATGTGTATTAAGAATTAGATAATCATCCCGTTCTACGAACGGGTCTAGAACGATATATTCCTTTTTAAACTTCCCTTGTTAAAGTCTTTCACCCATATGTAATATATATTTATATAAGTTGTGACCCCTATATATTGGTATTGTTGTAGATAATTGATAAAAATAACTTTGACTTGTGCTTAATTAATAGGTAGAAAATCTTTCTTTTGATAAATGATCTTTAAGATAATAAACTTAGTGATAATAAAACTTATAGATAAAAAAAACTTGTTGGTATTCAAACTTTTAGATAAAAACTTAGATGTAATAAAACTTATCGGTAAATAAAAACACTATTTATAAACATTTTGGTAGAAAAACTTGCTTAAATATATGTTCAAAATAGTGTACTTAACTTAGAAAATTTAAGATTGACATTGGGTTAAATTTAGGTACTTTAATTAAAACATAAGGATTAAAAAAGAAAATGTTGGACGCGCGTTTAAATGGCGTAGCTTTTCTTCTTGATAAAAGTTCTTTCTGCTTCTTTTTTCCGCCGTGCATGCGCACCACCTCTGATTCTTTGTCATCAACTACGGAAGCCTTCCACTTCTCACCGTCGGTGGCGCCGCCAGGGGAGCTTAGCTAGATTTGGTCAATCTAACCTCTCCAGGTATATCTATATATATATAAAAATGAATGTTTGTATGTTTGTTTGTTTGTTTGTATGTCTGGTATACAAATTCGCAGTAGTTCACTAATTCAAACCAAAATTTCCATACATAGGTAAAAAAATACGGGGAAGACGATAGGCTATTTTAAAAAATATATAAATCAATTATTAAAACTTTATATTAAAATTATTCTACTTAGCTCACGAACAGCGCCCTCTATCAAAGATTATATTAAATTATGCTGATGCAAACAAATAGATAATGCTAATAACAAACAATTATAAAAAAAATATTATCTAAATATATATCACTCGGGTAGATATGCACACGGGTCAATCCCGGGGCGAAGCTCGGGTCACCCGTCTAGTTTAATATAAATGTGAATATGATATGATATTGCAAACAAATTACATAGTTATATCAGATAGATATAATTTTTTATTTATAACAGATGTTTTGCTTTTAATTTCAAAGAGGTTTCAGATAAGAACCTAAATATTTGGATTTCTTCCTTCTTTGAAGTCTTGAATAATCATTGAAGAATTCATGTTGCTACTTCCAACAGTTTTCCTGACCAGCCAGATGTCTGAAAATTTGTACATCTGCAATGGTAATTGGACTGAATGAGTGTTCAAAATTTTAAGTTTTCATGTGGTCTGTGTAGAAGCATAATAAAATTAAATTATAAAATTTAAATGGAAATTCGGGAATTAGTCCGTTCCCGACCAATCTGACCAACCAGAAGTCTGAAAATTTGTCAACATGAATGGTCATCAGGTTCGATTGTGTACAAAATTTCATACTTTTACGTGTGATAATGAAAAATAATAAACTTTAGCTTAAGAATATATAAACAATCTTATTTTTGGTAAAAACTCTTTAAGATGACATGCATTAAAATGGCATTTCTTCATTTCATTCATGATAATAGTTCTTCTGATTCTTGGTCGCCGACAGCGCATGCGCACCACTTCTCTCTGGCGGTGGCGCTGCTAGGCGAGCTTAGCTAGATTTGGTTAATCTAACCTCTCCCTATTCCTGGCCAGACTAGTGAACAGGGTCAAATCACTCCTCATAGGCAAAACTGCTGCTGTGTTAACACCTGTTCTTGGAAAGGGTCTGATAAAGGTTGTTCTTGAAGAGGGCAATTCACTCATAAGCTCTGCATTAAGCCGGGCTATACTTCAAAAGATTGAACACTTTACTTAAGGTTTGTTCAACAAAAGATTTTCCATTAATTATCTTAAATATTTTTCTTAAAATTGTACAGGTTAACTTGAAACTTAAATGAAAATCCTTCCCGTGATGTCTTATGATGAGTTTTCAGTTACATGTAACTTGGACAGTGGAATTAGTTCTTCCAGTGGTTCCACAATTTCACTTTCTTCTACCACTAATCCCTTATTATTCGAATTTCTCGAGTCAAAAGTGGTAAACCAGGGAGGTCCATTCCACCGTAAAATGATGATCAACATTCTTACACAATCCGCTGGAATTTCAACTTCTGAAACTTGATACGTTTGATTAACTTTAGACATTTTTAAATTTTTCTCAATTATTTTTTATATGTAAACCTTACATTTTGGAGGATTGGATTGTATCCAGCAAGAAGTAATTTTAGAATCTGTTCAAAGAAAAGTATCTTTATCTGAAATGGTAGTATTATCTTAATTGGATAAACTAGTAGCCACAACAGATGAGCTAAAATAGCGCCCCCTCTTGGGTCTCACCAAAATAGGGTGCTATAGATAGGTGGTGCTATAGACAGGTCACTTTTAATGTAAAATGTTTACATTTTAATGTTTAAAATCGGGCGCTATAGAGAGGAAGGTGCTATTTAGAGGGGCCGCTATAGACAGGTTTAACTGTTTAATTAATAAAATTATATTTTAAAATAAAACTACAACCTTTCGCAATAAGTTTCTTTTATTATGAATTTTATTAATCATCATAATAAAAGAAACTTATTGCGAGAGGTTGTAGTTTTATTTTAAAATTTGTAGCGCAATTTTTTCGTTTACTTCTAATAAAATTATCTTGATAAAAGAAAAATATGCAAAAGTGCAAATTTGCAATGATGGCAGAAATGAAGAGTAAATCACTGATAATTCCAATATTAGTATAAGTAGTCACTAACTACCCACTCTGATCACATACTTAAAAAACAAGTACCTCCACCACCAGATTGATCTTATAAAGCATGATCACATATTAAAATAAAATTGCATTGGGAGACAGTAGAGGTTTAATGGCTTATTGGTGTTGCAGGTGATTGGAAGCCCAGCTGGACAGAACAATTTGGGAGAACTTCAAGTTGAAGTGCCTTCTGAACAGGTTGTGTCCCTTGTAAAATTTTAACCAAACTAGTTTCTTGGGGTGTTTGGATAATCAATATTTGGATTTCATGGAATTTGTGTAATCTTTACACAAGGGGATAAGAAACAACAACATATTTTGGATAATCGATCATGTCTTCCTTCAAAATAAAATACTAAAGTCATAGTAGTAATATGGAAAAAAAAACAGTTATATTAAACATAAATTTGTTTAATACTTGTATTTTGCTTTATTTATTATTGCTATTTTTATTCTATTACCTATGGCTTTGATAAGGTGCGGCTTCCCACTGTTGAAGCTGTTTTCTATAAAATAAAATCTATATATATTTATATGAAAAAACGATAGAAAAATAAAAAGGTCAGGTGTGTTGATATTAAAAATAAATTATTTTAATTTTTTTCTATTGTTTTTTCATGTGTTATAAGTGTATTTACACAAATTTGGCCTTAACCCTTTCAGTGCTAATAACGTGATTTAGCATAAATACTCTACAGACTGAATATTTTTTGAAAAAATCAATTTTCTCATTTTTCAAAAATAATTATATAAAATAATACTAAGTAATATAAAGTATCAGAAAAAAATCTTATATAAGCTTAAAAATAAGATATATAATATTTATCGCTATATATAGAACATAAATAGATATATGATATATAATATTTATAGTAGTAGATAATACATTCATATAAAGACCAAATATATTTTTAAAATATGTTAAAAGTAAAATAAACATACTTGTATTGATCTGTGCTTTAAATTAAAAGTTTTAGAAGTGTTTAAAAATTCTTTATTGTGGGGTAAGTTTCGAAACAAGGCACCACACACAGAGCAACATCACAGTCTTTGCACATGTAGCGTGATTCTTTCCTCTTTTTGTTTGCTCCACAAACACGGCAATATCTTGTAGGATTTTTTTTCTTCTCAGTAGGGGGAACTAAAGATGGAAAGTGCCTCTCAATAAGCCTAAGGGGTCTGTCTTCAGATGTAGAAGGTCTGCCCCTATGAACTTGAACTCTAGCTTCATGGTACTTCTCAATAATCTGGCCAATGAGATTGATGTGGAATTCGGCAAGAGATGGACGTTTGCCTGTATTTACTAAATACAAAGAATATGCATTTAGTAAAGATGTATCAATGAAGTGAAAAAATAGCTTTTTGTACCACTTGAGAGATTTTCTAAGACAGCCAATGCTGCTAAGTAGCATATCCGTCTGATCGACAGTGCCCATTTTCTGGTTATAGTCAATAACAGCTGAAGGTTTTTGAATTGGCAGATTAGTGACTTTATCTCTTTTGTTTGTATTAGCAAATTCATTTTTATGCATTGTGGACAGCATGAAAACTTCTCTTTTATCTTTATATTTTAGTGCAAGTAGGTTTTGTGTGTGTTTGGCTTCTGTTTCCCCTATTTTCAATTTTTTCCCAAATCTTGGCATTTCTTTTCTGTTTTTTCTGACTGTGCCACAAGCATTAGTTTGACGTTGATGAAGAAAATTGAAAAGAGTTGGGCTAGAATACCAATTATCCACCCATAAGGAATGACCTTTATTCATATATGGTTGTAACAAAGTTGTAATAACTGACGATGATACTCCCATATCTGAATCTTCAATTTCTGTTCCTTTTCCAACATACACAATAAAATCTAAAATATATTTTGTTTCCACATCACATAAAACAAATAGCTTTATTCCAAACCTTTTCCTTTTGCTTGGAATATATCGTTTGAATCCAAGTCTTCCTTTGAACAGAACAAGACCCTCATCAATACAAACATCTTGAAAAGGTTTGAAAGCATTTTTATAAGCACTTTTCATGTGGTCAACTACAGGCTTTAGTTTGTGGAGTTTATCACCTGGAATTTGGGTCTTATTATCGTTGAAATGCAACACTGAAAGAATCAAAAAGAATCTATCTCTTGACATAAGTTTAGAAAAAATTGGGAAAAAGTGAAGTTGATTGGTACTCCAGTATTCTTTCAATGATACTTTTTTATTTCTTGTCATAAGGAAGCATATTGCTAGGAAAACAAATAGTTCATGATAATTAGTGTCCACCCATCTATTCATTCTGGAAAACTTCGAAAATTCTATTGTGTCTATAAGGTATTTTGCATATTTATTTGTCTCTACAGCAATCATTTCAAGGAAATTTATATTGATAAAAATTTCAAAAAAATCAAGTTCTTTTTCAAGCCTACATGTATCTACCTGTAGTCCACTATTTGATCGGTCAAATGAAAAAATGATCGGATCATAATTTGAGTTATCAGACCAAATATAGTCTGACCGAGGTGTTTTCAATGGTGGGGGTACCTCTTCATCTTCACCACTTGACTCTTCATAGTCGTACACAATAGTGCAATCAGAATCAGTATCCTCTAATTCTGATTCAGGATTTGTTGCATAATGCAAGAAATCATCTTTACAGAAGCCATTCTAAAAAAAAAAAAAAAAGATAAATATATTTATGCAAGAACGTATAAACAAATTTTATATTACCTTTATGAGCTGTAAAAATCGAGCCACAGGAATAATAAAAAAATAATAATTATTTATATGTGATAAAATCAAAGATGGAAAGAAGGCATGCAAACAAGTACAAGTCAAACAAAGATTACACAAGTTCCAAGCGCGGTAGAGGTGAATAAACTGTGACGTAATTCACCCAAGGTCAGCCACTATCAAATAACACAGCTCGAATATATCCTGCATTAGCACATCGCGAGAGAAATGCGAGCTCGAGTATACTCGAGTATAGCATTTCCGGCACGGTATTTTTAGCTCGAGTATACTCGAGTTTAGCACTTAAAGGGTTAAATACCCATTTCTTGGTTTTCAAGAAGCCTCTGGGACCAAAAATATTTTTGGTCGCAGTGGTACAGCCTGCTCCACGCTGACAAGCGCCAACAGTGTGAAATGCGCGCGAAATGTGTTCGTGGATGGCTTTTCTTGATTTATCAATAAATTGGGTTGGCCAAATATCAGGGAACAGGTTAAATCAATGTTTAGTTGATTTTTGTTCCACTAGATGGCGCTCCACCATCTAAAAAGCACATGTGCTATTGGTCAGGATATGCCTTCTTTATTTTTAATATACAGTAAAACCCCGCTAATACGAACCCTGGATATAGTGAACCTTCCCTTATAACGAACCCATGGCGATTCCCAATTCCATTCCATTGAAAATACCATCGTTATAACAAATTTTGTGATTTTTAAAATAACGAACTACACCTATAACGAACCTTTTTTCGGTCCCAAAATGATAAAATCTATTAAAAATACTATGCTTATAACAAACTTAAAATTGTGATTTTAAAATTTTTAAAACAACAAAATTTTGAGCATGTTTCAGCTCACGGATCGCAATTTCGAAACAAAAAATTAGCGGCATTGTTTGTTTTCATTTCCATTCTATTTTTGCTGCATGTTGTATAAATTTTTGCACATTATACTCTTTTATTTAATAGAATATCTTTGCATTCGACAATTTTGAAATAGAAGAAAATACAAATGGCTTCCAAAATAAAAAAAATAAACAAAGAGTGGTGTTCTAAAAAAAAAAAAAACAGTGGCAGCATGCCCTTTTAGAAGCGTTCTATATCAAGTTTAACCTGGGCTAAAACATAATTCCAAATAATTTTAAAGCCAGAAATGGTTTAAATAGCAGGTTAAAAACAAAATTTAATATACACTTCAGAATATGTGGAAACTGGAATTGGAAGAAGAAGAAAAAAAAAAAACAGTTCCCCCAAGTTCTCCGTGTCTCATCAGCCACAAATAAATCGACTTATAAATTCTCAAAAACTACCACTACAGTTCTATTTTTAGAATGGAATTCTTGTTAGGTATATGACTCATTCAGGGTTCGCGGATATTCCCCCTGGTCGGCCGTTTTACCACCGATTTTGTGTTTGCAAATTGATGTTTTTTATTCGCAATTTTACCGATCGCGCTATCGTATCAACATGTTTCACGTCCGATTTTTCTGAATTGGATACTTTTAATTCATCTTCAATTTTCAAATTTCTCTTTTCACTTTCAAACAACAAGGTATTAGAGGCATTTTTTCAAATAAATATAATATTATATTATTCGAGAAAGATGTTCTAAAATACTCTTATACCTTTTAAATATATAATTAACTAGCGGATGTACCCGGCTTCGCCCGGGTTTTACCCGAGTAAAGGTTTGTCTAACGATTCTCTCGATAAAGTGAATATTTTTTCCCGGTCCCTTGAAAAATACTCAATAAGTTGAATAAAATAAATATTAATTGGTTCCCTCGGTAATTGGAAGTTAAAGGAATAGTATCTTGCCTTGGAATTGTGTCATTATTCTTGTCTCAAATAAATTGCCGTGTCATCCTGAATTTTGTTTTTCCTAATTTTCTACATTACAAAATCATCGTATCATCATGATAATATTTAGAGCAAATTGTTGAATTATAACAGATAAATTAGAATATTTATATTGATTATTTTTAGGCGAAAAGTTATTTCAAAAATTTTATTTGCTAGAAACCTTCCCAGTACTATACTAAATAACTTCCCAAAGTTTCATGGCGTTCCAATGAGTGGTTTGTTCAGGCATAAAGGACACACACACATTCAATTTTTATATATATAGATAATGTTTTGCCTAGGGGATTTGGCTTAATTTTTAAATAATACATAGGTTTATATATAAACATGTATGCTAATGATAAGAAGAACCTATTATCAAATGACTTCTTTTTAAATTGAGCATTACTGTAAATAAATAGGTCAATTTAGGGAATTAAAACAAAGTGACCATTATTAAGTGGCTGCCTTTTCCTGTTTGTATGGCTGTTTTTAATTTATACGGTCTAAAAATTTAGAAAAGTTAAAAAAATGGCCAATCCGTGGCTTTAGTGAACCGTGGCTATAGTGAACCAAAAGCTCTGTCCTATTGGAGTTCACTATAGAGGGGTTTTACTGTATGTATATATTATGTGTATTACAAATCTTACCAATAATTGTACTGTATTACAGGGAACTGACTAAATTAATATGTGCAAAATGGCCATTAAAATATACAGTACTTACAGTTCATGAAAAAGTCCAGAATTTTATTTTGCTTCACAGAGCTGATGTTCGTTTTTTTGGCCGCTAAATCTCATAAACGCGTTAAAGAAAGCTATTGAACAGTATTGCATTATTCTTATTGTACTAGCCATTTCATAGCCATCTCAAGAAAATGGAAAGCCTCCTCATTGGATGGTCCTTTTTCAACCTGGTCGTCATTCCGAAGCTCTTCCTCATTGTTGCTAGAACCTTGATCGTTGACGACACTTTCGAGGATTTCATCGTCTGTCAATAATTGATAGCCAGGGTCATCAACGTCACACTCCAGCCAATCTTGAATGTCTTTCGAGTCACATGCTTCAAATACAGAAGATTTTGTAATGAGCTCAGCCAGCTCTGATACAAATTGGCTGTTTGGTATCTCTTTAGATGCAGTGATAGATTCTTTTGATGGAAGAAGCTTAAAATAGTAATGAAAATTAAGGAGAAAAGATTTTTATTCAGATAAACGTGTGACAAGCTTTCGGGCAGTCACACCCTTCAACAGGTTGAAGGGCGTGACTGCCCGAAAGCTTGTCACACGTTTATCTGAATAAAAATCTTTTCTCCTTAATTTTCATTACTCTTTTAAATAATCAATGGAGAAAGTTTTCATGTAGTTCTGATGGAAGAAGCTTATTCCAAAATTTTGCTAGTGTGGTGACCTTTAATATAGCCCAAGCTTCTGCAGCCATGTACAATTTCTTTATACAGTTGTTGTACAATTTTTAAAAATAATTCTCCTTCATATCAGAACCGTAGGTAGCAATTCTTTTCTTTAATAATGTTTAAAGCTTTCAATGACTCCTTGATCCATTGGTTGGAGAAGTTTTGCTAGGAGGGGAAAAAAGCAACTTTAAATTTTCCATTTTCTCTTTCCATTGAAATGTTTGAGGAATGGCTTGGAGCATTCAATCAACAACAGAACATTTCCAGATTTCCCAGTTGCAATCTGATGTTTTTTTACTTAGGGATAAATACAGTGTCATACCACTCTAAAGCACCGCGGTTTTGCAAACTTCCCTATGATTAGCAAAGGTAGTCTGTGGGTTCCATTAATATTTCCGCATACCATAGCGGTGATACGTGATTTGCTTGCCTTATAGCCAGGTGCTGACATTTCATTCTTAGTGACTAGGGATTTTGTTGGCATTTTTCCCAATATGAACCTGTTTCATCTGCATTGTATACATCACTTTTATTGTAGCCTTCCTTATCAATCATATTTTTAAAAGACTCTTTAAAATGTTCAGCTGCTTCAGTATTAGCTGACAGTTTTTCACCCTGAATATTCAATTGACTAATTCCATGTCTAGATTTGAAACGCATAAGCCAGCTGGTAGTTGCTTTAAAATCAGGATAGCCACCTATTTTATCATTCATTTCTAGAGCCTTTTCACAAATCAAAGGACAACTTATTGGTTGAACCAATAAGTTGTCCTTGGCTATGTAACTACATAAACCATGTATAAACTGCAGCATCTAAATCCTTGTTTTCTGCCATTTTCATTGCTTTTCTGTTCAAACTTCCATCTTCATTATCAAGTGCACTAGCATAATTTGTAATGGCATCACTATTCTTTTTAATGTCTGATATTGTTGCATTTCCAACTCCATATTTCCGAGCTAAGCTTGATCCACTAGCACCATTTTTCAACAAATCTACTATTTTAAGTTTATCAGTAAAACTGAGAACAAAACACATTTACGTTTATAAAAACATTGTTGGCAGGATGGAAGGAGCCGGCCGCCAGGTGCCAGCCGTGAAGCTCGCTATGCTAGCTTTCGGATTAGCTTTTGGACAATCAATGTTTTGGATAATTGGTATTCGGATAATCGATGCTCTACTGTAATTTTAAAATCCTAAAAAAAAAATTATTAAAAAATATATAATTTTAAAGATATAAAATTATAAAAAACAAAGAAGTCATATCCTGACTATGAGCACATGTGCTTTTTAATGGCAGAGCACCATCTAGTGGAATAGAAATAAATAAACATTGTTTTAGCCAGTTTCCTGATATTTGGCCAACCCATTTCCTTGATAAATTAAGAAAAGCTACCGTGAACGCGTTTTGGGCTGTTGGCCCTCTTCAGCGTGGAGTAGGATATACTACGGCGACCAAAAATCTTTTGGTCCCAGAAGCTTCTTGAGAAACCAAGAAATGGCTATTTAAAGCCAAATTTGTATAAATACATTTAACATGTGAAAAAATAGAAAAAATAAAAATAAAAAGGTCAGATGTTGATTTTTAATTTTTTTTTCTATTATTTTTTCACATGTTAAGCGTATTTATGCAAGTTTGGCCTTAAATACCCACTTCTTGGTTTCTCAAGAAGCTTCTGGGACCAAAAGATTTTTGGTCGCCCTAGTACAGCCTACTCTACGCTAATGAGGACCAACAGCCCAAAACGCGTTCGTGGATCGTCTTTTCTTGATTTATCAAGGAAATGGGTTGGCCAAATATTGGTAAACTGGCTAAAACAATGTTTAGTTTATTTTTGTTCCACTAGATGGGGCTCTGCCAACACCTGACCTTTTTATTTTTTTCCTATTATTGTTTTACATATAAAATTATAGAAGCGCCCTATGCTTCTATGGATCAATTTCCTCCCGGCAAATTCTCCATCTACAGGGTGTACCAGGTAAATTGGGAATTTCAACAATGGTATTTTAACTGAAATTTTTTGCAAGTAAAAATTAAAATATCCGAATGAAATTTGACACAGTAGTAGATAAAAGGATATAGTTTTTATTTATTCAATGTAGTTTCCATTATTAGCTACAACAGTCTCGAGGCGAGTGCGGAATGAAGCACAGGCCTTGGCGACGATGACCTTGTCCATTTGGGTCATCACCGTGTGAACTGCTTTCTTGACAGACTGGATGGTGGTATGAGGAGCTTTGTTGACATCTCTCTCAAAAACGCCCCATACATAGTAGTCGAGGGGATTGCAATCTGGAGAATTAGGGGGCCAAATATCAGGACCCCAGTGACTAGGGACGTTAAGTGTCAGCCACGATTGTGTCTTTTTTGCCTTATGGGCTGGAGCTGAGTCCTGTTGGAAGACATACTTCCTTCCTGCGGCCACCATGTCCATCCAAGGCTTCACAACGGTCTCCAGAACATTGATGTAGGTGTCAGCGTTCATCCTAAGGCCCTTCTCAAAGAAATGGGGAGGCATGACATCACCTTCACTGCTGATAACGCCAAGGACCATTACGGAGGCAGGAAATTTCGTGTGCATCACGACAGGTATCTCTGAGGGGTCTTTACAGATCCAGCGATCATTCCTGGGATTTACCTTTTGGTCCACGTCAAAGTTCTTTTCGTCAGAGAAGAACCTTAGCATGCCAAAAGAGTCGTGTTTCAGGTTGTTGAGGAGGGCAGCAGCCTTTCCTTTTCTGTTATTCTTCATATTCTCAGTCAGCAACTGACCTTTCCGAAGGGCATAAGACTTGAGACCAAGGTCCTCATGGATAGTTCTGACAATTGTCATAGAGCCAACGTCCATTTCCTTGGCTATGGCCCTCATGCTCTTCCCAGGGTTTCCATCAATCTTCTCCTTGATATTTTTGACAAATTCTTCGCCTCTTACCCTGTCCGATCGACGCGAGTGCTTTTTTTCCTTGTAGCTATCCCCTCTTTGTTACTGTCGGCCTCATCAAACTGCTTCTTGACACGATAAATAGTGGTTTTGGGCAACTTAAGAAAATCCACTATCTCTTTGGGGCTCCTTCCGGCGCGCAGAACAACGATGATGGCAGCTCGATTTTCAAATTCTCGGTTACTCTTCATCACTACACTGCGCACACATGTACTGTTGCATTTTACATGAATATGGCTACGTAATGAAAAAAAAATCAAGTTTTTAATCTCAAGTAGTTTTTGTTTTATGGACTGTCAAAGTTAGTCCCAATTTACCGGGGGTACACCCTGTATATAAAATTATATGTTCAAATATATTAAACATCTTTACCACATTATATAATACAATGTTTACTTGAAAAAAAAAAAGGCTCTAATACCTTGTTGCTTCAAAGCACTCTTCAAATAAAGTACAGTAAAACCCCTCTATAGTGAACCCCAATGGGACAGAGTTTTGGTTCACTATAGCCATGGCTCACTATAGCCAGGGTTTGGCCATTTTTTTAACTTTTCCAAATTTTTAGACCATATAATTAAAAAACAGCCATACAAACAGGAAAAGGCAGCCACTTAATAATGGTCACTTCCTTTTAATTCCCTAAATTGACCTATTTCTTTACAGTATTGCTGAATATAAAAAGAAGTCATTTGATAATAGGTTCTTCTTATCATTAGCATACATGTTTATATATAAACCTATGTATTATTTAAAAATTAAGCCAAATCCCATAGGCAAAACATTATTAATTATATATTTGAAAGGTATAAGAGTATTTTAGAACATCCTTCTCAAATAATATAATACTAAGTTTATTTGAAAAAATTCCTCTAATACCTTGTGGTTTCAAAGTGAAAAGTAAAATTTAAAAATAAGAATTGTCTTAAAATATCGTTATTTCCATCAAAGAAATAAAGCTCAGTGTATTCTGAATCAATTGAGGATGAATCAAAGTATCCAATTCAGAAAAATCGGACGCGAAACATGTTGATACAATAGCGCGATCGGTAAAATTGCGAATAAAAAACGCCAATTTGCAAACACAAAATCGGTGGTAAAACGGCCAGCCAGGGGGGAATATCCGCGAACCCTGAATGAGTCATATACCTAACAAAAATTCCATTCTAAAAATAGAACTGTAGTGGTAGTTTTTGAGAATTTATAAGTTGATTTGTTTGTGACACAGGGGAACTGTTTTTTTTTTTTCTTTCTTCTTCTTCCAATTCCAGTTTCCACATATTCTTCTGAAGTGTATATTTAATTTTGTTTTTAACCTTTATTCAAACTATTTCTGGCCTTAAAATTATTTGGAATTATTTTTCAGCCTAGGTTAAATTTGATATAGAATGGATAAGGCACAATATTTGGATTATAGATTATAAAACAAGGTAATAAAACCAAATCCAAATAAATAAATAGTGTGTGACCTTTCGGTAACAACGCTGTTACCGAAAGGTCACACACTATTTATTTATTTGGATTTGGTCGTATTACCTTGTTTGATATAGAATGTTTCTAAAAGGGCATGCTGCCACTGTTTTTTTTTTTTAGAACGCCACTCTTTGTTTCTTTTCTTTATTTTGGAAGCCATTTGTATTTTTCTTCTATTTCAAAATTGTCGAATGCAAAGATATTCTATTAAATAAAAGTATAATGTGTAAAAATTTATTCCACCTACAGCAAAAATAGAATGGAAATGAAAACAAACAATGCCGCTAATTTTTTGTTTTGAAATCGCGATCCGCGAGCTGAAACATGCTCAAGCTTTAAGTTTGTTATAAGCATAGTATTTTAAATAGATTTTATCATTTTGGGACCGAAAATAGGTTCGTTATAGGGTAGTTCGTTATTTTAAAACTCACAAAGTTCGTTATAACGATGGTAATTTCAATGGAATGGAATTGGGAATCGCCGTGGGTTTGTTATAAGGGAAGGTTCGCTATATCCAGGGTTCGTATTAGCGGGGTTTTACTGTATTTTCTTCCATTTCCAGTTTCCACATATTTTTCTGGTCTAGATTTTGTTTTGTTTTCAACCTGTCATGCCAACCATTTGCTGGTTTTGATACCACCCTAGGCACAAATAATTTTTGTTGCATCATTGGCCCATTTATTTAGACATTTTTTTTAGCCTATGTTAAACTAGCTAAATATAAAACACTTATAAAAAGGCATGCTTACATGTACAACCGCAGCAAGAGTTGGAGTTGATTTCTCTTTGTAGAAAATTTTAATTATTTCTATTTTTATCTCTTATAATAGACTTGAAATTTTGCCTGTGTTGTCTCACTTCAAAACGCTTTTATATTGTTTTTTTTCTTCTAGTAAGTTTTTTTTAGAACACGTTTCTTCATTTTTTTCCTTTAATTTAAAAAAAAAATACAGTAAAACCCCTCTATAGTGAACCCCAATGGGACAGAGCTTTTGGTTCACTATAGCCACGGTTCACTATAGCCACGGTTTGGCCATTTTTTTACTTTTCAAAATTTTTAGACCGTATAATTAAAGGACAGCCATACACACTGGAAGAGGCTTCCTCTTAATAGTGGTCACTTTGCTTTAATTCCCATAATTGACCTATTTCCTTACATTAATACTGAATAATAAAAAAAAATATTTGATGATAGGTTCTTCTTATCATTAACATACATGTACCTCTATGTCTAAGTTAAAAATCAAGACAAATCCTAGGCAAAGTTTTATTAAATATATATTCAAAGATATAAAATGATTTTAAAACATCATTATCACATTATATAATACATTGTTTACTTGGAAAAATGGCTCTAACACCTTGTTGCTTTAAAGCATTCTTCAAGCACTGCACCATTCAAATAAAGTTGGTGTTTTTCTTCCATTTCATTTTCCCACTTATTCTTCTAGGTCTAGATTTCGTTTTTTTAAACCTGTCATGCAAAACGTTGCTGACTTTAAAATTATTTCCTCTTTGTAGCAATTTTTAATAGCTTTATATTTTATATTTTATAATAGAAAAGTTATATTCTCTTATTTTAATGTTTTTAACATTTTGCCTGTGTTGTTTCACTTTGAAAAGTTCTGAAAATGGCCTTTTTTTTTTTTTAAAGAAATAACGCTTTTGTTTTTAAAATGCCTTTGTTTTCTTCATTTTGGAAGCCATTTGTATTTTTATATTTCAAATTTAATGGATGAAGATATATTCTATTTAATAAAAAGTATAATGTGTTAAAATTTATACGACATACAGCAAAATAAAGTGCAAAATTCAAAACAAACAATGCCGCTAAATTTATTGTTTTGAAATCGCGATCCGCGAGCTGAAACATGCTCAAAATTTGGTTGTTTTATTATTATTTTTTTTAAATTACAATTCTAAGTTCGTTATAAGCATAGTATTTTAAATATATTTTATTATATATTTTGGGACCGAAAATAAGTTCGTTATAGGGGTAGTTCGTTATTCTAAAAATCGCAAAGTTCGTTATAACGATGGTATTTTCAATGGAATGGAATTGGGAATTGGCGTGGGTTCGTTATAAGGGAAGGTTCGTTATATCCAGGGTTCATATTAGCGGGGTTTTACTGTAATTGCGTTTTTTTTTTTTTTTTTCTTTTTCAAATTTAACGAATGCAAAGATATTCTATTTAATAAAAAGTATAATGTGTAAAATTTTGTAAAACATGCAGCAAAAATAGAACATAAATGTAACAAACAATGACACTAAATTTATCGTTTTGAAATTGCGATCTATGAGCTGGAACATGCTCAAAATTTTCTTTTAAGAATTCATAAATTACAATTTTAAATTCATTATAAGCCTAGTATTTTAAATATAATCTATTATTTTGGGACTTAAATTAGGTTCGCAATAGGGCTAGTTCATTATTTAAAAAATTGCAAAATTTTCTTAAAACAAAGGTATTTTGAATGGAATGGAATTGGGGATTACCTTAGGTTTGTTATAAGGGAAAATTTGCTATATCCCGGGTTCGTATTAGCAAGGGTTTACTGTATATAAGATTTTAAATTAATAATTTGGTGATATAGAGTAATTTTCCAAGGTAAAGAAAAGAGTCCAACCTGAGTATTTCCAATTCTACAGTAAATACACAATTTATTCAGAACTAGTATAAAGATGTGCACCATACATCCATTTAGGTGTTTTCTTCTAGATGTCCTGAGAGTGATCGTACAATACTTAGTTATTGTGATTTTCTATGGTCTCTCTCTCTCTCTCTCTACAAGAGAAAAAACATTAGTAGAATTGAAAAATATATATTCACATAGATTTGAAAATATAAAATACTAGACGAATGACCCGGGCAACGTCCGGTGTTGAGTTTTCTATGATATTATTTATTTATTAATTTATTTTTTTGTGATTATGTAAATATTGACCAATGACTGTTTTGTATATATTTGAGTTTTTTAAAATAAAGTATGAGAGTGTGAATAGTATCTTGGTCGTGCTTCTTTCTCTCTTTGGCTAAAAGTTGGATTCACCATTGGGGTGTCGTCTTGGGTAGATCAAGACTTATACAGTCCTGAATAACGGCCTTCTCGCTGCTAAGGAAAAGGAATCCTTAATATTTGGTCCCTGTGAGCCGGATTCTAGAAGAGAATCGGCAAATAACTTAAGAAAAGGCCGAAGAAGATAAAGTCAAAGAGAAAGAAGATAAAGTCAAAGAGGAAGAAGATAAGGTCAAAAAGAGAAAAGAAAAGGTTCAAAGAAGATAAAGCCAAGGAATTTAAAGATTAGGAAGAAGTTTAAGAACATCAAGATTAAACAAAGTAGCTTGTCAAAGATGCGAATATATGTAAATTGGCCTTAATTTAAATTTGTTAAGTGAGAAATTCAAGATGGATAAAAATAAGAAATTAAGAACGCTGCTGCGATCATCGGTGACAAAAGGTATAAAAGAAATTGAGACTGAATTTAATAAAGAGTGTCCTTCTCGGGACTCTATCTTGGTCGCGTTTAAATTGCTGGAGATTGATGTGGGCCGGCTAAGGAGCACAAATTCCCAAATTGAAGAGTTAATGCTGGACGATGAGAACACCACTGTGCAGGAATTGGAGAAAGAGCAGGCTTTGGTCAAGCAGTATGAGAGGAACTTTCTGCTAACAGAGAAGAAAGTTACTGACTATCTCAATCCTAAGGGAAATGACCAACAAGGCCAAGGGGATGTGGCTTCGGTTAGGAGTAGCCCAGAGAAGAGTATCTCATGCAAACTGCCAAAGATCGCGTTAAAAGTTTTCGATGGCACCAGTCTCGAATGGCTGGGATGGTGGTCGCAGTTTGAGGCCATTCATGAGAATCCAAGCCTGTCGGAAGTGGATAAATTCCATTACTTGATACAGGCTATGAAAGTTGGAACAAGAGCAGAAAGACTGGTCAAGAGCTACCCGTTGACGGAGGCTAACTACCCCAAGGTAATAGAGGCGCTCAAGGATCGCTTCGGCGACAAGGTGATCTTGACCGAAGTTTATGTGCGACAATTGTTGAAACTGGTCATTAATAACGTAAGAAAGCAGAATATATCCTTGGAAAGTTTATATGACCAGGTTGAGTCACACATAAGGTCTTTGGATTCCCTGGGTGTGAATGTGCAGCAGAACTCTTCCTTTCTGTATCCACTCGTGGAGTCCAGTTTGCCCGAGGAGTTGATTAGAGTCTGGCAGAGGAGTGACATGGCTGGCTATGCTAAGGATGAAAAGGAATTAATCCCATCGGTGGACCAGAGACTGACATCTCTGCTGGCTTTTGTGCGAAGAGAAGTTAAGGGTGAACAAAGAATTGCCTACCTTAAGGATGGATTTGGGGATTCATCATGTAAAAGAGACACCGGGCATTATGTAACGGGGTCGCATATGGCAAAAATAAGAGAAAATGACGTAAAGAGGGTTCCCTGGTGTATAATCTGCCAGGGGAACCATTGGATACAATCTTGCCCAAGATGGCGTTCAATGTCGGTCCCAGCGCGAGTAGAGGCATTAAGGAAGGCGCACGCCTGTTTTAAATGCTTACGCGGGGGACATATTGGAAAAACATGCAGGAGAGCTATAAGATGTGCACAATGTCAAGGATGCCATAACGGATTCCTGCATCAAACGAATGCGGTGTTTCAAGAAAAGCAGGATCCAAATAAACTGAGGATGACTAGCCCCAAGGATCCGCCTGCATCGATTGATAAACAAGAGGTAGAATTTACCGGAATACATGTGCGGACAGCCATTCCTAAGGCACTTTTGGCCACCGCCTTGATTCGGATTGTAAACCCCCATGGAAACGGGGTAATAGTACGAGCATTGCTGGATCAGGGATCTCAGTCATCATTTATACAACGAGATCTTCTGCAGCATTTGAGTGTTCCAACATGCAGAGTGAATGCCCAAGTTTATGGAATGAACAATACTAAAGGAGAGCTTGTTAAGGAACTTGCTTCGTTTGCGTTGGAATCTTTGACAGAACCAGGATGGACCTTGCCGATGACGGCATTAGTGGTGGGAAGTATGACAGGGTTATTGCCGACTGAAGACCTATGTCTGGCTATACCGTCCAGTTGGAGGGTCCTACCTCTGGCCGATCCCCATTTTGAGAAAAGTGGAAAAGTGGATGTCATCCTGGGTGCGGATGTCTATGGAAAATTGCTCCTCCCCGACCTTAGGCTTTGTGATAGAACACATCTATGTGTCCAGAACACCAGGTTGGGATGGGTGATTTCTGGGGAATTGCCGAAAGGAGATGGGGCGAGTGGTGGAGGTCCATCGGGGCCAAGATGGATTGGTACGAGTGGTATCAATCCGCACCGGGACCGGCATACTCAAGGGACCCCTGGTTGAGCTGACGTTGCTGCCGGTTCCCCCAGTTTATCTTGATGGTTCCCATCAACTCGGGGAGAATGTTGAGTTTTCTATGATATTATTTATTTATTAATTTATTTTTTGTGATTATGTAAATATTGACCAATGACTGTTTTGTATATATTTGAGTTTTTTTAAATAAAGTATGAGAGTGTGAATAGTATCTTGGTCGTGCTTCTTTCTCTCTTTGGCTAAAAGTTGGATTCACCATTGGGGTGTCGTCTTGGGTAGATCAAGACTTATACAGTCCTCTGAATAATGGCCTTCTCGCTGCTAAGGAAAAGGAATCCTTAACACCCGGGTTTACACGATTAAATGTATATTACATATGGAAGATGGACGTAGTTCCCGGAGGTCACCCGCGAGGCTTTTTTCTTGTCACCTGCTCGCCGGCAGCCAACGGGCGGGCGCTGCCGGCAGATCGCCCGCGTTCTAGAGGGCGCTGCTCGTGAGCTAAGTAGAATAATTTGAATATATAGTTTTAATAATTGATTTATATATTTTGTAAAATAGCCTATCGTCATTCCCGTTATTTTTTACCTATGTATGGAAATTTTGGTTTGAATTAGTGAACTACTGCGAATTTGTATACCGGGCATACAGACCAACAAACATACAAACATTCATTTTTATATATATAGAAGATATATATTTTTTATATACAAGCTTTTCTATTATTAATTATGTTTATCATGAGTAATTGGCTGATTCAAAATTTTAGAATGGAACTGGGAGATGAGAAATACATTTAATTCAGTAGTTCTAAAATTGTGACTCAAATGTATAATCAAACCTTTTTCTTTAATTCAACATCCTAAAGCCAAGATCCTTCTTGTTAAAATTAAAGTAGGTTTTAATTTATAGTTGGTGAGAGGAAGTAACTTAGTTGGGGATTTGAAAACCAGCTTAATTATAGTTGGTTAAATTTAAAAGGTTATACTATATTGTAGAGTAGGAAATAATAGATTACCCCCACACACATAGTCTCGGAGAACAGAAATGCTTTAATGTATCTCCGAAGAAAATAAAATAATAACTGAATCACACAAGAACGATGTTACCAATTTCTTATTATTTTATAATGGCAATTATTTGCATATCCTTTATTTACATCTCACAGCTCTCCCTCCAGGATGTTAACAGCATCCTAGCTGTTCCAGCTATTGTATGTCTCCGGTCACCAGCTGTTGGTCAGGATCTCTGTAGGGTTTCATCCGGAGCACATAGACGACATTCCTCTGTCTGCGTCTCCTCCTTCTTGATCTTTGCTCCAGAGCTTCCACATCATAATTCCCTTCCGACATCTTCCTCGTTTTATATGGGCTGACGTATTTCTTGAGTAATTGCTCAACAATTACCTATCTACGAACAGGGATGAACCCTCAGATGAGGTCCCCAACTTGGTACTCAACAGACAGATGCACTTTGTCATAGTGGTACTTGTAATTCTCCTGGATTCTCAAAATGTGTATATTGAGCAAGCTGCCATGCTTCTTCTGCCTTGGTTACCATCTTGCGTCCAAAGTCGTCATTTGATGTTTTGAACATCAAGGAAAGTGTCGGCCTTGTGACCCTTCTTGTTGGCCTGTGTTGTATGCCACGGTGACTTACAACAAAATTCTGTCCCGATCCCTCTGCTCGGCATCCACATTCATGGAGTCAATGTAACCCAGGGTCTTATTCAACTTCTCTGTCAATCTGTTTGCTCGAGGGGGATAAACCATGGTTAAAAGGTGGCTTATCTTGCAACAGGAAGTGATTTCTTTGACTATCTGATACCTGAAGGCTCGACCTCTGTCAGTTATTATTTTGCATGGAGTGCCATGCTTTAAAATTACTTCTCTAAGTATGAAAGTCGTGATTTCTGCAGCCATATCAGATGGCAGGGCTTTGGTGATTGCATACTTGGTCAAATAATCTGTACACACAATTATCCATTGATTTCCTTCGTCATATAAGGGGAACCTCTCAAACAGGTCAATGCCTATTTTTTGGAACAGAAGTGACGGGGGTTGAACGGGGACCAGTTTTCCAGCAGGCAGTTTTTTTTCTACCTTTCTTTGCTGGTACTCCTTGCAATGAGCAACATAACGTCAAACACTATTGTAAAGTTCTGGCCAGAAGAATTTCTTTCTTATTCTGTTGTAGGCCTTGTCAAACTTAAGTGTCCCGCTGTCGACACATCAGGGAACTCATATACTTCGGTATAACTAACAGCAGATGTCTACCCAAAGGTACAAAATTATGCTTATAGAATAGACCGTTTTTCATTTTGAGATATTGGGATTGATACCCAGCATCTCCATCAGTTGTAGAGTAGGGAATTAAAGATAACTCAAAAATATCAGATAAAGCTTTAATGTATCTTCAAAGAAATTACAAAAATAACTCAATCACAAAAAAATGATTTGCCAATTTGCCTATTCTTTTATAATGGCAATCATTTGCATACTCCTAATTTACATCTCACAATGAGCCTCAAGACAACACCTATATTCCAACCCTACTAAGATGACCTATTTAATCCATGACTTCAGTCTCTATGACCTTGTACATAATTATACAGTGGGATAATAAAAATATATATAATATATATATATGAAAAAACAATAGAAAAAAATAAAAGATAAGTGGGTCAGCCATCTAAAAAGCACATGTGCTTGTGGTCAGGAGATGCCTTCTTTATTTTTAATATCAACACCTGACCCACTTATCTTTTATTTTTTTCTATTGTTTTTTCATGTGTTAAGCGTCTTTACGCAAATTTGGCCTTAAATACCCATTTCTTGATTTCTCGGGAAGCCATTGGGTCCAAAAAATATTTTTGGTCGCAATGGTTACAGCCTTCTCCACGCTGACGAGCGCCAACAGCGCGAAACGCGTTCGTGGATAGGTTTTCTTGATTTATCAAGAAATTGGGTTGGCCAAATATCTCGGAGTAAGCTAAATAAACGTTTAGTTTATTTTTACTCCACTAGATGGCGCTCTGCCATCTAAAAAGCACATGTGCTTGTGGTCAGGAGATGCCTTCTTTATTTTTAATATATATATATATATCTCAATATTTTGCATAGAAAATCTCTCTCATAAAATAAGTTTCAATTTGTATGGCACCAGTGTCATTCTATAGTGTGTGTGTGGTGCAGACAGCTGCTGCTCACCTTCCAGATCTGGACCTTTCTCCTGACATACCTCACAGCAAGCTCAAAGTAGGTGCTTTTCAAAAACTTGTACAGTCGAACCTCTTTAATTCAACACCCCAAGGAATCAGAGCTTTTGGTTGAATTAAAGGAAGTGTTGAATTAAGGTTAGATGATTAGGTAATCATCTAACTCGCTAAAATAATATTTAAAAAAAAAAATAGCCTTGTAATATAAATTAATTATATTAATTGAAACCATTGTTTGTTTTTATTTTATTTTCATGATTAACTTTTAGTATCAGTGACAAAATGGCATTATTACATATTTTAGAAACATAAATAATTATAACAAATAAATTTACTGGTAGTGTTTTTCTTCTCAGTAATATAATCAAATATTAACTCTACAGACATTAAAATATTAAATATAATATATAAATAATATTTTATTCTAATTGAAAAATATAGCAGTTGAAAGGAAATAAATATGGTAAATTAAAAGAAAATTTTAAAATATTATTTAAAAATAATCATGAAGATCTTTTAAAAAATTCCTTTATAGATGCCCGTTTTTGCACTGAAATCCAGGATGTATTCCAGATGGTCATTTTGAAAAAACATGCATGTCTTTCTTCCTCTGAAATGTCTTTTAATAAATAAATTTTAATGTATTAAAGTCATCCACTGCTGCTGCAGGTGTTATTGATTTTGTGTTTAAATCTTTTATAATAACACAGAAATGGAATATTGAAATAAAATGTTATCATAATCATTGTGGCTATAGTTTATAAAGATACTAGCCGAATGACCCGGGCAACGCCCGTGTTTTACCCGACTGTAGATGTTACAACGGTGATCCTTAGGTCACTGGTTCAAATCCGGCTCGAGGGAGCCGGCGAGCACGTGACCTCCCTGTGCGCGCGCATCCGTGACAGAGGCCGATGAGGAAAGACGGTCGTGACTATATATAGGGATATAATAATAATAATAATATAATATAATATATGTATGAGTACATTTTGTGTGTAGAAATAGGATTAGTTGACTTTATAAGGTAAACTTATTCACACAGTTTGTATCCCTCGATAGCTCAGTTGGCAGAGCGGAGGACTGTAGATGTTACAATGGTGATCCTTAGGTCACTGGTTCAAATCCGGCTCGATGGAGTTTTTTTTTTTTTTTTTTTATTGGCTGCCGGCGAGCACGTGACCTCCCTGTACGCGCGCATCCGTGACAGAGGCCGATGAGGAAAGACGGTCGTGACTATATATAGGGATATTCATTTAAAAGGAAATTATTTGTAATTTTAAAATAACTAAAATATTTTAATGCTGAAATTTAAAAATAAAATATTATTGTTAATTAGCGCACGAAGCCTAAATCCCGGCGTTAAAAAAAACAATAACACTCGCGACATTGCGCAACGGCACTGCAAAGTGAAACTTGAACTAATCAGGAACCAAAAGTGCGCGCGCGCTATCCTCTCGGCGCCCGCCGATCGCTGCCGTAATACCTTTTTAGCGGAAAGTTGTAAGTAAAAAACATTCAACTGTCGAAATTCGAATTTTAAAATGGTCGAACTATCGGAAGTGTCGTATTATCGATATGTCGAATTACGGTTTGTTATTTGATAGGCCGGAGGTCGGGACATCAGAACATGGTCGAATTATCACCGAGTGTCGAATTGGGGTGTGTCGAATTAACGAGGTTATACTGTATTTAAATTGCTTCCGTCTGTCCACAAATCTAGAAGTCTGAAATTTGGTATACTTGTTGAAACCTGATGACAATGCAAGCTGTCAAAATTTTAGGCTTCTGGAAGGTCGGAAATGGACTAGTTTTAATATCTATGTTTCAAATTTTGCTATCAATTTTAATATACTTCCCCCAAGATTACACAGGAGTATGAAAATTTGTAACACCGCTCAATACAGCTAAAAATGTAAATTGACAAAGTTCTTTATATAAGCTTAGTATTTTAAATATAATTTATTATTTGGGACTTAAAATTATGTTTTTTTTATAGGGGTAATTTTCTTTATTTTAATTATCCTAAAATCTATATATAACAATGTTCAATAGAATTGAATTGTGGATTATCTCAGGTTTGTTATAAGATAAGTTTTGCTATATCTTGGGTTTGTTTTAGCGGGGTTTCCTGTACTTCCTGACCATGTAGATACAGTAAAACCCCTCTATAGCGAACCCTAATGGGACGGAGCTTTTGGTTCACTATAGCCACGGTTTGGCTATAATTTTTAATTTTCACAATTTTTAGACCATATAATTAAAGGACAGCCATACACACAGGAGAGGGCAGCCACTTAATTTAGAGAATATTCTTTAAAATACAAAGATCTTTTATTCTTAAATTGTTCAATTATGAATTATTCAATTTACGTGTATTCTGAAACAATTGAAGATGAATCAAAAGTATCTGACCCAAAAAAATTGAACGCGAAACATGGTACGCGCGATCGGTAAAATCGCCTTCAAAAATGTCCAAAAATCCAAACATAAAATTGGTAATAAACGGACGGCCAGTGGGAATATCCGTGAACCCTTAATGAGTCATACACCCAACTTCCGTTCTAAAAATAGAACTTTAGCGGTCTTTCCTGAGAATTTATAAGCTGATTTGTTGGTGGCTCGGGGGACATTTTTTCTATTTCAAACTTGTCGAATGCAAAGATATTCTATTAAATAAAAGTATAATGTGTAAAAAGGTATATAAAACATGTGGCAAAAATGAACGTAAATGTGAATAAACAATGCCCCTAAATTTTTTGTTTTGAAGTCGCGATCTGTGAGTTGAAACTTTCTCAAAATTTTGTTATTTTAAAATCTTTCATATGAAACAATTTAAATCTCCTTTGGATATCTGATATCAGAATATAAAACGTTTATGGAGATAAGAATCTTTATTTTGATCATCTCAAGCTTTCGGGCTTGTCTGCCCTTCCACAGGAGAACAATACATTAAGAATATAACGCCGCCTGATGCTAAAACTATTATGAATCTATATATATATCTTTTATATACATTTTCACTAGGATATTTTTGCATATTATTTTACTTAAGATATGTTTTTATTTGATTAAGGTATTTACATATTTTACTATTGTTTGTTTTATTCTATGAGTTATCATATGGGTTGGGAATTCTACTATTTTATGTTAGTTTTATAATGGCTATTGGCTATTACGTATAAGTTACAACATATTATTGTTGATATTATTAGCTGTCACTAGGATATATCGTGTTATATATTTCGGGCAAGTCTATTTTTCTATTGATGCTGTTGTGTTTTCTGGATAATAAAGATTCAATGATTAGTCTTTGATATTTGCTATTTATGTTGTTGTAATGTATTTTGGGTTCTTCTAATGCAAAAGTATGACCTGTTTCTTTGCAGTGTTGGAAAATTAGGCATCTATTGTCTTGGTTTATTATGTTGCGTTTATGTTCATATATTCTATTGCTGACTCTCCTTCCTGTCTCCCCCACATATTTGATATGGCAGTTATTGCATTCTAAGGAATATATTGCTTCTTTTTTGTTAGTGGGTTTTATGATATTAGATTTATTCTTAGATTTTTAATGATGGAGCCAATGTTAGGGGAATTATTGTAATATGTTTGGATACCGAAGTTTTTTTATGTAGTTGGCTATTGTTATAGATGCTTGTGAAAATGGAATGTAACAAATTGCCCTGTAAATATCTGTGGCTTTGTTAATTGGGTAATTGATTGTTTTACTTTTGTGGAAATGTTTTAATATAAAGGTGATTGGGTATCCTGCTTGCTGAAGATTATTTATGATGTTCTGCGTTTCAAGTATTTTTGAATTCTGTTGCGAGCAATGGGTGTGTATTCTTTTGGTTAGTGTTTTAACTGTGTTTATCTTATGGCTTAATGGGCAATATGAAGTGAAATGTATATGCATAAGAAATGCATAGAAGCCAATTTTATTCCTCCATCACTACGAATTAAAGATCCAGTAAAAAACCCATTCTCAGAAAAAATCATAGAAGAAACTCAAACAAAATTATTAAAAGCCAGAAAAGAAGGATGTTACTCGAATATCAGATTTCTATCAAAATCCATTAAAGACCTCATATGCTTAATATCCCAACATATCCCTGAATCAGAATTCCATAGAATAATAACCGAAATCATCCCAGAAATATCGAAACTGAAATCCAACGTAAAAAAATAGACAGGACAAGAAACTAAAATTTTGGGCCAACAAATATAAAGAACCGAATCTCTTAAGAAATGAAACAACATCAAAAGTAGTCAATATATCACAGGCCATATTAACACACGAAGAAATAGCTATATTGTCTAAAGGCTTAAAATATCGACCAGTTGCTAAACCCGACCCCATAAAAATAATCAGCGGAATAGAAGTAGCGATATCGAAACTGAACACCCAAGAAAAAGAAAAAATAAGACAAAAAGTATCCGGAACACATCCAACTTATTCTCCGGAACTTGCTCCAAGCGACTTCCATCTTTTTCCAGCACTCAAGTGGCACCTTGGAGGCAAGCACTTTGCGAATGATGACGAAGTGCAGGCGGAGGAGAACCACTGGCTACGAAGACAGGACACGGCTTGGTACAACAGTGGTATCAAAAAATTGCTACAACGGTACCAAAAATGTTTGGACAGAAATGGTGATTATTTAGAGAAGTAGTCTATGAGTTGTATAATGAAAATAAAATAACTGCATAATTGTAAATGATGTGGTTTATTTGTTAAAAAATAGTGAAACTTATTTATTGGATGGCCCTCGTATTATTATGTCTGTGGGGAATTGTGTGGTTATCCATTTGTCTATTGTATTCATAACTATTTCAGCTAACGGGGAATATAGTGGCTGCCCATGGGCGATCCTTTTATTTGTTTAAATGATTGTGAGTTGAAATTAAAAATGTTGGATTTTAATGATATATCTATTAATTCTGTTATTTTGTTTATAACTGTTTGGTCTAAACTATTTTCTATTAAGAGGGATTTAGTGTTTTCTAATATTTTAATTGGTGAGGGAGACTAGGATAGAGAGCCTCAACATCGAAAGATACCATTATGTGATGGTTTTCTATATTTGTGTTTAAGATTTCTTGTATGAATGTGGGTATGTTTGTTATTGATTGAGTGGGAGTTTGTGTTCTAACTAATGGCTGTAAGAATTTGGTTAAAAATTTAGCTATTGGGGCAATGGGGGATAGATAAAATGCAACTATTGGTATTAGTGGTACGTTTTGCTTGTGCAATTTTGGTTTGCCGTATTTGTGGGCTTCAGAATCAATATTGCTGAGAAATGCTTTGTGTTCATCTTCGGTGATTATTTTGGATTTTTTCAACCTGTTGATATCCTTTTTTATATTTGAGTAAAATTGGTTTCTCTCTGTATCTGTCAGTGGCGCGAAGGTCGAGCTATCCTTTAGTATATCTTCCATTTTGTTTTGATATTCGGTTTTATCCATTATTACTGTGGTTCCTCCTTTGTCTGCTTGGGTTATGACTATTTCTTTTCTGTTTTTTAAGTTTCTTAAAATATGTTTTTCTCTTGGGTTTCGTAGGGGCTGATTTGGTGGGTGATTCAATGTTCCGGATACTTTTTGTCTTATTTTTTCTTTTTCTTGGGTGTTCAGTTTCGATATCGCTACTTCTATTCCGCTGATTATTTTTATGGGGTCGGGTTTAGCAACTGGTCGATATTTTAAGCCTTTAGACAATATAGCTATTTCTTCGTGTGTTAATATGGCCTGTGATATATTGACTACTTTTGATGTTGTTTCATTTCTTAAGAGATTCGGTTCTTTATATTTGTTGGCCCAAAATTTTAGTTTCTTGTCCTGTCTATTTTTTACGTTGGATTTCAGTTTCGATATTTCTGGGATGATTTCGGTTATTATTCTATGGAATTCTGATTCAGGGATATGTTGGGATATTAAGCATATGAGGTCTTTAATGGATTTTGATAGAAATCTGATATTCGAGTAACATCCTTCTTTTCTGGCTTTTAATAATTTTGTTTGAGTTTCTTCTATGATTTTTTCTGAGAATATCTTCAGAAAATGGAGAGTAATGTGCAAATACCAAAATTTGATGGCAAAAATTTCGCCTCTTGGAAATTCTGAATTTTTTCAATTCTGGAAGGAAAAGAATTGGACGCAATTTTGGAAGCTGATCCACCCAAAGAAGAAGAAAAGTTTAAAGAATGGAAAAAAAAGGACTCACAAGCCGAATGTATTCTTACCTGTTCGATGACTGATTCCTTAGTTGCCCTGATTTTAACATGTAAAACTAGCAAGGAAATTTGGAAAGCTCTACATGTCAGATATGAGGGCGATAAAAGGAAGATAATAATTGAAGCTAGAAATGATGTTTCTAGATTAGTAATGAAAAAGGAAGAAAAATGGGAAGATTATCTCTACAGCGCAGAAAGACTTTTGGAACAAGCCAGAAATCTAGGCGCCGATATTGAAGACAAAGAGTTTATCACTTCAGTTATAAGAGGTTTACCCCACAAATACAATCTCATCGTACTTCAACTCACCAACCAAGAAAAATTAACAATTTTTGACTTAAGAAACTCATTAAAACTCTACCACGAAAGATTTTATAATGATACAAAGGAAGAAATTTCCTCAGCTTTTAAAGTCTACAGAAAGGACAAATATAAACATTACAAAGAAATGAAAACATGCTTCATATGCCACAAACCAAGACACAAGGCAGCTGAATGCTGGCACAACCCTGAAAACAAGAAAAATACAAATGTAAAGCAAACATTTGCATCATAAGGATCAAGTGGCTACAAAGCAAATACACCAAATAAAAATTCAAAGGCAACATTTGCCAAAGATGAAAATAGAAATGAGAGACTTTGCTAAACTTGTGAAGCAACAAGACAATCTGGAACAACAATGGATTCTTGACAGTGGATCTTCCAGTCACATGACTTTTCACCCTGACCATCTGAAGACTATCCAAGCCATGAATAAGAAAATTACCTTGGCTGAAGAAGCTACATCACATCAGAATCAATTGGAGATGTAGAAATAAAGAACAGTGATGAAGAATCTATCATTCTGAAAGATGTACTACTTTGTACCAAAATTAAGTGACAATTTAATATCTGTAAGCAAGCTTATTCAAGACAAAAGCAGATTCTTTTTGACAATAAGGGTGGACACATTCAGAATGTAAGAGACACTTTATTAACATCATCAAAGATTGAAGACTTCTACATAATCAATGAAGATACTGATACATGTCTCCCATCAACACCAAAAACTTTAAAAATCAGTGACACATCATGGGATATATTGCACAAAAGACTTGGTCACATCAACGAAGAATACATTAAAATGAGGCAAAACAATGCACTAGTACACAAATTTAACTGCAATACAAGAAAAGATCTGAATTGTGTAACATGCACCCAAGCAAAATTCTCCAGAAAACCTTTTAAAGAAGTCAAATTTGATCAATCATCCCAATCTCTTGATCTCCTACATGTTGATCTCATTGGCCCTATACAACCAATCTCAATTGGCAAAGCAAAATACAGTGGTACCTCGACATACGAGTTTAATTCGTTCCGCAACCTTGCTCGTATCTTGAATTACTCGTATCTCGAAGCAAATTTCCCCATACAAAACAATTGAACTACCATTAATCCGTTCCAACCTCCAAAATGTCACCCCAGTTATTTTTGTTACGTGGTTTTAAATAATAAAAATGTATTTATAAATATCAAATATTTAGTGCACAAAAACAAAAAAGAGAATGTAAAGAAATAAATTAAATATCCTCACTGGTCTTTGCCTTTTTCGCTACATTTTTCTCGCTTTCACCTGTAGGCCGTTTAGAAAAAACATGTCCAAGGAAGTTTGTTTCTTCCTCCCTCTCAGAATGTTCCGGAAATGAGTTAGGCAAGTGTTATTAAAAAGGTCAGATGCACGACCTGTTGCAACTTTTTCTGGGTGTTTTTTTCCACGAACTGTGAAACTCTCTCCCACATTCCTAAGATCTCCTTTATCTCACTTGTAGAAATTTCACGTTTTAATTCAATACTCATCATCTTTTTCTTAGCACTTGACTTTTTACAAACTTTCTTCCGATCCATGGTTATAAAAATAAATGAACTAAAACTGTAAATGTAAACGCAACACAAAACACAACTTATCACAGCGGAAGCACGCTGCTAACTGATCGTGATGGCGCGACTGCGTGTTACTACCGAACCGAACTCGTATCTCGAATTTCGCTTGTAACTAAAAGCATAAAATCACTTGCTCGTCGGCTCGTATCTCGAAAAACTCGTATGTTGGGGCGCTCCTATGTCGAGGTACCACTGTACATTCTAACAATAGTGGATGATTATTCAAGAAAAATATTTACAAACTTTCTTGAATCAAAATCTGACACTCCAGATGCCATCAAGAATTTTATAGAAAGAATTGAAAATTCTTTAGAAAGAAAAGTAAAATCAATAAGAAGTGATAATGGCCTGGAATTTGTCAATTCTAATCTAGAATCATACTTTACAACCAAGGGTATTGAACACCAGAAAACAGCTTTCTATTCTCCAGAACAAAATGGAAGATCAGAGAGAGCAAACAGATCTCTTATAGAAGGCACCAGAGCACTCTTGATAGAAGCAGAACTGCCAACAATTTTTTGGGCTGAAGCCATGGATGCATTCACATACATTAAAAATAGAACCCCATCAAGACATAACAAAAGGTGCACTCCAGAATAGCTTTTTACAGGAAGAAAGCCAACAATTGGACATTTGAAAATCTTTGGTTGTTTAACAGAAATGTGGATCCCCAAACACAAAAGATCAAAATTTGAAAAAATCACCAAAACTGCAATTTTTGTGGGCTACTCCAACAATAGAAAAGCCTATAGAATTTGTAACCCCCAAGATTTCTCTATTACTGAAACCAGAGATGTAAAATTCTTTGAAACAAGAAAAGGATCAGAACTTTTAAATCAAGAAAAAGATAAGATGACCCAAAATTATACCCTAATTAACTTGGAAGATGAAGATTCTGAGGAAAATTACCATCCATCTATAACAGAAGCAATCTTCAACCTCTTCCCAAAGGCTCTAAAGTAATCAAAAGTAAATGGATTTACACCATCAAGAAAGATGCAACAACACAAGATAGAAAATACAAAGCTAGACTAGTTGCAACAGGCTACCAACAGAGCTATGGCCAAGACTATGAAGAAATTTTCTCACCAGTCATCAAGAATGACTCACTTAGAGTTATACTAGCATTTGCAGCCATCATGCAATATGACATCAAATGTTTTGACATTGTTACTGCATACCTCTATGGGAACCTTGAAGAGACCATCTACATGAAACAACCTAAAGGATTTGAAGTAAGTGATAATAACTCAGTTTGTAAATTAAACCAAGCTATATATGGCCTGAAGCAATCAGGTAAAATATGGTATAACACTTTTACCCAATATCTTTCAAATAATGGCTTTAGAATGTTTTCTGCTGATAAATGTGTATTTTGTTACCAAAATAACAATTCACTCTTAATTCTTGGAATCTATGTAGATGACATAATTGCAATTTATTCAGATGAGAAAATATTGTCTAATGCAATCTCTAAAATAAAAAAATAAATTTACTATTAAGGAAAATATTGGAGACATCCCCCCCCCCCCCATTTCCTTGGTATGAATATCTTTAGGGATAAAAATAATAATATTTTCATCAATCAAGAGAGATTTTTTAATGAAATTTTAATAAAATTCAATACGCACAGGAGTGTAAACATGCTTTAACACCACTTGATTTAAACTCTAATTTAGCTATGTGGCAGGATCATCATAATTCCGGGAAATGTCGATATTCTAGCTGACTACCATTGCAAAATCATGTTTAGAGACGAATCGGTAGAATTGTATATTCCAAAAATTGGCACGGACAACCACGTGGTAGAATTAAACTAACAACGGGAGCTCGAGAGATTAGGCACAATCACGAACGATCGGAAAACCCCCAAACAAAAGTATTGCGTCCCAGATGACCTTGAAATTGCACCACGCTGTAAAACGAGGGTTAAGTTAAAAGGGCCAACAGTAATGGCGGGCATTTTGGAACCTCACCCGGACTGCGTAAAGAAAATGGGTCTACTAATACCGTCAGTACACGTTTCCAAACTGGTATCTGAAATACTCTTTGATGTCATTAATACTAGGAACGAACCGATGCGATTGGTAGGTAATTCGTGTATATAACGATCTGGCGGGGAGATAGCGAATGTTTCTTTCCTAAGTGAACAGGTGGGATACAGTACGACGGCCACGTGCAAATACGAAACACATAAGTTGGATATAAACCTGGGGCATTCGGACAGCGAAAAAATTGACGTACTGGACGTATTGTACAGGTATCGGGAGCTCGGAAGAGTGGAATAAGGCGGCAGACATTGAACTGTACCATATTAAACTTAAATCAAACACGGAACCAATTTGACAAAAAGCTTATCACCGTAGCCCTAAGGAACGAGAGATTATAGAGGACCAGGTTAAGGAAATGTGTGGAAAGGAGGTTGTTAGGAAATCAATATCTCCATGGGCGAACCCGGTTGTTTTGGTTAAAAAATCGAACGGATCTTATAGATTTTGCGTGGATTATAGGAAAGTTAATAATGTAACGGAAAAATTCTCGTTTCCATTACCGGATATCACCGACTGCCTAGACCGTTTAGCAGGAATGAAATATTTCTCTCACACAGATTTTGTTAGTGGGTATTGGCAGTGCTCGCTGGATGAAACAAGCAAGCCAGTTACAGTGTTCACGACAGGTAACGGGTTGTATGAGTTTCAAGTTTTACCGTTTGGTTTAACCGGGGCACCCGGTCATTTCGAAAGAATCATGGATACACTCTTAGCTGAACTGAAATGGTCCGAATGCATGGTTTATTTAGATGACGTCATTGTGTACGGGAAAGACATATGTGAACACAACGAACGATTAAAAAATGTTCTGGAATGTTTCCGCGGGGCAGACTTATCTCTGAAGCCTTCAAAATGTAGATTCGCCTACCAAAAATTACCAATTTTGGGACACGTGGTATTGGAAAATGGCGTTGAACCAGCTACAAATAAAATTGAGGCGGTTAAAGAATTCTCTATATCGAAAAATGTTAAGCAGGTTCGTTCGTTTCTGGGAATTTGTGGCTATTATCGCCGTTTTATCAGGAATTTTTCAAAGATAAGCAAACAGCTGACGTGTCTAACAGAAAAAGATAAGAAATTCGTCATAGGGCCGGTCGAAACAGAGGCTTTCGAAACCTTGAAAAAGAAATTGACAGAGGAGCCAATTTTAGCACATTTCAACCCGGAAGCAAGAATTGAAATCCATACGGACGCGCATCGATGGTGGGGTTAGGAGCCATTCTAATGCAACCTGACAAAGAAGGGTTTCTTCACCCTGTACATTACTTATCGAGAACCACGTCTAAACATGAGTGTAAATACGGCATCTCAGAATTAGAATGTTTAGCTATAGTCTGGGCGTTACATAAATTAAGACCGTACATTTTTGGTAGAAACTTTAGAGTAGTAACCGACCCTAGCACGTTAACTTGGTTAGCAAATGTGCTCGATCCCTGCTCGAGACTTACGAGATGGGGCCTAAAACTGATGGAATACGATTTCGAGATAGTACACAGGGCGGGCAGGAAGAAAATTGCTCCAGATGCATTGTCTCGTAACCCGTTCAACAAAACTGAAGTGAGGGACGAAGAAAATTTTAATGAGTTGGCGGCATGGACAGTATGCATTGATGAAAACACACAAAGGGATGACCAGTTTTGTCACGAGATAAATAAAAAAATGTCGAGTAACGATGTTAAGGACATATTTAAAATGATTAACGGTGCCTTGTATAGAAAAAAACACGCACCGCATGGGAATCAATGGCTAGTAGTCGCCCCCAAACATAGTATTCCTGAGATAATGAAACTAGCACACGACATACCAGAGGCGGGTCACATGGGCGTGGCTAAAACAATTCACCGTGTTAAACAACGGTTTTATTGGAAAGGTCTCGACGAGGACGTGCGGAGGTATATAAAGTCCTGTAGAACATGCCAAGCATTAAAAACGCCAAAATTCAAACCGGCAGCGCCGCTAGAACCACTACCACCTGCAAAGGATGTATGGGAACGTGTAGGTGTAGACTTTCAAGGGCCATTTAAGAAATCGGCGGAAGGATACGAACACATTTTCACGATTGTGGACCACTTTAGTAAATACGCTTTAGCGATTCTGGTTAAGGACACCAAAGCAGAAACTGCTTGTAATGCACTCGCGGAAAACTTGTACGTTTTCGGTACACCTAAGTGTGTAATATCGGATCAAGGGAAAGCATTCGACTCAGTCACGTTCAGAGACTTTACCCGACTTTACGGAATAAAACACATAATGGTGTCAGTAGCACATCCTCAAACTAACAGACTATGTGAGAAACTTAACGGTATAATAAAAAATGGTGTCAGATCTTATCTTGCAGATGACCACGCAGAATAAACGAAGTTTGTGAAATCAGCAACGTTCGCGTACAATTCGTCAGTCCAATCATCGACGAAAGTTACACCGCATAGAATTGTCTTCGGCAGAGAACCAAGGATGTCACTAGACGCAGGGTTACCGATAATGGACAAACCAATAAAAACATTCGACAAGTACGTAACGGACCGCATACTAGAAAACGAACGACTGAAGGATATGGCCAGTAAGAACTATGAAGACCAGACTATGATGAACAAATGCCACTTTGACATAAAAAATTGGGAACACTTTTGTAAGTTTGAAGTTGGGGACTTAGTGTTATTAGAATCTTCATGAAGGAAACAGGGCAAAACGGAAAAATTACTTACGAAGTACGTGGGACCAAACGAGATTACTGACCGGATAAAAGAAACCACATATAGGTTACGGCTACTGGACGAACGAAACGGAAGCAATAGGTGGCAGTTCACTTTAGCACAAGTGTCCAGACTAAAAAGTTCATACTAAGAGATAACAGCGACTCGAGGGACCGAGTCTAAGATAAGAGAGGGGGTGGTGTTGTGTGTCAACAAGTAGCCGACGATGGTACACGGGAGCAGTACAAATTATTTTATTTTTTTTATTTTAATTAATTACTTATCAGAGAAACAGCACCATAGAGAGGACGGGGTTAAATTGTATTTGACCATTGACCACCGTTTCGCAGCAATTCGTTAAATACACCGTGCCAGTTATCGTTTGACCTTCGTCCTTTTTTAAAATTTATTTTTTTTAATTTTTTCTTGACCGACGAACGGAAGATGTCCTGTCACAGCTATAACCCCTCCAACTGCCACACCGATGAGAACCGGACCCCAACGACCCTCCTAGACCAGACGACGAACTCAGCACTGGAACGGGCCCTGGTGACCATGACCCATCAGGACCATGAACTGTAGTCTCTAAATAAAATGAGCATTACATCCCCACCTCGGTCTCATCAATATGTTTCACTAAATATTTTACCTCTTCTTTAAACATAGAAACTTTCTCCTTGGAATATAAATACTATAAACTAAAGTGCCGGGAGAAAATGATTTTTTTATTAAACGACTACACGAGCTTTCGGGCAGTTGGCCGCTGATGGCGGGTTAAACAGTCGATATCCTAATGCTAATCTCTCGTCATTATATAGTCACATGTTATAGCCAATTACAAACCTACCAGTTATTTGTCAACCGGCATTACAGGATTAGCATAGTTACATAAATATATTATATAATAGCTTAGATTTGCAAATATTTTTAACAAAATTGTTTTTTAGCCGTCCTATATTATTTTTTCTCATATGTAAAAATATCTCTTTAAAAAAACGGAATCCTATTTAAGGCCTATTGCCATCATGTATCATTACCAGTTGAAGGGCGTGACTGCCCGAAAGCTCGTGTAGTCGTTTAATAAAAAAAAAACATTTTCTCCCGGCACTTTAGTTTATAGTATTTTACCTCTTCCCTCAATATATATGTTGATCATTTTCCATGGCTTTTATTCTGACTCATGCAAATCTAATTGTTCAATGGCAGTAGCCGAAAATTTTATTTTCTCCTTTTTAGTGCATTTTAATAAAGGCTTTTTTAAAACTGTTTTTTATTAATTAATTATTATTTCACATTATTATAGTCCATAACAAGTCTACTTGATTCAGCATACATAAAATATTAATTTTAAATATTTAGAACTAATTTTAGATTTCTTTTTTATGTGTGCTTGTTTCAGATGGATGGAATCTTTGAAACGAGATCAAAGGAGGTTCCTAAAGAACTTACTGGAGACTTTGGAACTATTTTGTGGCAAAATTTTATGAGTTCAGTATATAAAAGGGAGCCATTTTCTTTGAACAACTTTTCACATCTTGGAGGAGAAAAACATTTGGATTTAGAGAAGATATTTAGTGACTCCTATGGAGAAAGACTTGAGGATTCCATCAAGGTGTATGATCCAACTAAATGTGGCCTGCTCACTGACAGCCATGTTCCTGAAGATTCCTTAGAATCTCTCATGCTATATTGTACCCTCACTGCAGGCTCAGAGGCCACCAACAATCCCCTCTTTCTCCTCTACATGAAAGCAGTTGCCTGTGACAATGTCAAAGAATTCAACCACTATGAACAATTGCTGGACAAGTTTTGGAATCTACTTAATGATAAGCACCTCTCTAAAGACATGATTTACAATATATTCCTCAATCTAGGTAAGTAATATATTCAGCCTGTGTATGTATCTATGCTCTAGCAAGTAGGGCTTGTGTTACAAGGGTTCACTGAGGTGGCCTCCCTGCCCCTCATCAAGGACTCCCTGCCCACCATCAGGAGGCTGGCCTCCCAGGTGCCCCCTTCTGCCACCACCAAAGTGGACCCCCATCTGGTTGTTCCCAAGTTGCGACTTGTCCTGGATGGACTCTTGAAGCAGCTCCAGCTACTGAAGACTGAGCTGAGTCAGGAGGATCTCTGTGAGCTGTTGTTGTTCCTGGTCTGTGTTGGCTTAGACCAGACTGTCATGGCCCAGTGCAACTCCGAGCCTCAACTCTTCCACTGTGTGGCCCACATCTTTATGTTTCTCCCTTTCTGCAAGGTTACTCTATCTTAAATTTATTTTCTAAATCTCTTATGTTTTTAAAAATAGTTCTTTCTTTTTATTAAAAAAGTTCCATGATTTTTAAAATGTCAAAATAACCCTTATTTATGAGGTCTGGCATTGAAGATGGTGGTGGCCTGGTCAAAGATTCTTGTTTTAATTTGAATAATGAATGATTTAAAAAAAATCATTTTTTAAATCTATGCCTTCAGGCTCCATTTAAATATGACATTGTAACTCTGTGGCAACAGGAAATGTATTTGAGACCAGGGGAAAAAATTCTTACCAAATAATTTTATTTCAAAATTGAATTGCTTTTTGAAGCTTTTTATGATGAGCATTTTCATGATGAAGAAGAATGCTTGTCTTAGGTTGCCCTTCTTTCAAGTTTTTAATTAATGATCTCTGGTAGGCAAATTTGCCTAGACCAATTGGCAATCCATTATAGAAATAATAGTCTATTAAAAAGGGCGTATTTTAGATTTATCCTCTAATTCTATATGATAATTTTAATATTGTGAAAGCCAGTACACCTGAGTTTTAATTTTGCAGTTCACATTATGCATTCTAGTATATAGGATGAGCCAAAATTATGGGACTTGTTTATATTTTGACACATTTAAAATAAGTCTCATATTTTTGGCTCACACTGCATAAGCCCTGTATAAATCCCTGTATTAAAAAATATATTTCATAGGATATTATTATAGATCACTTAATATTTAGAAATGATCTGCGCGCAAAATCAAAAAGTTGGTTAGCTGAAATAAACATCCTTTATATCCAGTTGAGATTAAAAAATATGATATAAACACCTTCATCAATAAATTAAATTAATTTTTGTTTGATTTTTCTTATTATGAAAGTGTAATTGGGAATTCCATAACCAAGTTAAAATTTTCATCCTAACAGATGCTGTGTGTCCAGGATGAGGAGGTGGCATTCTCCATCTACAGCCTGGCCAAAGGCAACCCAGCAGCTGTTGTCAAAGTGGGACACATGTTGGGGTACAACCAGAGGGCCATTGTGTTCCGCAGGAGTCTCTTCATTCTCTTCCTACAGGATATCTGTGGGGCTGAGCTGGAGTTTGTGCCCAACCTGCAGGTACCCTTGTCTATGAGGTAACCTTTGGGTCAATGCATAATTATTATGACTTTTTCCAACAAAACATCTTTAAATGATTATTCTGGAGCATATTCACTATCAACTACAATTTCTGCTTGTGATCTTTTGAGACGACAAATGATGGTCAAATTATTCACATTGCAATCTTCTGCCAACATTTTCCTGTCAAACTTTCATACTCTTCCTTGGTTTCCAAAGGTGCCTGGTCCTATAAATTTGATGGTCAATCTCTTCTTTCTTCATCGACCAGGTTTATAGAATCTAATTTCAACTTGGCCTTTGCTGATTGTCCTTCACCTAAAAGTTTGTTGAAATTTCAATATGACTGTACTGCTTTCCAACCTTTCTTGAAATGTAAGAGCAAAATATGGCAAATATGTACAGTAAAAAATCTCTATAGTGAACCTCAATGGAACTGAAATTTTGGTTCACTATAACCATTGTTTGGCAATTCAAAAATTTTTAGAAGGCATAATTAAAGGGCAGTTGCATACACAGAAGGAAAAAAAGCCACCTCTCAATAATGGTTGATATTTTTATTTTCTAAATTGACCTCTATTTCAATGCATTAAAGCTGGACACAAAATATCAAAATGGATACCATGATGCCCTTTGATAATTGATACGTTTTATGATTTAATTAGCATGAATGCATTTTAAAATTCATGATCTATAGGCAAGGTTTTATTAATTGAATGTTGAAAAATAGAAAATTGTTTAAAACAATTTTTTTTTACATTGCACTTTATAATACAAAGCTTATTTTAAAAAGGTCTATAATACTTTGTTGCTTAAAAGCACTTTTCCAAGCATTGACTTTCAAATAAAGTGAATAGTTTTTCTTCCATTTCCAGTTCTCTAAATATTCTTCTCAAGACTAAATTTCATTCTTTTTGAACCTGACATGCAAGTGCTGTCTTCAAAGCCACCAGTTCATTGCATAAAAAATAGCCTTTTATTGCATCATGAAGTCATTTATTGGGAAGTGTTTTTTAGGTGCTTTCATTCTCTTTTAAGTTTTTGCACATAGCTTTCTCAGCCATTTTTCAGATGGCTTATTTTAATATACAGTAGAATCTCCCTGTAAAGGACACCTAGTTGCAGAGCCAAAGTGGCCTTTAACCCTTTAAGCTCTAGGGCCCAAATGCTAACTATCACTATCAGGACCACACTAATTAAGCCTAAACTGATGATCAAGTAGTTGTTAAGTTAAAAATGTTATAAATAATTAAATATGATAGAAGTGTTCTGTAAAGTGCAACATAATCCAGACTCCTCTCTCAACACAACACTCTGATTTTATTATACTGAAATGAGTATTTAATTTTTTAATTGGGGGTTAATTATAATTAATTGAATAATCGACTTGAATTTTTCAAAATAAGGTTTCACAAATATAAAAAGGAATTTTAGATATATACAAGGCTATTTACAAAGCTAAAGTTTGTAGTATATTTTGCAAATTGCTGCCCAGATAAGCAGGCGAAGACTGCGAAAGTCAAAGCTGTTTCTGAACTGGATGAAGAAATTGGTTTTCTCCTGGGTGTCTCAGCTGTAGCGGATTCATCTAATCTCGATGATGATGAAGGCGAGTGCAGGAGGCGATGGACAGCAGAAATCCAGGTGAACGGGAAACAGGTGAAGTTCAAGCTCGACTCCCAGGCGGATGTTACATGTGTTCCTCTGTGTCTCTTCAAGACGATAATGGGACAGCAACGACTGGTAGAGAGTAACATCAACCTTAGAGCTGCTGAATTTTCCGAACTTCAGACTGTGGGTATGTTTGTGTCAACGCTGCGAAATGGCAGTTATGAAATCAAGGAGAGGATTTATGTCATTCGTCGTTTGAGTGAACCTCTTCTGAGTCGCCGGGCATGTGAGCTCTTGAACCTGGCGAGGCGAATTGAAGTGGTTGCGACGAAAATTAACCCGATCAAGGAATTCCCCGAAGTATTTGAAGGACTGGGACAGATCGGAAGCCCTTGCGAAATCAAATTGAAACCTGGAGCAAACCCATGTGCTGTGCATACTCCTCGACGGGTACCAAATTTCGCAAGACAGTACGGATTCACACATGTTGCTTCAAGTCCTAGATTCCCGCAGAGCAATGGGATGGCAGAAGCAGGTGTGAAAATTGCTAAGTTGGTCCTCAAGAAAAATCAAGACCCATCGCTTGGAGTCCTGGAGTGTCGATTGACCCCTTTGGAGAACGGTTGCAGCCCTGCTGAGCTTCTCATGGGACCTGAACTCCGAACGACCTTGCCAATTGCACCAGAGAATCTTAATCCAAGGTTGGTGGACTCTCAGACCCTGAAAAGAAAGGAGGAGAGGAGGAGAAGGGATATGAAATCCAGATATGATCGACGCTGCAGAGCTAGGGACATGGAGGAACTGGTTAAAAATGAAAAGACCCCAGCTGTGGATTATCCCTCTAGCGACTCAGATGACGGCCAGATAAGAACACGGAGTGGACGAATTGTTAAACCCGTGGATCGCCTTCATTGTTGATTATACTGTGCATTTAAAGTTTGTAATGTATATGTATATATTTCAGATCTTAAAAAGGGGGATGTAAGCAGGTTTGTAGTATATTTGCATGTTTGCTCTTTGCATATTTGCTCGTGGCATGTTTGGCACGATTTGCATAGTTGTTATAACCTATTTGTGCCAGCTATATATAGAGCGTGTGTGCCAGTCCAGCGAGAGGAGGATAGGGATAGTCTTGTTAACTAAAATGACTTTTGCTAATATAGTTCTATCCTGACAAATAAAATGTATTTGTTTAAAACACTAACACTTGTGTTTAAAAGCACAGACTGGATGCAAGCCTCTCTTGCACTTTGAACATATGGTTCTAGACCTCCGCTTCAGGCCTTCTTTTGTACACTCCACACATCTACTCTCTCTCTTTTCTGGAAGTTTTTCGAGTACTTCCTGGCTTGTTGAAGGCAGAACTGGAGGTTTCAAGTGATTTTTAACTAATTCATTTATTACTGAATAGTTAAAAGCCCTTCTAGAAAGCTTGGGGTTGTCTTTGGTATGCTGTTCATATAGGATGAAGGAGTTTAGGAGAGCCCTGTGGAAGATGTTGAGGATCACCTTTCTATAAAATTTTCTTCCTTTTCTTTCATCCATATATGTATACAACATTTGATCATTGAGATCTACCCCTCCCATGTAGCTATAATAGCAGATTTTCATCTGTGGGTAGTCTCTTTGGTCTGACACCTTCTTTTTGCCAGAAAAAGCATCACAAAATGTTGAGAGAAACTTCACTGGAGGTTTGCTCTTCTTTTCTTTGTAAGCCAGGGCCAGTAGATTATTATTTACCATATAAAGGGATTCATCAACACTTAATTTTGCACTTGTTAAGGTTTTAGGAAGTCCCTTCCTATTAGTTCTTATAGTACCAGTCAAATAAGTATGACTGTCCAGTAAGTCCTTGGCTAGGTTGATGCTGGTGAAAAAGTTATCAGTTATCAAATGATAACCTTTTCCAAGTAGACTGGATTCCTGGAGCAGATTCATTGGAACATCATAGGAAAGGGACTTGATAATTGGAGATAATTTCCCTTTATATGGCTTTTCATTCTCAGACAATAGCCAGTTTTAGATTCACAAAGCATCCACAGTTTGACTCCAAATCGACCATGGTGCTTTTGGGGCATATATTGTCTAAGACGAGTTTGGTTTTTTAGGCACACCAAGCTCTCATCAACTGTAAGATTTTGAGTAGGCTTATAATAATATAAAAACTTGTTGTTCACATGCTCTATGAGCTTCTCAAATCTTGCAGTTGGGTTGTAATCAGGATGAGAACTTGGAACCAGGTTGGAGTCATCAATCAGAGAAAAGCAGCTGTAAAGCAACTCAAATCTCCCTCTAGACATAACTTTACCAAACCAGGGCGTCTCTAAAAGTTCATTCTTGCTCCAATAGTCCCTGATTTGGTTCTTCTTCACATTGCCCATATTGAAGATGACTCCAATAAAGGCCATCATCTCATCCAAGGTAGTGTCCTTCCAGGCCAGCTTCCTAGAAAATGGAGGCAATTTGTCCCTATTGCTTGCCAATAAAGTTTGGGCACATTTATTGGTAAAAGCCACAATTTCCTTCATCAAATTCATTGTTATGAATAACAAAAAGTATTCAATAGGCCGGATAATAGAGGGGGGAAGGTGCTGTGGGCCACAAACTTCTCCAAAAGTCAATGTTTTGGATGTGGAAAATGGAGTATAAACTCTTACCCAAGGACTTGGATGGTTTTCATCCACTTCTTCATCAGAAAATTCATCTTCAAAAGTGTCTTCAACACTTTCTTCAAACTCAGAAGACAAAGAATAAACTTCAGTGTCCTCAGAAAATGCAGAGCATTCTGAACCGGAAGCCATTTTTAAAAAATTAAAAATAAAAAAAGGAAATTGCAAGACAAAGGAGATAAAAACACAGCTAACGTGTAGAGACAAGCCCAGAAGTGAGAAGGGAGGTGATAAAAATAGCCAGCCACCACCCCCTCCCCCACGAGGGGCCCTACAAGGAAGTAACGATAGATCGGTAACCCGGCGCTCCTGGTGACGTTATAGGGTAAAGATGAATCGTTACCTCGGCGCTTAAAGGGTTAAGGATATGTGCCCGCTTACTGGAGAGTTGCTATTAGTAAAAATAGTAATTTTGGTGATAAAAACTGCCTTTGTAGAGAGGTATTCTAGCAAGAGTATACTCTGAGTATACTGTAGTCTTTTTTTAATGTATAACTTCCATCAGAGGATACTCTTGCTAGAATACCAAGTTGTATGTCTCACAAACAATCTTTCCAAAATTTGAAAGATTGTTTATGTGACATACAACTTGGTTCTGGCCAAATGGAATAGTACATGAAAGTGGTACGATCAACATTTATAGTTTCCCACTTAGAGAGAGCATGTTGCCTGTGCAGTTGGAGCAAATTTCTGACCACCTAACCAAGATGGAGGACAGAAAGGTTGCCCGTCCCCATATCAAACTCCTTGTCTACCTTCTGGAATGGCTGCTCTTCCCATCTTATGATTCCTGCCCAGCCTTCAATGCTGCCCTCAGTTCCATTGACAAGATGTTGAAGCACATTTTGACCAAACTTGACCATGTAAGTTACAATCTGTGTATGTTTGCTTCACTGTGTTACCTACCACTCTGTGGTTCCAGGAAAATGTCCTCACTCTCTTCCTGAAACTCATTGCCAAGCCTCTCCTTCCAAAAATGGTAGGAAGGTATAGGTTGTCACTTTTCTAATTGGGCCAGGATACTGAGTGAATTACCAATCACTGGAGATAGCCCCATATATCAACTACAGACAGGCTTGGGTATAGTTGTTATAATCTATCGGCCAGGTCAGATCTGGTATAAAATAGCTACCAACTCTATCTACCAGTTCCATCAGTATTTCCCCTCATCAGTAAAGTGTAGGCTTATTGGACCCAGCTTCTTTGGGAAAGGTTGAACTATATCAACTATTCCAACATTATAACCTCTGTGAAATCTTTAGGACAAAATAATAAAGCCTCAGAGGTTGCGTTTCTTTCTTTAAAACGTTTAATAATGCTCAAGCTTTCGGGTATGGTGGCCCTTCTACAGGAGCAACGCAAATGGTAGTGAATCGTCAGCAGCTGTTATATATTTACCTAATATGTTTACATATTTACAAAATTTTTTATAAGAGAACTATTAATTTCTTGATATATGCTAAGTATTGAAATATTATTAATGTTTATCAAAAATATTTACATCTTTCTAAACTTAAGGTAAAAACTATTATATAATAATTTAACATATGAGATTTGAATTAGCTATGGAAAAGTGTTACGAAATAGGAGCTATTGCATTAAATATGGGGAAGTGTACATTTTTTAATTGCTATTTATGAGTTCTGTATATGATTCTGGAATTTCTATGTGTCTATTGATGCTTGCATGTTTTAATGATAAAAAAGCTTCTAAATACAGTCTTTTCTGTTTGTTGTTTATGTTGGTGTAGAAAGTTTTTGGGTTATTTAGGTTGAAGGTGTGACCTGTATTTTGTGTGTGTTGGTATAAAAGGAATTTTTTATCTTTTTTATTTATGGATCTGGTGTGCTCGTTTATCCTGTCTATTACTTGTCTGCTGGTTTCGCCTATGTACATACTATTGCATTGGTTGCATTCTATTGAGTCGCTTGACTGTTGTATATTGGTGAGTTATGGCTATTGTTTTTTGTTATGGGATTTCTGACTATTGCGCCTATGTTGGGTGTGTTTTCGTAATATGTTTTTATACCGTATTTTCTAATTTCTCGGGCTATTGTTACGCAATTAGGGGAGTACGGTATGATGCAAATAGGTTTATATGTTTGACTTTTTTTTTTTTTTTTGGGTATCCGGCTGTGGTAAGATATTGAATTATATTTATTTTTTAGTTTCTATTGCTTTACTTGTTTTGTTGGAGCAATGTGTGTGTATCCGTTTTGTTAGGGTTTTTACTGTGTTGATTTTGTGACTTAGTGGGCATTATGATGAATATTGTATGAAATTGGGTTGGAATGTAGGCTTGTAATATACTGTGGAAGTGTACTGTGAGTTGTTTTTAGTAATGAGGATGTCAAGGAATGGTAAGGAATTATTGTTTTCTTTTTCTATGGTAAAGTTTAATTCATTATGGAGGCTATTTATTTCAGTTAATATATTATTGATTTTATCTGTTTGGCAAATGCAAAAAATGTCATCTATATCTTTTCCAGGTTTGTATTATGGGATACCCAAAAAATTTCATATTAAGGCATTTTTATAACCCCAATAACACAAACAATAGACAAACATATAAATCTATTTGCATCATACCGTACTCCACTAATTGCGTAACAATAGCCCGAGAAATTAGAAAATACGGTATAAAAACATATTACGAGAACACACCCAACATAGGCACAATCGTCAGAAATCCCATAACAAAAAACAAAAGCCATAACTCACCAATATACAACAGTCAAGCGATATACTCAATAGAATGCAACCAATGCAATAGTATGTACATAGGCGAAACCAGCAGACAAGTAATAGACAGGACAAACGAGCACATCAGATCCATAAATAAAAAAGATAAAAATCCCTTTTATACCAACACACACAAAATACAGGTCACACCTTCAACCTAAATAACCCAAAAACTTTCTACACCAACATAAACAACAAACAGAAAAGACTGTATTTAGAAGCTTTTTTTATCATTAAAACACGCAAGCATCAATAGACACATAGAAATTCCAGAATCATATACAGAACTCATAAATAGCAATTAAAAAATGTACACTTCCCCATATTTAATGCAATAGCTCCTATTTCGTAACACTTTTCCATAGCTAATTCAAATCTCATATGTTAAATTATTATATAATAGTTTTTACCTTAAGTTTAGAAAGATGTAAATATTTTGGATAAACATTAATAATATTTCAATACTTAGCATATATCAAGAAATTAATAGTTCTCTTATAAAAAATTTTGTAAATATCTAAACATATTAGGTAAATATATAACAGCTGCTGACGATTCACTACCATTTGCGTTGCTCCTGTAGAAGGGCCACCATACCCGAAAGCTTGAGCATTATTAAACGTTTTAAAGAAAGAAACGCAACCTCGAAGGCTTTATTATTTTGTCCTAAAGATTTCACAGAGGTTATAATATTGGAATTTACAAAAGTTATAATGAACCCAACGTATGAAGAGGTGAATCGTTATATGATCATAATTCACAGGAAATCTTTAATATTGGCCAAATGGAGGAAGCATCTCGCCTTTAACCGAATTTGCTTGGAACACAACTTTATCCCGCCCTCACTCAGAGTAAAAGATCCGGTAGGGAATCCATTTTCAGCAAAGATCATAAATGAAACCCAGATAGGATTACTGAAATCTCGAATTAAAGGATGCCATTCATTTATACGACTCACATCAAAAACTATCAAAGATTTAATATCCATCACATCCCAAAAAGTACATCCGGATATAATGTTGAATCTCATTACCAGAACAACTCAAGACATCAAGATATTAAACGCAGAAATGGATAAAAAACAATAGAAAATTACGATACTGGTCAACGAAATATAAAATACAGCTCAATTCAGAAAAACAGCAGCCAAAAATCGTCAACCTATCCAGCACCGAACTTACAGAGGATGAAACTAAATTCTTATCAAAAGGATTGAAGAATAGAAACATGAGAGCAAGTGATAATCTAAAAATCATCTCCGGTTTAGAGGCCTCTATCAACGGGCTGAACCATCAGAAAAAAGCCAAAATCAGGAATATCGTAACAACCACATTGAGCAAGACCCCAAATTGTCCAAAATCAAACCCCGCGAACAGAACCATAGACAGAAGACTTAGAGATAAAAGCGAAATAGTCATAACTATATCCGACAAAGGCGCCCAAACAGTCATTATGGATACAACAGAGTATATCGAGAAGATGCACACCACCCTGAATGATCATAGATATTACGAACCAGCTTCTGAATTAGAAAAAAATATAAATTTACAACAGATTCAAAAAGGAACTAAGAAACCTGCAAAGACAAAAAACAATAACTGATGAAGAACCTAAGAACTTCATATCCAAGATGAATACCGAAGCATACATATACGGATTGCCAAAACTTCACAAACCGGGCATACCATTAAGGACAATAGTTGCCTTTTATCTCTCCCCAGCAGCTCCTTGGCGAAATTCCTAAATTTGTTCCTAACGCCCATACTCAGAGATAGCAATAAACACACTACTATTAATTCCATTCCAACATTTATACAAGAAATATGGCATACCCCCTAAAAGGATAATCATACTATGGTTTCTTTCGACGTTGTAAACTTATACCCCAGTTTGCCCCACCCCTTAATTATCGAATCCACCAAAAACCTCCTCTCGCAACACGGCATCGACAATAGCACCTCCGACAAAATCACAAAATTGATAAATCTAAGTTTAAAAATAAACATATTCACCTTTAACTCTAAACACTACAAACAGACCAATGGCTCCCCTATGGGAAGTCCTTTATCCTCCCCACTAGCCGAAATAGTCATGAGACACATAGACCAAACAATAATCAGTCGTTTCCCTAACATAATACAAACCTGGAAAAGATATATAGATGACATTTTTTGCATTTGCCAAACAGATAAAATCCATAATATATTAACTGAAATAAATAGCCTCCATAATGAATTAAACTTTACCATAGAAAAAGAAAACAATAATTCCTTACCATTCCTTGACATCCTCATTACTAAAAACAACTCACAGTACACTTCCACAGTATATTACAAGCCTACATTCCAACCCAATTTCATACAATATTCATCATACTGCCCACTAAGTCACAAAATCAACACAGTAAAAACCCTAACAAAACGGATACACACACATTGCTCCAACAACACAAGTAAAGCAATAGAAACTAAAAATATAATTCAAATCTTACCACAGCCGGATACCCAAAAAATTTCATATTAAGGCATTTTTATAACCCCAATAACACAAACAATAGTCAAACATATAAATATATTTGCATCATACCGTACTCCCCTAATTGCGTAACAATAGCCCGAGAAATTAGAAAATACGGTATAAAAACATATTATGAAAACACACCCAACATAGGCGCAATAGTCAGAAATCCCATAACAAAAAACAATAGCCATCACTCACCAATATACAACAGTCAAGCGATATACTCTATAGAATGCAACCAATGCAATAGTATGTACATAGGCGAAACCAGCAGACAAGTAATAGACAGGACAAACGAGCACACCAGATCCATAAATAAAAAAGATAAAAAATCCCTTTTATACCAACACACACAAAGTACAGTTCATACCTTCAACCTAAATAACCCAAAAACTTTCTACACCAACATAAACAACAAACAGAAAAGACTGTATTTAGAAGCTTTTTTATCATTAAAACACGCAAGCATCAATAGACACATAGAAATTCCAGAATCATATACAGAACTCATAAATAGCAATTAAAAAATGTACACTTCCCCATATTTAATGCAATAGCTCCTATTTCGTAACACTTTTCCATAGCTAATTCAAATCTCATATGTTAAATTATTATATAATAGTTTTTACCTTAAGTTTAGAAAGATGTAAATATTTTGGATAAACATCACATATAATAAAGCCTTTGTTCGTTGAAGCCGAATAGGATTGGTCCATTCTGTGTCACGTGTTCAAGTTACGTAGTTAAGTGACGTGGCCGGCTGTAGGTCTGTTTGGTTTTGTTTTCATCCTTTATTTTATTCTATTCTGACCTTATTAGTCATTTTTGCTTTCGGCAATTTATTCGGTGAATATTTGAGGAATAATATTTTTTAAATAATTTTATTTTTTTAATTTAGCTTGATTATTTTATTTTTATAAACAATTTCTCCTAAAAGAGCCATTTCTATTGTTGAGGCCATCGAAGCAAAGCAACGTCGTATTGAACAGCAGCGACAAAGACGTTTAAATTCACCCAAAAGAGAACGGCATAATGAACTACAACGGCAATACCGAATGAATATGAGCGAAAATCAAAGAGCCCTTCAAAGGGAAAACAGTAGGCTGAGGATGTAAAGAATTCGACAGGGAGATAATCTACCCTTGCCAACAGGGACATGTTTCGAGGAAGATCAAATTCCCCTGCACCTTTGTGGCCAACTTGATCAAGTTTGCCCAAAATGTAGAGCAAAGTATTTCAAATTGGAACAAACGACATACAGTAAAACTTTTCATAAATGCTGTTCCAAAGGAAAAGTCGAACTTGAACCGATTCAAACCTCTGAACTACTTGAAAGTTTAATGACTGGAAAGCATCAACTTTCAAAGAACTTCATGGAAAACATCCGTTCCGTCAACAGTGCCCTAGCATTCGCTTCAATTGGAGCAAACCTTGCACCTTCTCCTGGATATGGGCCCTATTGTTTCCGAATCAACGGACAGATTTATCACCGCTCAGGTGCCTTGCATCCTGAAAATGATGATCATGTTGCAATGATGATCATGCAAATGTCATTATTTATGATGAAGCTACCATGGCACCAAAATATGCTCTTAGATGCATTAATAATCTCTTTAAAGAAATCATGCAAAATGAAAAACCACTTGGTGGTAAAACCATTGTCTTTGGAGGGGACTTCCGACAGACTTTGCCTGTTGTTCCACATGGAACTCAAGCTGCAATTGTAGATTCAAGTATTAAATTTCATCCTCTATGGAAAAAATTTAATATTTTGAAATTAGACAATAATATTAGGTCAATTGACCCAGAGTTTAGTGCCTGGCTTTTAAAGCTTGGAAATGGCGAGCTAACAAATGATCTTGGCTTAGACTCCGATACATTTGAAATACCATCTGAAATGGTTTGCAATGGCGATTTAGTCAAAGAAATTTATGGAGATAAATTGCTTCCTTCTGACTTTGAACAGTATACCGATAAGGCTATACTTTGTCCCAGAAATGTGGATGTTGATGATATCAACAACCGAGTTTTAGATATCCTTGAAGGTGACTCCATAACATATTTCAGCTCAGACTCAATAGATGATGCGACACCTGAAGATAATGAGAGCTATCCACCGGTATTTCTCAACAGCCTTAACCCTTCGGGAATGCCACTTCATTAGCTGAAGCTATAAGTTGGAGCAATCATAATGCTTCTTCGAAACTTAAACACAGAGCGAGGTCTTTGTAACGGGACGAGATTAGTAGTAACTAAATTGTTACCTAATTTAATTATTGCAAAAGTTCGGACTGGCACTGCAGTAGATCAATCTGTATTTATTCCGAGAGTTTACTTGGCCCCAATACATTCTGAGATTCCTTTCATTCTCAGAAGGGGACAATTCCCTGTAAAATTAGCCTTCGCTATGACAATAAATAAATCACAAGGCCAAACCCTTGAAATGGTTGGCATCTATTTACCTGAACCAGTTTTTAGCCATGGTCAGTTATATGTTGCTTTTTCTAGGGTGAAAAGCTCTAAGTGTGTTAAAATAAAAATAATCCACGGAAGCAAGCAAGGAAGGCTTCTTGAAAATAGTTCAGCTTGCTTCACCAAAAATGTTGTTTACAAAGAAATCTATTCATTGTAAGTTCACCTATTTTAAAGTAAAAATGTTAATTAAAAAATGAGATTTTCTGGTGATTTTTTATTATCTTGAGGATTAAGCTATGTTAGTGCAGTCGTGGTTAAAATCTTGAAAGTATAATTATAAAATAAATTTGATCAGTAATTGCTTTAATTGAGCTAAAGAAATATATATAAAACAATGGTTGCCTGTAAAGTCGGTTTTACGGGCGAAGATTTTACGTGACAACGGTAGAATATTTATTGATATGAATATAATTAAATTGCACAATAGGAACAAGGAATTGAATGAAAATAAGAATTGCACAAATTTTAACTATAGAAATATATTTTGTTTACTAAAACATTGTACATGTAAACTTAAACTTAACTAATTCCTATTTGAGTGATTTTGTTGAGGATAGGACGATGATAGGAGAAATATGAAATGAAAGGAAGTGTTTCTGCTGTAATGTGTCTTGCGAAAGTCAAGTCGATAGTTGTTCCTTTTAACGTAGTTGACTTAGAAACGTTTGATACGCAATCAAGATTATACGTATTTTTCATGAAATTAAGAAACGAGTTGTCAGGCTTTACGTTTTTGTTAAAATCACCACACAGAAGAATCGGTATACTAGAATCAACTTGCACGAACGGTGGCACGTACTGGCTGTTGTGAATGTACGGACCGATTCCTTGCCATAGTAACATTCCAATATCCTGCATACTAGCTCCTGGATGAATATATACAGCACCGAGTATAAACTTGAAGCTAGTATTAGCGGCGAAGCAAGTAACTTCAGTCATGCACATATCACCCTTGGTTTTAATGACACGAGTTACGTCTGTAATCGCAACTTGGAACACTTCCGCCGTAGATGTCGATGATAATTTACGATAGATCGCCACTCCACCAGCCGCGTTGGTATTTGAAAATCAAAACACTTATTCAGATCGAAGGTTCAAATTTTTGCTAAATAAATTTGAAATTAAATAAAATTTGTAATTGTAAATGATGAAGTTGAAAATTAAAACATTTACTTAAATTAGATGCTAAAATTCTTGCTCAACACAGTTTAAATAAAGTTTTCTTATATCTGCCACTTTTTCTTAATATTTGTAATTTTAAAGAATCAATTCGAAAATCAAAACATTTATTCAGATCGAAGGTTCAAATTTTTGCTAAATAAATTTGAAACTATTTAAAATTTGTAAAATAATAATTAATTAATTAATTAATTTTAAACTAATAATTTACTTAACACTATCAACATTTATCAATAGTAAGACATAACCTATAAACTCAGTTTCTCAACTTTTGTGTCAATCTAACAATTAATCAATCAATCATAGTTTACGATAATGAAATATCAGTGTACAATTATTTACCTTAATTGTTGTAGTTGTTGTAAATGACGAATCTAAGCACTCCACATTTTCACTACAGACACAGCTGACGATACTTTAACCACACGTGTGAACTTGTATTATGACGCTTTCTTGTTTTTCCAACGCCAAGAACGTTCGAGAAAGACAAAGACAGAGACAAGCATGCGCCGATTCAATGCGCCTAATTCTCTAGCGCTGCGCGCGCAGCACTCTCGTTCGGTGACTCATCGTAACGTTACCGGGCGTTACACTTTTTCATAAGTGACTCCCAGCCGCAACCTAATTTAAGACGTTGTCACGTCAAAAATATCAATAAAATGACCCGAAAGGTAAAATGTTGCAATGCTCGGAAGGGGATCGATCCCTGACGGACCATGAACGTTATTTTACCTCGAACGCTTCCGATTACATATTATTAAGTATCAAAAAGGAATGTGAGAAATAAAATTAGGAATCCACCTGCTCTAGCCGATCCCGTCCTTGGACGGGCTTTTCTACTAGTTAATAATATTTCAATACTTAGCATATATCAAGAAATTAATAGTTCTCTTATAAAAAATTTTGTAAATATGTAAACATATTAGGTAAATATATAACAGCTGCTGACGATTCACTACCATTTGCGTTGCTCCTGTAGAAGGGCCACCATACCCGAAAGCTTGAGCATTATTAAACGTTTTAAAGAAAGAAACGCAACCTCGGAGGCTTTATTATTTTGTCCTAAATATATCAACTATATCCGTGGTTGATTGATGGTCCTATTTGAAGTGAGTGGCAATGTTGAATCTTTCTCATTTAGCATCCTTTGCTTTTTATCTCTATATATATAACTAATGCTTTATTACATTTCTAACTTATTGTTTGTTTTTATATATTTAAAATTTTCAGTACCATATTTGATATATTCAAGGGCGAGTTGTTGGAGAAGAAGTAAAACTTGATTTATGACAGCTGCGACCCAGCTGAAATTCTGTATTAAGCATTTTTAAATATATAAAAAAAAAAAAAAAATTGCATCAATTCCCCTGATTCTTGTAAAAGTTGCAATTTCGCCTGTGGGTGCAATTGATCAAAATGAGCTCTGACTCACCTGTAAGTGCAAATGTCAAACTCCTACATGTGTAGCCATGTTGGCAACATAAGTAAAAGGAGTCTAACTAAATACCCACCATGATGTCATTGGCTTGCACCATGTGTTTTTGGGATAAGTAAAACTATATGTCTTTTAGAGAAGAACAAGATTTACCAAGTAGTAAAACTTCCAATTTTTTTAAAGTCCAAGGTTGAAGAGATTAGTTTGACAGCTGAACGAAAGGATTAAAACTGTAGCCTGTAGGTTTATTTGAGATGAGACGCGGTTTGGCACCAATCTTTTTCTACACTGTTTGAACTATTTGGTTTTAACCATCCTACAAATATATATATAAAAAAAAATTCTTCTTTCCAATTTTCACATTAGGCATTTTCAAAATCTTATATGTACTTTTTATTTAAAAACCATATAAAATAAAAAATAATGAAATCATCCTACCCTTTCTCAAAACTTATGTTTGAATAAATATTACAAATATACAGCAAATTTATTCAGGAATAAAATAAGTGGAAATTGACAGGCATATACATACCTCTTAGATAATATTATTAGTTACATTAAGACTTCACACTAAAGTTAACCTACTCTACTACAATATGAATTATTGTGAATAGTTTCACGCGCAATTATCCAGATCAGATATAGCGTGTCTTATTTGCAACTGGTAATAAATAAATAAATAAAGTTAACCGAAGATACAGTGCAAACTCTCCCTATAACAAACTCTTAATAATTCAAAATTTTCATATCAAAATATAGTGAAACATAGCTACAGTGACCCAAATTATAGTCCCATCAGGGTTCACAATGGCCAGGTTTTGTTATTATTGTTGTTGTTTCTTATCCCCTTGTGTAAAGATTACACAAATTCCATGAGTTCATGCTCCTTGAGCTGTTTTATGATAAGCAGCGGCCTCTCCCAAAGGTCCTGTTTAGTCATCTAATGCAAGCCAAAATGTGTTCTAGAACTGCAGGTGCCAAGCTACATTTTGGGCAAGTGGGGTAGATTTTATTATTTTCTATCTTCAATGGCTTGAGATGGCCTGTTCTAAATCTTGTTAGTGTCGTTTGATGCTGTCTATTTCTGATGTTCAGAGCTCCTCCTGGGTTGACTCCACTGTACCAACTGTGGGGAAAGAATGCCCACCCCTCACTCATCCTTGAGGATAGGGGAGTGGAAAGGCGACTCTGCGTGTTCGTCCGCGTCAGGGTGCCACTGAAGCTGTAAGCTGGCCATCTGCCCTTGGTTGGCTGACGCGAGGCGTACATGTCCTGAAACTCTTGGGTATTCGCTCTGTGTGTGCGCCATTGGGAGCGTCCTTGCCGTGCGTGCCATGAAAAACCAAGGGGTGCACACAGTAGTACCACACTCCCGCCTTCGCGTCGGTTCCCCGTGTAAACCTCAGAACCTCAGAGGTCTTTGATTCGTCGGCAGATTCAGGGAGTACTGTGAACAAAGGGTTCGAGGGCCAAAGGGGGGGGGGAGTCCTATTGGAGCGTTGGACGGGTTTAACTAAGTCCGAACGAGAGGGCTCGGTCAGCAACCTTGCCATGAACTCTCGGAGACGCCTGTGGGTTTGATTGGTCGACCCCATGGAGCCAGACCATAATGGCGGGCGCGAGGGGCCAAACAATGGCTGCTCGGTGCATGGAGAATGCATCATTCCTTTTTGGTTAAGTGACCTAGATATCGCAATGGGTATGCTATCGCATGCCGGTTTATGGACCGAAAGGTCTGGGTGGCCACTGCTCCAAGGATGTACCAACTGTGCTTAGGTGGGATCCTCCAGTTCTTGTTTATTTTTGTTTTGGCTACTGTTTCTATTTCTTTAAAAGTAAGTTTATTATTCTGTGGCAAGGGTTCTTTTGTGCCTTTTTTCGCTAGCACATGAGCAGCTTCATTGCCTTCAATGCCAACATGTGAGGGTATCCATTGAAGATGAATTTTTGAGGTTTTTGAGAGTTTTTGTAGATAACCAATTATGTTCTTTCTTATTTTGTCTCTAAGTTCTCCTGTGTGACTCAAGTGTTGTATGGCACTTCTGCTATCAGTAAAAATCCAGATATCTTGATAATTAGTATTTCTGATGGATTTTAAGGCTTCATAAATGGCTAGAAGCCCTTATCTGAAGACTGAGCAAAAATCTGGGTTTCTTCTGTTCATTTTCTCAATGCCATTTGTGGTTTTGATGAGACAGCCACTGCCCGTGTGTCCCAACTCGTCTCTGCTACGATCGGTATAGATAGTTATAGCATTTTTAGGAATGTTATTAATTATTTCTAATGATAATTGTTTTAAGTAATCTGGATTTTGGTATTGTTTGTTGATGGGTTCATTTAAAGTGGCATTAAAAATAACATTTTGTAGTGGTTCGCATGGAGATATTCTTTCTGCTAAATAATTTTTTTCCACTTTATATTTTAAAAATCTATTTCTTTTGACCAGGTGAAGTGGGCCTTCTCTTTTGAGTCTTATATTGGATGCCCAATTAAGTAGGTAATTGGAATTTCTATGTTTGTTTCCATAACTCTTGATTTTATTTATATATTTTGGCAGATTGTAGCTTCTTCTATCCTTTAAGGGCATAATGTCTGCCTCGTAAAGTACAATATCATTAGGGCAGGTATTTTGAAGACCTGTAATAATTCTAGCTGCACTTAGTTGTATCCTTTCCAGAGATTTTAGATTTGTTTCAGATGCTGCACAATAAATTTGATATCCATATTCCAGGATAGGTCTAATTAGAAATGTGTAAGTTAATTTTAGTGTGGTTGCATCAGCTCCCCACTCTCTTCCTGAAATATATTTCAGGATTTTTAGTCGGTATCTTCCTTTTCTAATAACTTCTTCAATATGTTTACTGGAGTTAATTTCTGGATCCAGGGTGTAGCCGAGATATTTAGGATCTTTATTATATTGCAATTGTTGTTCTTTCAGAAAAATTTTGGTCTTATTTTGTATAGTTTCTTATCGGTAGTAAAAAGACAGGTTTCAGATTTTTGGGGGTTAAATTCTAATTTATGTTTATTAGCAAATTTTTCTAGGTGGAAAAGAGTCTTGTTCAAATCCCTTTTAACTTTTTTCCAGTTAGTGTTGCTGCTCCATAGAATAATGTCATCAGGGAAAAGTCCAATATTGGTTTTATGCGAAATTTTTAATAAATAAATAGGGTGAAGAGAGTTGGGCTAAGGACTGATCCTTGTGGTAATCCTTTGTACAATTTGAAGGTTTTAAATAAAGTGTCATTATATTTGACCCTGTGGAACTATTTTTAAGGAAATCATTTATTCAAGTGCTTTTCCAGCAATTTTGAAATGTTTGTATAATTTTGTAATTAACTTGTTTTTTCATACCTTATCAAAGGCTTGTGTAAGGTCTAAAAAAGCAGCTATTGTGTGGTTAGTTGGTTTTCTTTTTTGTGCATCTTTTACCTTTTGTGTGAAAAATAAGAGTTGGTCTATTGTCCCATGTCCTTTCCTAAATCCATATTGTTCTTCTGGTAAGAGATTTCTTGTGTCGAGGTGGTAGGTGAGTTGTCTGAGTATAATTTTTTCCATTAATTTGCAGCAAATACTTGTGAGGGAGATAGGTCGGTAGTTTTTTGGGTCATCAGCAGATTTGTCAAGTTTTTAAATACAAATTATTGTTGCACTTTTCCAGTCTTGAGGCAATTTTCCAGTTTTACAGGAGTTATTGAAAATATCAAGAAGTCTTTTTTTGCCATTTTTGCCCAAGTTTGATATTATTTGACCATGGATTCCATCTGGCCCAGGATTCTTGTTTAGATCAGTGTTTTCTAATGCATAATATAGCTCTTTCATATTGATTTTTTCATGAAAAATATTATGAGTGCTGTGACATTTTGTGTCATGAATAATCTTTCGGGCCTTTTTTCCAACTTTCTTATCTTTTATTTCAAATTTGATTTTACTACGTATTTGATATGAATTACCTAAAAGATTAGCAGCATTTTTGTCATTAGTTGCTGGGTCACCATCTGTATTCTTAATCCTATTTGTGTTTTCAGTTTGTGGCTGGGCTCTCAATTTGTTTTGCCAAATACCAAAGTTTTGCATTTGGGTTTCTTGGGTTCAGGTTTTCACAAGTTTGTTTTCATTTTTCCCTTTTCATATTTACATTTAATCTTCTTATTTTTGCATTCACAATGTTCAGTTCAGTTAGGAAAGGATATGGGACAATAGACCAGCTCTTATTTTTCACACAAAAGGTAAAAGATGCACAAAAAAGAAAACCAACTAACCACACAATAGCTGCTTTTTTAGACCTTACACAAGCTTTTGTTAAGGTATGGAAAAACAAGTTAATTACAAAATTATACAAACATTTCAAAATTGATGGAAAAGCACTTGAATAAATGATTTCCTTAAATATAGTTCCACAGGGTCAAATATAATGACACTTTATTTAAAACCTTCAAATTGTACTAAGGATTACCACAAGGATCAGTCCTTAGCCCAACTCTTTTCACCCTATTTATTGCAGGCTTAGAAGAAAAAAATTCACATTAAACCAATATTGAACTTTTCGCTGATGATATTATTCTATGGAGCAGCAATACTAACAGGAAAAAAGCTGAAAGAGATTTGAACAAGACTCTTTTCCACCTAGAAAAATTTGCTAATAAACATAAATTAGAATTTAACCCCCAAAAATCTGAAACCTGTCTTTTTACTACCGATAAGAAACTTTCCAAATTAGACCAAAAATTATTCTGAAAGAACAACAATTGCAATATAATAAACATCCTAAATATCTCGGCTACACCCTGGATCCAGAAATTAATTCCAGTAAACATATTGAAGGAGTTAATTAAAAGGAAGAGACCGACTAAAAATCCTGAAATATATTTCAGGAAGAGAGTGGGGAGCCGATGCAACCACACTAAAATTAAGACCTAAAATTAATTAGACCTATCCTTGAATATGGATATCAAATCTATGGTGCAGCATCTGAAACAAATCTAAAATCACTGGAAAGGATACAACTAAGTGCAGCTAGAATTTTTACAGGTCTTCGAAATACCTGCCCTAATAATATTGTACTTCACGAGGTAGACATTATGCCCTTAAAGGATAGAAGAAGCTACAATCTGCCAAAATATATAAACAAAATCAAGAGTTATGGAAACAAACACAGAAATTCCAATTACATACTTAATTGGGAATATAATATAAGACTCAAAAAAGAAGGCCCTCTCCACCTGGCCAAAAGAAATGGATTTTTAAATCCATCCCTGGACACTTTTATTTTTCCGTTCATCATTACTCTTCATAATTCACTCTTTCATACCTCATCCTAAAAGGTTAGAAATAGTCAATATTTCACCTTGAAATACAATTTTGATTTTTCATTGAAAAGAAACTCATGCGGTGTAACTTCAAATGTCGTTTTTCAATCACAGGCCGCAGTGTATTATAAAATATAAAGTGGAAAAAATATCTCCATGCAAACCATTACAAAATGTTATTTTTAATGCCACTTCAAATGAACCCACCAATAAATAATACCAAAATCCAGAATTCTTAAAACAATTATCATTAGAAATAATTGGAAGGCTGGTTAAACCGTTTGGTTTTCGACCACTGCGACCCGGGTTCGATTCCCGCATTGGACACTTTTTTTCTGTTTAAAAAAAAATGCTCCAATGGCCCCCGATTCTTGAAAAAGTCCAACCCCACCAGCGAGTGCAAGTAACCAAACGGGGCTCTGGCACATTTGTAAGTGCAAAGTCGAACTGCTTTTCACATGTGTAGACATGTGGTGCGCTTACAGTAAAAGCAGTCGCTAACTACCCACCATGATTATCATGGCCTGTACCACGTGTACTAGGGATAAGAAAAAAAAAAAAAAACATTCCTAAAAATGCTATAATTATCTATACCGATGGTAGCAGACAAGTTGGGACACACTGGCAGTGGGTGTCTCATTAAAACCACAAATGGCATTGAGAAAATAAACAGAAAAACCCAGATTTTTGCTCAGTCTTCAGATCAGAACCTATAGCCATCTATGAAGCCTTAAAATCCATCAGAAATACTAATTATCAAGATATCTGGTTTCTTACTGATAGTAGAAGTGCCATACAACACTTGAGTCACACAGGGGAACTCAGAGACAAAACCTCAAAAATTCACCTTCAATGGATACCCTCACACGTTGGCATTGAAGGCAATGAAGCTGCTGATGTGCTAGCGAAAAAAGGCACAAAAGAAACCTTGTCATAGAAAAATAAACTTACTTTTAAAGAAATAGAAACAATAGCCAAAACAAAAATAAACAAGAACTGGAGGATCCCACCTAAGCACAGTTGGTACAGTGGAGTGAACCCAGGTGGAGCTCAACATCAGAAATAGACAGCATCAAACAACACTAACAAGATTTAGAACAGGCCATCTCAAGCTATTGAAGATAGAAAATAATAAACAAATTCATCCCACTTGCCCAAAATGTAGTTTGGTAAATGCAGCTCCAGAACCCATTTTGGCTTGCATTAGATGCACTAAACAGGACCTTTGGGAGAGGCCACTGCTTATCATAAAACAGCTCGAGGAGCATGAACTCATGGAATTCGTGTAATCTTTACACAAGGGGATAAGAAACAACAACACAACAACATGTCTATAGATTATATTAAAAAACAACTCTAACTTAATACGGCTCAGTGGCCATGCAACTCTGGAATCGTCAGTCCTCAAAGTATTAAAGAAGACAAGACACAGGATAGATTTCGGAAACAAGAAGCTCCTATTCAAAAACGATGAAAATAAGGTAGTTATTAAGACATGGGTGATTTGAGATGTGCACAAGCTTTGACAGGAAGTTGGAAAAAAGTCTTTAAGGAGATGGAAGATTCACTAGCATGAAGTCGGGACTGGACTGTGAGTCCTGTTCATCTTCTGCTGTCAACTCTCTGCTGACTGTGAAAACTGACTGCTCTTGGCTGCTATCTGCCTCCCTGTACCATCTGGCCTGGACCTAAGGGTCACCTCATTTGGGAGATCAATCAGATGGTGAGACGTCATAGCAAAATGGCTTACTTGTTTGAATAGGGAAGAAACATCTAATTTTAGCTGTGCATATCTTGATTTTTCCTCTCTCTGCCCCAGGTTATTTAACTGACTTATTTCCTGTCTTTGTCAGATGGCTGAAATTTATTTTAACTTTTGTTCATTCATTTGATACAGATTGAAAAGGTTAGATTATTTACAATACATTGAAGGTTTTTTTTTTAAAATAAGGTTTAACACATTTAAATCATTTAAAAATAGGAAAAAAGTAGTTGAGATGGGATGTTTGGAATGTTAGGTCTAGGTGATATACAAGATAACGTTTATATATTGTGGCATATATATTGTATTATATTTGTTGTACATAGGAACGTTTAACATAGAAACAACAACCTGATGTAATTTGAAAATGGCGTTCAATAAAATCTACCACCAGAAAAGAAGGGCACTGCACCCGGTAAATCAAATTACAGGTCACTGATAAGTCAAAGCAACTAGGAAGGATGTGGTCCTGCCATTCCAGTCATTGATTGGACAACAAAATTCGCCCTCTCTCACATTATCATTAGCATAAAGCTAGGGCATAGAGAGAAGACAAGACAGCAGCCAGATCGCCATGCTGCCCAATTAACCAGAGCATTCCCAGGACTTCCCTTTCCGGGTGCTGCCCCTTCTAAACCGAGGTAACCATGTTCCTACACCTGTGGTGTTCATTTATCTTCAGGTTAGTGCGTCTTCACTCTGGACCATGACTGCATGTTGGATGAGGAGCCCGCTGCGACGATGTCGGCTCCACACTTTATAACATATTGTATATAGAATAAAAAGCTGTTTCTAAATAAATCATTTGGTATTCAAACCAAAATAAATTTTATAAGAATCAGAATTAGAAAATATAAATATGAAATCACATGAAAATGAACACAATCCATATTATATTATTATACAGGGTGTACCAGGTAAATTGGGACTAACTTTGAGTCCATAAAACAAAAACTACTTGAGATTAAAAACTTGTTTTTTTTTTCATTACGTAGCCATATTCATGTAAAATGCAACAGTACATGTGTGCGCAGTGTAGTGATGAAGAGTAACCGAGAATTTGAAAATCGAGCTGCCATCATCGTTGCTCTGCGTGCCGGAAGGAGCCCCAAAGAGATAGTGGATTTTCTTAAGTTGCCCAAAACCACTATTTATCGTGTCAAGAAGCAGTTTGATGAGGCCGACAGTAACAAAGAGGGGATAGCTACAAGGAAAAAGCACTCGCGTCGATCGGACAGGGTAAGAGGCGAAGAATTTGTCAAAAATGTCAAGGAGAAGATTGATGGAAACCCTGGGAAGAGCATGAGGGCCATAGCCAAGGAAATGGACGTTGGCTCTATGACAATTGTCAGAACTATCCATGAGGACCTTGGTCTCAAGTCTTATGCCCTTCGGAAAGGTCAGTTGCTGACTGAGAATATGAAGAATAACAGAAAAGGAAAGGCTGCTGCCCTCCTCAACAACCTGAAACACGACTCTTTTGGCATGCTAAGGTTCTTCTCTGACGAAAAGAACTTTGACGTGGACCAAAAGGTAAATCCCAGGAATGATCGCTGGATCTGTAAAGACCCCTCAGAGATACCTGTCGTGATGCACACGAAATTTCCTGCCTCCATAATGGTCCTTGGCGTTATCAGCAGTGAAGGTGATGTCATGCCTCCCCATTTCTTTGAGAAGGGCCTTAGGATGAACGCTGACACCTACATCAATGTTCTGGAGACCGTTGTGAAGCCTTGGATGGACATGGTGGCCGCAGGAAGGAAGTATGTCTTCCAACAGGACTCAGCTCCAGCCCATAAGGCAAAAAAGACACAATCGTGGCTGACACTTAACGTCCCTAGTCACTGGGGTCCTGATATTTGGCCCCCTAATTCTCCAGATTGCAATCCCCTCGACTACTATGTATGGGGCGTTGTTGAGAGAGATGTCAACAAAGCTCCTCATACCACCATCCAGTCTGTCAAGAAAGCAGTTCACACGGTGATGACCCAAATGGACAAGGTCATCGTCGCCAAGGCCTGTGCTTCATTCCGCACTCGCCTCGAGACTGTTGTAGCTAATAATGGAAACTACATTGAATAAATAAAAACTATATCCTTTTATCTACTACTGTGTCAAATTTCATTCGGATATTTTAATTTTTACTTGCAAAAAATTTCAGTTAAAATACCATTGTTGAAATTCCCAATTTACCTGGTACACCCTGTATATTATTATATTTGGCCAATTCTGGAATAATTAAAAATCAACGAGAATAGTTGATATTTATTCCGATAGATGGCGCCAGCCATCAGCAACTTTCAGTTGCACGATAAGGAGATGCCTTTTTCTTAACCATATTATATTAGTTCCAGAATTTTGCATATTTAGAGTTTATATCAGCTGAATATTGTTCTCTGCATATTTTACTTTATTTGGATTGTACCATCTTTTTGATTTTACACCAGGTGTATTTATATTTTACCTTACCCTCTCTTGAATTTTATGTAATTTGGATATTGCTTCATATGGGCATTCTTTACCTTTTTATCAAGTGTTTATTGTAGCAACAGAACAATTTTATTACTATCATCGATAAACAGAAGTCAAGAAGGACAATTTTGATTTTAATAAAGGCAGTATTTTGGTTTCCTCTCTACCATTATGTGTTTGTCACAGAGCTCAGAGTGTTGTACTGAGGACATGGATGTTTCTGATGTGGACGGCAGCCTCTTCTCCCCCCTGTCTAATGTGGGTAACTTTATCTCTCTACCTGAGTTAGTTCAGGCATTTGGATCCTGTGTACTGTTAGATTAGCTGCTATCACCCGGCATAGACACAATTCGTCTCTAAAAAATAATTTCACATTTTCTTATAATTTTATATTTAATTATATCAAAATTATAATATTATTTTCCTCTTTTTTTGAGAGTGCATCCTAGAGTTTATTCCTACCTACATACTTTGTGATTTAAAATGTATATATTTTTTGCATTGTTTTGTGATGTTTACATTATTCAGATAGTTGTGTTATATATTATAGACAAATGAACTGTGCAACGCCTGGATTTTTCCCAAGTGAATTTTTAACCTAATGAATATATTCATGTATCAAAGGGGGAGCTCCTTCCTTTAATTGTGCATCAGAATGATATCCTATACATCACCCTAGTGAAATACTTTACTAGTGATGATAAAGAACAAGCCACAACACCAGTTTTGGCAAATTCGGACAAAAAGCCAACATTTATACCATGGTTTCAGGCTTTAAGCTCCATCAGTACAGGGGTGGCTTCAATTTCATAACATTCTATGCAAGGTCTAAGGCAAGAAGGTATGTGACAAATTCCCGGTGGACGCAAATTTGTCGGCTGCCGGTGATTTTATATTTAATTTTGAAAATCGAGGACGCAAATTAGTCCAAAGGATAGCAGGTCTCTCTCTTTTTGTAACCAAGAGTTATGGTAGGATATTCGACATAGTTACCTTAACATTTTCAAAATTACCATGTTTACCCTATAGAAGGAAATGATCAGACATAACTGATAAGTGGGTGTTCTAGAGTGAAGATGAGATCGACCTGAGATTGGAGGAGTCCCCCGGGGAGGTTTGTGTGTGCTTACCCTACTGTGAAGTTAATTGAGCCCTCACAATGTTTCTTTGAGTTGAACTGTGTTGTGTTTGTTAGTGTGCATCAAGTCAAGTTCGACTTTTTTGGTCACTATGTGTACAAATATCTCAAATTTAATCTATTAGCGACCAGTATTCGAAGCTCAATTAGTGTCCTTCCAGTAGCTTCTTTGAACCCTTTCCACTAGCTCATTTCAGGTCTATCTCTCTTTCTTCCTCATTCCATTTTTCTCAACATCATCTTTTCTAATCTATTTTTTCTCATTAAATGTTCAAAGTAGGTCAGCCATTATTTGCATATATGGGAATTTTGGGATCTTCCAAATTTAATTTCATTTAAGATTAAATGGCACCCCCATGCCACTCTATGTACCTTTCTTTATGTCCACATTTCAGAAGCTCCAAATCCTTTTCTTTATTCCTTTCTGTGAGTCCAGCTCGCACACTATAAGTGACCACAGAAAATACTGATATCCCTACAATTATTTTCTTCATCTTGGGAGAAATGCCTTTACCTTTCATAATCGTCCAATTTCATCAATGGGTTTCTGCCTAGTGCTACTCTTCTTTTTACTTCCTCTTACCTTCCTCTAATCTATTCAATCTTGGATCCTAAAAAAATTGATTTGAACTTTATCACTTTTTCTTTATGAATTACAAAATATAATACCATAATTTATATACCTTAAGCTTAGATATTCAATGTGTACAGTAGAACCTCTTTAATTTAACCAAATTTAAATTACCCCTACTTTAATTCAAGTTTTTTTTTTTTCAAATCCCAATAAGGCTGTTTACTTTAAATTAACTGACTATAATTCATCACTGATATATATCAATTCAACTGAAAATTCTGATCCATAGGGGTATTGAATTAAAGAAGTTAGACTGTACCCACCCATGTTGATTAATTGAAGACAATGTTTCTTGTGAGTTGAACTGTGTTGTATTTGTTAGTGTGCATCAAGTCAAGTTCGAATTTTTTGGTAACTATGTGTACAAATATTCTCAAATTTAATCTTTTAGTGACCAGTATTCACAGTCAATTAGTGTCCTTCCGTTAGCTTCTCTGAACCCTTTCCGCTAGCTCATTTCGGGTCTATCTCTCTTTCTTCCTCCTTCCATTTTTCTCAACATCATAAGTTTATCTCTAATACACGTGATGATGGTCATTATTATAATCCCTTTAGATAATTAAAACATTTGCTTTATCTTGTAAGTACACTAAAAGTTTACACACGTAGCAAATAGCTGAAACTTTTGCACTTGGGGTTACTTGAACTCACTGGTGAGGTTGTTGGACAAATGTAAGCCTGGGCCGTTATAGCCAAATGCTCAAGATGGGTTTTAATCCTTGGTTAGCTAGTTGCCAGAAATTATGCCATCATCACATCCACCTTTGGGTGAAAATTTTGAGGCACCTGGATGATACACTAGGTAACTATATCAGCAATCTCATTAGCAGAAATAATCCTTCTTATCTAATGGTGATGGCATGTCATTGAAGTTGAAAGCCCATCTTCTTTACATTTTAAATTGATAAGGGGAGGCAGAAGTCATTCCTGGATCTAAAATAAATATAAAGTAAATCTAAAATATTATGATGCACTAGCAGGCCATCTGTTATGAAAATTCAAAACTATTTTAGGCGCGTAAGATTCTTTTTGAAATTAAACAATTTCTACTGCCCTTACTGCAATGGAAAAATTAATGGGAGGGCCTGGCTCATTAGTGGTGAACCCTTCCAGCGGTTTCGCCAGTTTAATCTACCATACTGCTTTAAAAATGCAATATAACAGCGGCATGGTAGATTAAACTGGCAAAGCCGCTGGGAGGGTTCACCACTGATGAGCCAGGCCCTCCCATTAATTTTTCCATTTCAGTAAGGGCAGTAGAAATTTTTTAATATCAAAAAGAATCTTACGAGTCTAAAAAAGTTTCCAATTTTCAAATCTAAAATATTGTTACGTCGTACCCAGACGCTATTCGTGTACTTTGTCTACTCAGGATGCCACAAAGATACACTCGTGAGTTCGAAGGGATTGCAGCTAAAGTTAGCGCTTTATGGTATGTCACTTAACAGAAGGAATACAACAGTGGGACTTGCCTTCAACCTCCCCCTCAGAAGAATCCTTGGCTCCACGCTATACACCTGCAACTTGGACTAGACCGCCTTGTAGGTCACTCCAATGTCCACACACCCCGGAGGTAACTCGCCGCCGTCTTCTACTTGCCGCAGATATTGATGTCACCAGACTGACTTCTCCCTCAGACTGTGATGTCCTCTCGGCGCACAAACCCCCTTAAGGCCGACCGTTCTCTCGGCTCCTTCTTTCACGATGTCATCAGCTGGACTTTTGTTACTTATTGTTTATATATTGGGAGTATAAAAACGTTTGTGCAGTTTTTTGATAAAGATGGCGCTACTAGTTTATTATTCCATTGTTTCATCTGGCAAGACCATTATTTTGAAGGGTCATCGTAAAGCTCCTTTTTCAGTAACTATCATTTCTCTGAAGTGTAAACAACCTAGTTTCTGTTTGCTCCTAAAATGGCAACTTTTGTACCAAATAATGTGTTTTTGCGGGGGAAGTTTTACTTCATGATTTCAAAATGAACAAAAAAGCTGTTGTGAATCATCGTAGAGTATGGGGACCATGCTCTAGCTGAACGAACATGTCAGAAGTGGTTTGCACGGTTTAAAAGTTGCAATTTTGATTTGGAAGACGAAGAAAGACCTAGAGCGCCACCAAAGTTTGAGGGTGAATAATTAGAGGCAAGGCTCTATGAAGATCCAACACAAACACAAAAGGAACTCTCAAAAATACTTGGGAGTTGCTCAACCAGCCATTTTTCATCACTTAAAAGAAATGGGAATGATCCTAAAGGTAGGAAATTGGGTGCCAAATGAACTGAAGCCAAGAGACGTCGAATGCTGTTTTTTCATGTGTGAACAACTGCTCCAATTGGAAAAAGAAGGGTTTTTTTTGCATTGAATTGTAACTGCCAAAAAGTGGGTCCATTACGATAATCCTAGACGAGAAGATTATGCTGTGTATTTGGTGGGACCAGCTAGGAGTGGTGTATTATGAGTTGCTACAACCGAAAGAAAGGATCACAAGGGAGGTCTACTGAAGACAATTGATGCGTTTAAGCAGAGCATTTTACTACCAAAGAGTTGTACATTATCAGTTTATTACAGAGAGAACATTTATAAATAAAAACGCATACAAAGAAATACTTAAAAATTAAAAAAAAAGACATCCTGACCGTGCTCACAAGAAAAACTTTACACCTTAGAGATCAAAAATGAAGGAAAAGAAGCCAGCTTGTTTCCGTTAACAACAATGGTAGTAGCTTCATGACAACACCCCTACCCATAAAGCCACCTTGGTAATGGGTTATTTAGCTAAGCACACTGTGACTATTTTTATCACATCCATCTTTTTCCCTAGACCTCTTCCCCTGTGATTTCTTTAATTTTCCTAAGCTCGAACTTGCGTTAAAAGGAAGACACTTTTCACCATCTAAAGAGGGGTTTGAAAATTAAATGGCTGAAATAAATAAGCTCAGGAAATTGGCTATGAAACTGCTCTCAAACACCTTTTGATCGCTGGAAAAAATGTGTAGATAGTGGGGGGATCCTTTTTTGTACCTGTAGAAGGGCACCTTCCCCGAAAGCTTGAACGATTGTCCTCATATTTAAAAAAACTCTTCTCCTCGACTTGTGTTTCTTCTTCTATAGCGAATTCAAAGATTATCGTTGTCTTAAGTGCCTAAATAGTTTAAGCTGATAAATGTGGACAGATTGTTAAATTAATGAAAGAGAACGCATGCTTTTCAGGCAACTGATTGTTGCTGATGACCCACCCCCATCTATCGGACAAATACTAACATTTACTGAAAATTTAAATTTTTTTTTTAAAGCTGTAAATATGTATTAAAAAGTTTTGAGTTTTAATTATTATTTAGATTATCAAGTGTGACAGGTTATGTTCAAGTTAAATTATGTAAACAGGGTGAATATTTTAGAATTAATCCGTCGCATGTGCTATGGGCTAATATACTAGCATATATATGTTATGATAATTGTAAAAGGATTTGATTTTTAGGAATGTTTCTTACAAAGTGCAGTCATTTGGTAAAAAATTTAAAATATTTATTTATTATCAAGTATCATTTTATATCATTTTTAACACTCGAGTAAAATACACAATATCTCACAGTTAATATAGAATTTGTTAACTTAATTCTATATTATTGTGAATGGTAATAGGAAAACATATTTATAGATAATTTTCTTAAAGGAACAAACTAAAAGTAACACATATTAAAATGGCATCTTAAAAATTATGGTCAATATTTTATAAATAAAAATGAATTAAATGAAATATATTATAAAATATATTTGAAAAATATATATATAATATTTATATACATAATATTTATGTATATATAAAGTATTAAAAAAGAGCTGATTACTCTTTTTGTTGTCTTACACTAATGTTTTAGCCATTTTAGGAAACTGAAGGAGAGACACCCACCAAGATGGTGGCCCAAGAGGGAACTACGGGGGAGACTTCTGCCACCAGCTACATGCTCTACTCCTCCTCTAAATGTGGTCTACTTACTGCTATCTACATCTCTGAAGACTCCCTGGAACCAACCAACCTATTCTCTATGGTCAGCCAAGCCACCGCCAACCCCCTCTTCCTCATCTACATGAAGGCAATGGCCTGTAGCAGTGCCAAAGCATTCGACTACTATCAACATTTGTTGTTAAAGTTTTGGCACTTACAAAAAGAAAAATATCTTACCAAAGATATGATTTGCAATATTTTTCTTAATCTAGGTAGGAAAAACTGTTTATCTATGTGTATGTTTCCAATTTGCTGAAACAATGTGGTAACCAGGGTTCACTGAAGTAGCCTCCCTGCCCCTCATCAAGGACTCCCTGCCCACCATCAGGAGGCTGGCCTCCCAGGTGCCCTCTTCTGCTGCCACCAAAGTGGACCCCCATCTGGTTGTTCCTAAGTTGAAACTTGTCCTGGATGGACTCTGGAAGCAGCTTCAGCTACTGAAGACTGAGCTGAGCCAGGAGGATCTCTGTGAGCTGTTGTTGTTCCTGGTCTGTGTTGGCTTAGACCAGACTGTCATGGCCCACTGCAACTACTACTTGAGCCTGGTCCAGTGTGTGTCCCACATCTTGACACTTCTCCCGTTATGTAAGGTGAGAAGTGATGGATAGACAGGGCCTTCACTTTGCACATATTACTGTGTTTTTACAGTCAAACCTTGCTAGAACAACATACCTTGGGGGAGGACCAATATTTAACCTTTTTTTTTTTTTTCTTAGAAGTTGCTGTTAGAATTAGACTCCACTGTAATTCTATGACTCCAAAATTGTCTTAACCATGATTATAACAACATGACTGTAACAAAATAAGATATTGGCCCCAAGTGTGTTGTTAAAGTAAAATCTCTTTTCTTCTTATAAACTTTTTTATTATACTATTATCATTATCATTTTGAATTTGGGTTAAGATGTGATGACAACACGAGACATTCTAATAGTTTTTTAATATTATCTCTTTTGAAAATATAAAATTAATTTATGCACCTTTGAAAGATAGCTTATAGATTAAGAATCAAAAGGTTACAAGACCAAATCTAAATTATTAAAATGTTTGCGATGTTTTAGTAATATATTGGCCTCCCAAATTGAGAACCTACAAATAAAATATGTACAGTAAAACCCCCTAATATGAACCTAGAATATAGTGAACCTTCCCTTATAATGGACCAAAGGTAATTCCCAATTCCATTCTATTGAAATACCATTGTTATAACAAAGATTTTTAAAATAATGAACTACCTCTTTAACGAATCTAATTTTATGCCCCATAATAATAAAATCTATTTAAAATACTAGGCTTATAACCAACTTAAAATTGAAAAATTAATAAATATTTAAAATAAAATTTTGAGCATGTTTAAACTCACATATCATGATTTCAAAATAATAAATTCAGCAGCATTGTTTGTTTTCATTTAAATTTGTTTTTTGCTGTATGTTATATAAAGCTTTACATATTTTATACTTTTTATTAAATAGAATATCTTTGCAACCATTAAATTTGAAATTAAAAAAAATGCAATTGCTTCCAAAATAAAGAAAAAAAAAGTGAACAAAAATCATGCTAAAAATATTACTAGAAAAAGGCCATTTTTTATATAATATATTTTTTTATTTGACATATCGGACGTGATATTCCAGCTCGGGATACTAGCGCCTAAAAAAAAAAAATTTAGCAACCTATATACAATTCAATAACTGGACTAAAAACACAATTTAAACTGAAACGATGGTTTTCTCAAACAGAAGAGAAAATATAAAATGAATTTACAAAAATTATTGAATTTTACATAAGTGTCTTTTTTATATACTAATTCGCAAATTACTTCTGTAGCTGTGAAAGATCGGACATTTTAATAATAAATGAACTTTTTTTTTTTTCAAAACAATAAATGAACTGAGTTTTGGTTTTCTTTTCCACAGACCATTTTCAAAACTTTTCAAATGAAACTATACAGGCAAAATTTTAGACTATGTTAAAATATGAATAAACAACAACAAGCTTTATTAAGCACAGAAATGTAGGGACATACAAGAATAACAGCAATAACAACAACAAAAGTTCCTGTTAAGACCCTTTGGTCTTATACAGCTTCTCGAAGTAGAAGGGGTATATACAGAAACAACAGCATTAGTTACAATAATCAGCAATGTGTCAAATAAGGGGGAGAGAAGCAAGAAAGGGCTTGCTGGGGAATCTATACATAAATTAATGACCGAAGAGCCTACGCTAGAAATAAAAGTAAAATTTACATTTTTTTTTTTTCACTAAGAGATCTCCCATTTAACCCTTAACAGGACGGGTTGGGTAGATTCTACCCATGCATAAACTCAATATAGGAAAAAATTATATTTTTCGTTTACCTAGAGCTACCAGCTTTCGTGTATTCTAATTTTACAGTGATTCCAACATTTTCCATCTATCGTTTATAAGTTTCAGTTTTGGGAGGGGGGTTAAATTTGCATGTTGGGGCGGATTCTGCCTAGCCCGTCCAGAAGCGTGAGAATTTTTCGTGTCAGTTTTAGCTCATGGCTCATACTTGAGTCTCTATCTTCCACTATTTTTAGCTTCCTTTTATAAAATAACACTTCTTTCTTTGGATAAGTATAATTATCAATCAAGTCGACAGAAAAAACTATACCTGCCAACCCAAAATATACATAAGTTTTAGAAATTAGTCAACCACACTTTGGAAGAAATATTCCAGCAGACAATTGGTTCACTTCAGTAGAATTTGTTGATAAGTTGAAAGAACATGGCCTTACATATTTAAGAACCATGAGAAAGAACAAACCTTAGATTGACCACAATTTCAACTGCACCCTAATAGATAATCAGGAACATCTATTTTTGGTTTCTCTGGAACAACCACTTTAGTCTCCTATGTTCCCCAAAAAAAAAAAAATAATAAAATCGCTAATCAGGTTGATAAGAATGGTAAAAAAGAAAGGAGTCATTTTATTGTTAATCTTGGGAGAGCATTGACTGATGAACACCTGGCCACACGTAATCTCAATTCTCTCCCACTAGAATTACAAACGACAATTCAAGAAGAATGATGGTTCAAGTACAACAAGTGAAACTACGATGCCACAACAATCTGATACTCCAAAAAGGTGCTTCAAATGTCTATCAAAAAACGCAGTAAAGAAAATAAAAACCCTTTGCTCTGTATGTCAACTATGTGTTTGCAAAAACATTTCTTATAAATTTGTGAAAACTGTAAATAGATTATATTCAGAATTTATAAAAGTCAAAATATATATATTAACTATATATTAATTAAATATTTTTATTAATAATGATTTCAATCATTATTTAGCGCTTATTTCATAAAGTTACATAAGTGGGTTGAATCTACCCAACCCGTCCAGTTACGTAAGAAAAATCCACCCGTCCAGTTAAGGGTTAAAATAGTAATGAAATTTTCATCAAGAAGTGATAGAAATGCAAATTGGCCTCATATTATGAGGATATAGATCTACCAATATCACCTCAATCAAAGCAACAATAACTGTTGTGGCTTGAATGTTCAGTAAATGATATAAAGAAGCATTTTACCTCTTGACTTGAATTTTTTGATTTATTTGAGTTTCAGAGTTAGGAGTAGCTACAACATTAGTTAACTAAATTGAATCTTTTCTTTGCCTGATAGAAATTTACATATCTTACTGAATCATCAACAATATACAAAAATTGAAATTTTAAAGGATTTACAATTATTTACAATATAAGAATAAAAATTAAAAAATTGCTTAATACAAAATTTAATTTAAAGAAAAATCCGACTTCCAAAATTATATCACAGGATCCAACATACTCCCCCGGCTGGGAAGAGATGACCAGAAAATAAAAATAAAAATAAAAAAAAGAGTTCCAATAGTATAGATGCTGGACTAATTGATTCCGACTATGTAGCTAAGATTACAATTTTCATTGTTTGAAAGGTAATGGAATCAGCTTTGTAATGGGTCTCTTGAAGACTCCTTTTGAAGTCTTTATCTGGACTACCCTGACATTCTTGTCCTCTCCTGGAAATATCTCCTGAATCCTAGCCAAAGGCCAGTGAAGTGGAGATATTTGAGCCTCTTTGAGGTAAACTAGTTGACCTATTTGGATATTGTCTTGTTTGATTCGCCATTTACCACGGCCTTGGAGGTTGCTCAGATATTCCTTGGACCATCTTGACCAGAATGAGTTTGAGACTACAGAGTTTGAGGTTGGAATTTCTGAAAACGAAGATCCTATTAAGAAATGAGCTGGTGTCAAGGCCTCATAATCATTGGGATCACTACTTAGAGGGGCCAGTGGTCTTGAATTTAGGCAAGATTCTATCTGAATAATCAAAGTGTTCATTTCTTCATAATTCAGGGTTGTTGATTTAAAGGTTCGGACCAAGTGTGATTTCACACTTTTGATTCCGGCTTTCCAAAGGCCACCAAAGTGAGGTCCACCTGGGGGGATGAAATGCCAAGTGATTAATTCCTCTGTAACCAATCTTTGCACTGATTGAGAGTTCAATAATTGAAACTGAGTGCGGAAAAAATTGGATGCTTCTTTAAAATTGGTAGCATTATCTGAGTAAATGTCAGAGGGCTTCCCTCTTCTGGCCATGAATCTTCTCAACGAGGCCATGAATGAATCAGTTGATAAACTTGTTGTCAATTCTAAATGAATGGCCTTAGTAGTAAAGCAAATGAATAGTACAATGTAAGATTTGCTTATTGTTTTAGATTTGCCCAGGCTTCTCTTTATTATGAATAATAAATCTTGCTCCCAAAATCCAATAATTTTTTCTGAGTATTGACAATACAAGTTGAGGTCCTGCATGTAGGTATTTCCTGTGAATATCATCGATTATAAGATTGGTGATGTGGTGATTCTTCGGTAGTAAGAGAGGGAATTTTTGATTTTCATTTAAATAGGAATACTTGAGTCTACCTCCAACTCTTAGAAGTCCTTGAGTGTCTAAAAAGGGATTTAGAGAAGTTAGCTTGTTGGACAGAGGTAGTTGCTTGTTTGACTTCAGTAATTTTATTTCCGTGCAGAATTCAACTTGCTGGATTGATTTGACTAAGACTTGAATTGCCTTTGTTAATTCTCTTGTTGTCAAAGGTCCTTTCTGACGAATTGGATCAAAGAGGAGGCAATTGTAGTAGAATCTCCAACACCAAGCTGTTATTCGGATCAATTTGGTCATTGTGGAATACCTTTCAATGAATTCTAGATTTAAAATAGTTTCTGAATTTTGAATTAAGGTCGTTTGATCCAACACTTGACCTTCACCGACTTCTTCTTGAATGATATTGAGGTTTACTTGGGTTTGTGAAGAAGGAATATATCGAACATTATTTTCTTGAAGCTGATGAGCTGAATATCTGACGTTATTGTCTGATATCCATGAGCCTCTTTCTTTCTCAGGGAGTTCACAAAAATAACACATCCTGCTATAAAAAGATATATAGTTTGCGTGTATCCTGCACGCACTGGGGTTAAAAAAAAGGAAGGACATAAACTCTGGTTAAATTTACATTATATATTTATTTATCTCTTTTGACCAAAAGAAAAACACAAAGATAAGAAAAAAATAAATAAATATGCAATGACGATTGAGTGGGAAAGTTTACATATGTATACCTGTTTAAAAAAAAAATCATTATAAAAAGAAAATACTTAACTTTAGTGCTTCAGCTGGAAGGCTGGAAACCCCTCCCCAAAAATTCTTTTAGAACTACATTTTTACGAGCTTCCCTACTCTCTTATCTTTTTCTAACCAGCACCGCCCCCCACTAAAACTTCCTCGTGACTATCTTATCTACCACTGACCAGCTCCCCCCAAAAACTTGCTTGCCACTCACTTTTTCCTCCCAGGGTGACCAAACAAAATTTAAAAAATTAAAATAAATCTTTATCTGTGATAAGAAAGACATTTAAAAAAAATAAAATTATAATAAAAAATTATCTTTCTAAATATTAATTTAAAAATATTAATTAAAAAAAGAAAGCCCAAAATAGCTGCTTATTTAAAATAAAAAGAAAATTTATTATAGTTTATATCTAGTTATTTACAAAAAAACTAGAAATAAAAAAGGAGGTGAAGAGATGGGCTGGTTTTTTTTACAGAGAAGAATTCTCGAAGTCCGCTTCATTGTCCTCCGGCTTTTCCTTGATTCTGTGGGTGACTTTGTGGAGGCCCCAGAAGTGGCCTCTGCAATCCTTCCCCGCCAAGACCACGGGATTTGGGCTTGCGAGGGAGCAGGACTATCTCCGGGGTCAAACGTGGAGGTCATGGATGCTCTGGCTTGCGAGGGAGCAAGGCAAATCTCCGGGGTCAAAAAAAATGGAGGTCAGGGATGCTCTGGCTTGTGAGGGAGCAAGGCAAATCTCCGGGGTCAAAAGTGGAGGTCGGGGAATGCTCTGGATTAGCGGAAACAATAGCACTGTCTAAAATTAAAAAAAAATGTCAAAACAAAGGGCGCCATGCATTCTATTTATTCGCCAGTTGAATGCAAGACTGGCTTTTTTTTTAATTCCACTCTGTGACATGGATAGTATTGTGATAAGTATATCCGGAGTCTTAGGGTGCCTGGAACACAAGGGTTATAAACACATATATACATCTATTTATATGTAAGATTTGACACATTTGTGGGAAGGTGCACACCTACTAGTTTAAAAAAAAAAAATGCTTAGTGACCAAAATAATAATAATAATAAAAGAGCCAATAATGAATTCAAACAAAAAATTAAATAAATAAAAGGCCAATAATGAATACAAACAAAAAATTAAATAAATGAGAAAACCAATAATGAATTCAAAACTAAAATAAATAAATAAAAGGCCAATAATGAATTCAAACAAAAATATTAAGTGTAAATGAGAAAACCAATAATGAATTCAAACCTGAACTATAAATAAATAAAAGGCCAATAATGAATTCAAACAAAATTAAATAAATGAGAAAACCAATAATGAATTCAAACCGAAAAAAATAAATAAGAAAGCCAATAATGAATTCAAAACTAAAATAAATAAATAAAAGGCCAATAATGAATTCAAACAAAATTAAATAAATGAGAAAACCAATAATGAATTCAAACCAAAAAAAATAAAGTAAAAGAGCCAATAATGAATTCTAACCTGAACAATAATGAATTCAAACTGGAAAAATAAGAATAATAATAAAAGAACCAATAATGAGAAAAAAAAAAAAAAAACTGGTGACTTCACATCAGACTTGACCCGGTGCCTGTCAGTCAAAATTTATCTCTATCAGTTCCATGCCTTTTTCGTTGAAACATGTCCAATTCTATATGGGTTTGCTACTAACTAATTTAAACTAACATGATCAAGTTCTAAACTTGTTTAATACCTAATAAAAAATAAAATAAATAGTATTTTATCAATGTACTACCATAGTACGTCTGGTAGGAAGTCCTTTATAAAGACTGACTGGGCTGAGTTGGTTCTTCAGGATGAACACATCATCCAACTCATCATGAGTAAATACGACATTCAGCACAAAGCCCGAAATGCCAAAGACCTCACGTCCAGCACAAAGCCCGTGGCGTGATTAACTGGCCTATTCTGCACTTATTGATACCCTCGCCGAAGAGTCCTCGTGTCAGTCATCTGAAGACACTACGAAACCTCGCGCGTCCCTATTAATGGTATCAGACCCAACAAATGGGTCAGCGCATAGAACCGATCAAGTCCCCGACTTGCAAAACCCACCCTAACTCAGTCTTTTACCACTAACGTTATCCGTATGGAAGGAAGCATACCTATAGCGCACACTTCCCCTACTGGAGTTTGAAACCAGATACCACCCAGTTATCAAACCCTACATTGATTTAATTGAATTGTATGTAGCCATCTGGTGCGCCGGTGAAAACCCGCTAAGTCCACCAAAATCTCACACATATCAAAAGTTAACAAAAAAAAAAAAAAAAAAACAATATTCCCGAAGGAAGCCTAACTAAAGGAGCGACTATTTTCTAATTTGAGAATTGCATTGTCCCGAGGGGCTTATATCCCTAACAAATTTGAAATCAAAATAAAATCGATCCTATTAAAATTCCCTAACACTATTCTAAATTCGTAGTTTGGTCTAACAATATAATTGACTGCTGCTTTCTCACATTCATTCCGCATTCCCATTCACACAATTCATTCATAGCGGGCAATCATACTAAAGCTAGATTCTATTATACAAGCCAAAATACTATATGATCATCAATATACCTTAATAAAAGTAATACTAAAATTGTCAGGACTTAATGTGAAATCAAATAACTAAATAAAGATGAAATTTGGGAACTAAAAGCCCTTCAATATAAATTAACCTATGCCTCATACAATCTCTTACTCACTATTTATATTCAATGACTGATATCAGTCTCAACTGTAAGCTAATCTAACCTTAAAATAATTTTAAATATCAAAAGTCCCTAAATTGTCTTTGCCTCAACACCTAGTACCACTGCAAAGATAATTTAATAGGACAATTTACTAATTAGAGCGACAAAGAATAGGACATTCAACTCATGAAGGCGACAAACAATTGGAGGCGCTTCCTCCACTGATAAGATCCTATTGTTGACCTTCTCTCCTCAAACACGCTCCAGTCACAGCAACCACTCTACACCACCAGTGTAACAACTTTATCCTACTTGTTGACTGTAGGTAACATGCAATAGTTCTAGAATATGGAATTAAAGGGCGTCTGTATATACCCAACCGATATCTGTACTAATGTGGACACCTACACTCTGCTACACCACTGCTCTAAACTACCTGGCTTCTGATTGTCTATGTCTACTTAATCTCAATTCAAGGGATTATTGAGCGTCATACGATGGCTTCCGTATACTCAACCTTGGACGTCACTAAGAACACAAACAGCTCGCTGCCAAACATTACTCCGACCTCGGCAGTACATCTTTTCCTGGAGTTGTTGTGTGGCTCTGGAGTAAACTTCATGTCGCCCAGCTATACCTATACATCTATTCAGCTGCTTGCGCCACCGATCCTACTGTAAACTATGCACCATACTGAAGTACTAACTCGTTGTTCATAACTGGAAAGTTATCACCTAATAGCCACTCAAGAGCGTTCTGGTTTTCCAGTCGCTTCTTGGTCAAATAATATCTTATTCTATTTAAATCTAATCTTAATACAAAATTACTCTAGACTTGAATATTTGTGCCAAATTGGTTACACCTAATTGCCAAATATTAACAAGACTGATTGTCTATACTATATGCTTTGACATGAGAAAGTTTGAAAATTTTAACATAAAATTTCAAAATTTTAAGGTTTCATGAAAAAAAAAAAAATTCGATAAAAAGGAAAATTCTGCTTAATTTGGTCTCTCAAATCTAATCTTTAATAAAAAAATTTACCCTAAACTTGAATATTTGTGCTAAATTGGTTACACCTAATTGCTAATATTAAACAAGACTGATTGTCTACTCTTACAATATGCACACTACACTAAAAAAATTCAAAATTTAAAGTTACATGAAAAAAAAAATTCTATAAAAGAAAATTCTGCTCAATTTTGTTCTCTCCCATTTAATACATACTAAAATTTTATGAACTGACTGTTTCTTAGACAGCTTTCTTAATTTACCTAGAGTGCCTATCTATGGGAAGGGTTTGTTTTACACGCATTTTATTTTAGTTATATCAGGGTCTACTATATTGTTCTTTTCTTTAGTCCAGCCTGGACCTCCTTTTAACTAAAAAAATAAAATAGATTAGACATCATTATATTAGATTGACCTATTTGTTCTGCTAGGGACTACGTTTGCTCACTACGCGGTAGTTTAAAATTTTTACTATCAATTGCAGGCTAGTTTCTTTTACACTTTTGATGGTATTATGTGTATTTTGACTTGACCTGGTTTGATTCAGCACGCTTTCCTTATCGAAGTCTCACTAAATTGCGGAATTGCATGCTAAAATATATATATCGTTATGGTACTAAAGGTTTATCTCGTTAAGACATGGCTGTCGCAGTGTTTTCTCGTGGTATGACAGAGGTGAACCGAGCCTAGACACATCTGAACAGGTGCGAGCTTGGCATAACTACATCTTGCTTAGGTTAACTTGGCATGCCGGTTAATCAATCTTGGAAATTCTGAGCGAAATTGGTGCATCAGCCTGCAGGTGGATGTATATAGATTAAATCTATACTTTATAAATGATGCATATATTTCAGATGATTCTCTCCACATCCTACCACAGTGACCCACTCTTCAACTGGTTCATGCCACGTGGTTTTGCGCGCGGTGGCGTCCATCGGGATATTGTTTTATGTCGTTATTCACTCACGTCCACCTTCGTAAGTATCTTTAAATCCTATTTAATAGTATACAAATTTGTAGGCAGAATTACATTTTCCAACATCCATAGTTTAAGACTACGCAAGATACCCTCCTAAATCTTCAAGGCCTATTCCCGACCTCCCAGAAATGTGGTCTTTGCAACTGGTTACCAATGCCTAACGTCACATTTCATAAAACTACGAAAGCCGATGTCGAAACAAGTTTTTTTTTTTAAGTCTGCTATGATACTATTAAGCTTTTCTTTTTGTTACAGGCCTCTGCTGCCATACAATCTGAAGATAAGGTTTTCTGGAAAGGCTTATCAAAACCAGTCAAGTGCAAACACACACGAGGTGCAATACTCTCTATCTCTGTTTATCTAAGGTTATCAAAACCAAATATCTGGTAAACTGCTAAGTTCGTATTCCGAAATAGAGTCACTATTTTCCAAAGGACACAGGTTATATATAAAATTAATTTGATCTTTGGCTGGAGCTAAAGAAAAGAAACAACAATTTCACTAAAAATCGCTACTAGATTGAATATGATAATAACTAAATAATAAAATATAAATGCACCTATAAATGGGAGAGATAAAACTATATGCCGTACTATTTGTAATGTGCGTGACACATGCAAAAATATAATCGAAGGTGACTGGAAAAAAAAAAAGCTAATAATCCATACAAACGAGGTTTTTCTGTCAATAAACGCTATACTGTTGTCACGCATTTCCCTCCACGAAGAGTTACAAATAAGAATATAACATTCTACTGGATCATAAACACACTATTTTGCGTACTCACTACTATGCTTGACAATGAAGGAAAATTACAATACCAGTTTAAGATTCCCATGCATAAAAAGATAAAAAAATACAAGACCAGTTTAAGAGATCATCTACACTGTTAAAAAATAAAAATTGGGACTCGTTTTTATTTAGAACTAAAATTGAACAAACATATTTATCATACAATATAACGCGGCTGATGATTGTAAAAATTTTAATTTTCGTTTTACAAACATATTTATCGCATAAATTAAAGTAACCAAAAAAAAAACTAAAGTAAATTATAATAAATAATGGAGAAAATAAATTATTATACATAACTGTGATCTAAATGGTAATAAAACATTTTACACAAGAGAATTGCGTTGCGATGGCTTTTTACCATAAAATTGGCCATACTGGCATCCATAAATATATTATCTTGTCCTAATGACTTTTACAAAATTGTTTTTAAATATATTTGGCATATTATTAGAATATTATACTAAATTAAAATGAATATATAAATAAAAGAAGTGGAAGAAATATGTGGCAGGCATAGTGCCAAGCCTAAAGGCTAAGCCTTTCAAAAAAACGTACCTTTCCCACCAAACGCTTGGTCTAGACTGTCTTTGTTAAAAATTTCCTTGTAGACGGGAAAAGCGGTTCTCTTGAAACCCTTAGTGTCTCGCCGACTTGTCAATCAAACTTGCGGGGGAGGAAGTCTAGAATTTGACATTGATTGATATCTTTATTTGCTTTCCCATGGTTTCTCAGATTCTTTGCATTTTTTCCCGCTAAAAAAATTTTCCTTGTAATTTTCTATCTACCAGCTAGTATAACGGAATTTTTAAGATTGTTAACTAATAAACACAAAAAAATTATACTCTAAACTAGTGTATCTTGCTAAAAAAATTACTGGTGTTGACAATATATGATTTAAAAGATAGATTACAAAATGATGTAGTGTTTTAAGTTATAACCCAACTTCTATAACGTTCAAAATTTTTATACTGGACACATGGTGACCTCGACACATATTTGTTTAGAATTGGCAAAATTGGTTCACTTGCATGTACTTGTGGAAACTAACAACAAACCCCTGAACACCTTCTGATAAAATGTCCATTAACTTCTGATCCAAGGGAAGAAAACCAACTTTACCTGACCGATACAAATAAGCTGCTTGCAATAAAGACCAATACATCAAGTTTAATAGATTCTGCAGGATGTACATTTAGAGGCGAAAGTGCTGACTGTACATATTTTTAAGCCACTACTTATAATTGCTATATGTAAAATTTGACGTCGAACGCCTAATCCCAATGATTTCCAATGTTCAATTGTATTAATTTAAAAAATATATAATATGATGTTACACAATAGGCTAAAAAAAACGACGTTCTATTTTTATGCGAAAATCTTTTTACACATAGTACAAATAGTTTTAAATATAAATTTGGCATTACTGTAAATTTTAAAACTAAAATGTAAGTGGACAACTGCGGCCTTCTAGCATATTATTTGGCTTAATTAAAAAAAATATGGCTCGTTTATCTAATATTTAAAAAAAAAAAGGCACCACCACAAATGTATCAAATCTTACCTTAAAAAATAAAATGGCGGGATCCGTTCTCCACGTGGTTGGCCGCCTCGTGGACTTTCCCATTCTTTACTGGATTTTCCGTAGCCTCCAACTAGCACATATTTATCTATTAGTTTTATGCTTTAGACAGGATTTTACATGTTACATGTTTCAAGCAGCAGGGCGCTATTTTACCGTGAACCTTTCGTGGCCATAATGGAACTGATCGGCCCCACGTTGGGCGCCATTGATGAGCTGAATATCTGACGTTATTGTCTGATATCCATGAGCCTCTTTCTTTCTCAGGGAGTTCACAAAAATAACACATCCTGCTATAAAAAGATATATAGTTTGCGTGTATCCTGCACGCACTGGGGTTAAAAAAAGGAAGGACATAAACTCTGGTTAAATTTACATTATATATTTATTTATCTCTTTTGACCAAAAGAAAAACACAAAGATAAGAAAAAAATAAATAAATATGCAATGACGATTGAGTGGGAAAGTTTACATATGTATACCTGTTTAAAAAAAAAATCATTATAAAAAGAAAATACTTAACTTTAGTGCTTCAGCTGGAAGGCTGGAAACCCCTCCCCAAAAATTCTTTTAGAACTACATTTTTACGAGCTTCCCTACTCTCTTATCTTTTTCTAACCAGCACCGCCCCCCACTAAAACTTCCTCGTGACTATCTTATCTACCACTGACCAGCTCCCCCCAAAAACTTGCTTGCCACTCACTTTTTCCTCCCAGGGTGACCAAACAAAATTAAAAAAATTAAAATAAATCTTTATCTGTGATAAGAAAGACATTTAAAAAAAATAAAATTATAATAAAAAATTATCTTTCGAAATATTAATTTAAAAATATTAATTAAAAAAAAGAAAGCCCAAAATAGCTGCTTATTTAAAATAAAAATAAAATTTATTATAGTTTATATCTAGTTATTTACAAAAAAACTAGAAATAAAATAGGAGGTGAAGAGATGGGCTGATTTTTTTTACAGAGAAGAATTCTCGAAGTCCGCTTCATTGTCCTCCGGCTTTTCCTTGATTCTGTGGGTGACTTTGTGGAGGCCCCAGAAGTGGCCTCTACAAAGCCAAATAGGACCCCGCCACCAAATTCTATGATTGACCAAGTCTTGAGGCATGATTCCTCTGGATGCGCAATCAGCTGGATTATCTTGACTGGATACATGGAACCAATCAGTGATTTGAGTCAAATTTTGAATTGACGACACTCTGTTCGAAACAAAGGCTTTCCATCTGCTGGCATCTGATCTTATCCAATCTATGCAGATTTGTGAATCAGTCCACAAAAAGGTTTTGTCAGGTTGAAAAGGAAATGATTCAAGAATGACTTGATTCAGTTGAGCCAAAAGCAATGCTGCACTTAGTTCAAGTCTTGGAATTGTAATGGTCTTTAATGGTGCAACCTTAGTTTTTGAGGTTATCAGAATAATTTTGATCTTTTGATTTTTGAATCTAATTTTCAAGTAAAAAACTGCTGAATAAGCATTAAGGGATGCATCACAAAATCCATGTAGTTGTAATTCTTCTATTTCAGAAGATGAGCTGTTCAGGTATCTTGGTATTTTGATTTCCTTTAGGCACGATAGTTGAGTTTGGAATTTATTCCAATTCGACTTTATATCTGATTTAATTGGTTCATCCCATGAAGTTTTCCTCATAAAGTTGATGTATTGAGATTTGAGACTTGGATTAGCCTGTAGCCTTTTTTCCAAATTAAAAAACCTTCTCAATGCTTGAGATCTTGAATCACCTAAATTGGGTGTTGATTTAAAAGGGAGATTGACTGAATATCTGCCCTCAATGTCTCTTTTGAGGTTTGACTTGAATAATATCTCACAGGCATTCTTTGTACCCAACTGGGCCTTAGAAATTGGGACATCTTCAAGTTCCCAGAATTTTCTTATGCTGGAATCAAGTTCAGTGGTACAGTGATTGATTACCGAAGTATTCGACTTAATATTTGAATGGATTCTCCCAGAAACAAGCCAACCTAACTTGGTATTAAGTGCTATAGGATGGTGCTTTAAATCTGTTTTATGACCTAGAATGATTTCTACAAAGGTATCTGCACCCAAAATTAGGTCTATGGGCTTGGTGACATAGAATTCTGGGTCTGCCAAGAGCAAATTTTCTAAATGAGGAAAGTCTGCTGACTGAATTTGAAAGTTTGGAAGGTCTGCAGTTACCCTCCCAACCACAAATGCTCTGGCAGAAAATAATTGATCATTATGATGTGGGGTGAACTCTATTTCAACCTGCGATGTTGTCCTGTTGACAACAATGTCACCTACACCTTTTAGTGTATAAGATTTTTTCATTTTTTCAAGTCCCAACTTGTGGCAACATTGTTCTGAAATTAGGCATATTTGGGACCCATTGTCCACTAATGCTCTACATAGCACAAATGAGCCATCCTTCGCCTTGACTTTAATAAGGGCTGTTGACAGTAGAATATTTGTTTCCGTTTCCAAAGGCATCACATTACAGATGGTATTTGTTGAAATCAACATCTCTTGAGAGGTTGTTGGTTGTGGAATGGATGGTTCAGAGTTGTATTCATGCAGAAGAGTATGATGGTTCTGCTTGCAGTTTTTACACCTTGATGTGATGAGACATTTGGATATCTCATGATTTGCTCTAAGGCAATTTTGGCAAAGTTTATGTTTTTTAACTAATTCCCATTTTTTAGGCAAGGGAAGATTTATGAATCTATGGCAGTCATTTAGTTTATGAATTTGATGACATAAAATACAATTTTGACCTTTGTTGACATAAAGGCCGTGAGCCATCATATTTTTGCTAGAGGTTTTTTGTTCCTGGAACAAAGGAATTCTCATACCTTGCAGGCTTCTAGCATGTTTTTCTAAAAATTTCACAAAGTTTTCAAATGTTGGATATTCTTCATTTTGAAGGGTTAATTCCCATTCTTTCCTGAGGGCTTCACCAATTCTTTTTTCAAAAAAATTGATCAGGATTAGATCTGTTAATGTGTTTTTCTCAAGTCCTAGCACTGAGAGATTTCTAATTCCTTCATTGCAAACATCAAGGATTTCATAGAGAGAACCAGTTGAAATAGATTTTAATGGCCTTATGGAGAATATTTTGTTGATTTGTGAAAAAGCCAATTCTCTTCTGTTATTAAATCTATTGCATAAGGTATCCCATGCTTGCTGGTAGTTTCTCTCAGAAATGGGAAAACCCCGAATCAACTTTTCCGCAGGACCCTTAACTGATGCATTTAGATATTGAAATTTTTGTATTTCAGTTAGTGTTTGATTTGAATTAATGGTGGAGTTAAATATTTCTCTAAAACTAAGCCAATTGGCTGAATCACCATTGAAAATGGGTAAATTTATCTTAGGTAAATTGACATTGGATTCGGGCAGTTGTTTATCACTATGAGTATTTTCTTTGGTTTCAATCAAAGATAAAGCTTCTTCAATAGACACCAACATATTAAAAATATCATCTTTGGCTTTTGAATAATCCTCATATTGTGTCTCATCTAACTCTGATTCTAATAATGTGTTGACAATTTGATTTAGGCTAATTTTCCTTTCATTAACTTCTTGTTGGAATAGCTTTAATCTATGTATATTTTTGGATTCTACAATAGATTTATTCCTTGATTCCAGATCCTTTATTTCCTGAATAATAAAGTTGAATTTATGCCGAATTTTAACTTCTGATTTAGGCATGACTTTATTTTAATAATTTTAAGTTTTCAAATGGCTTACCTTAATTTTTTAAAGAATCCGGCTCGAGGGACCATACTGTTGTGGCTTGAATGTTCAGTAAATGATATAAAGAAGCATTTTACCACTTGACTTGAATTATTTGATTTATTTGAGTTTCAGAGTTAGGAGTAGCTACAACATTAGTTAACTAAATTGAATCTTTTCTTTGCCTGATAGAAATTTACATATCTTACTGAATCATCAACAATATACAAAAATTGTAATTTTAAAGGATTTACAATTATTTACAATATAAGAATAAAAATTAAAAAATTGCTTAATACAAAATTTAATTTAAAGAAAAATCCGACTTCCAAAATTATATCACAGGATCCAACAATAACTATATTTCATAAAGTAAGGCGAAAAATCATAAAAAATAAATACCTAGCAGGAGCTGATGTTGCATGATACCTTTCCGTTTGGCCACCTGACGGAAAATAAAAAAGGAAAATATAACTTTTCTATTATAAGAGATAAAAATCGAAGACTATTAAAAATTGTTACAAAGAGGAATCAACTTTGTCACGATTGTACGTGTTAGGATGCCCATTTAAGAAGTATTTTATATCTAGCTAGTTTAACCCCTGGGCTAAAAAAACGTTCAAAGCAAAACGAAATATAGACTTAAGAAGAATATGTGGTAACAAAAAATGGAAGAAAAACAATTATTAACTTTATATGAAAGGTGCAATGCTTGAAGAGTGCTTTGAAGCAGCAAGATATTAGAGCCATTTTTTCAAGTAAACATTGGATCATATAATATGATAAAGATGTTTTAAAATAATTTTATATCTCTGAATATATAATCAATACAACTTCGCTCAGAATTTGTCTTGATTTTTAAATTAGACATAGAGATACATCATCAATTTCTTTTATTATTCAGCATTAATGTTAGAAACGAAGGCGATAAAAACGTGGTGATTTTCTTTTATTGATAAAATACAAGCTTTCAGGCAAGAATGCCCTTCCTCAAGTTACAACTTGGCAGGAAACAAAAGTGCCAATTTTATAAGCGAAAGAATAAAATAAATTTACATGCTATGAAGAAGTATGGGAAATTTACATGCTATTAAAAAGTAAAAAGCAAAGGATTTACATATTTACAGATGAATGGAGAATATTTTTTAAAAACTATGGACATGAAAAATAGCTCATACCGCAAGGAACACCAGAAGAATAAAAAGAGAAAAAGGGACGAAAGGAACGCAAAGCATGAGAACACGGTAGAGCGGGATAAAAGACAAGAAGATACAGTAGGTAAAAAGTTCAGTTGGGGGGAATGGCGGGGTAAAACACGGAGTACTGGGATGGGAGGTCGATTTTACAGTTAAAACTGGGCGTGCAGTGAGAAACCAAAGATTCAAGGACCAAGCGCTGATACTTGTTCCCGACGCCCTTGTAAACGCATACAGAGCTGTCCAAATTGAACGAGTGGCGGAATTCTGTGATGTGTTGGCATAAGAGAGACTTGCGGTCGTTGGTGCATATGTTGCGGCTGTGTTCTGATAATCTGGTGCGGATAGATCGACCGGTTTCTCCGATGTAACACTGTTCGCAATCGAGACAGGGAATTTTGTAAATTGCGTTGGTGGCGGTTAGGGGATTAGTTTTAATCGAACTTTTTGTAATCAGGTGGCGTAAGGAAGTATACCCCTTCCCTCTATACTTCCTTACGCCATCCGATTACAAAAAGTTCGATCAAAACTAATCCCCTAACCGCCACCAGCGCAATTTACAAAATCCCCTGTCTCGATTGCGAACAGTGTTACATCGGAGAAACCGGTCGATCTATCCGCACCAGATTATCAGAACACAGCCGCAACATACGCACCAACGACCGCAAGTCTCTCTTATGCCAACACATCACAGAATTCCGCCACTCGTTCAATTTGGACAGCTCTGTATGCGTTTACAAGGGCGTCGGGAACAAGTATCAGCGCTTGGTCCTTGAATCTTTGGTTTCTCACTGCACGCCCAGTTTTAACTGTAAAATCGACCTCCCACCCCAGTACTCCGTGTTTTACCCCGCCATTCCCCCCAACTGAACTTTTTACCTACTGTATCTTCTTGTCTTTTATCCCGCTCTACCGTGTTCTCATGCTTTGCGTTCCTTTCGTCCCTTTTTCTCTTTTTATTCTTCTGGTGTTCCTTGCGGTATGAGCTATTTTTCATGTCCATAGTTTTTTAAAAATATTCTCCATTCATCTGTAAATATGTAAATCCTTTGCTTTTTACTTTTTAATAGCATGTAAATTTCCCATACTTCTTCATAGCATGTAAATTTATTTTATTCTTTCGCTTATAAATTTGGCACTTTTGTTTCCTGCCCAGTTGTAACCTGAGGAAGGGCATTCTTGCCTGAAAGCTTGTATTTTATCAATAAAAGAAAATCACCACATTTTTATCGCCTTCGTTTCTAATATTATTGCGTGGCCACGTCATGTCTCAGCATTAATGTGTAAAGAAATTGGTCAAATAAGGAATTAAAACAGTGACCACTATTAAGAGGCAGCCTTTTTCTGTGTGTATGGCAGTTCTTTAATTATACAGTCTAAAAATTTTTTGAAAAGTAAAATAAAAGTAGCCAAACCATGGCTATATTGAAACAAAAGCTCTGTCAATTGGGTTTCATTATAGAGGGGATTTACTGTATAATCTTAGGTTCATTATAAAGGAAGGTTTACTATATCTCAGGTTCTTATTAGCGGGGTTGTACTGTATTTGATTGTTAGAATGATTTTTTTTTAAATAATTATTTCATTGTATAATTATACACACACACAAAAGCCTTTATTAAGACACACAGGTCTTACAGAGGATTCTCCTTGGGGTTACAAGACGGAGAAACCTATGAAAGTGGGAAATATACAAAGGGGTAAAAATGGAGAAATATTATATACACATGGTAAATATATACAGATTATTATTTTAATAATCCTTTGGAAAATAAGAAAAAAACTTTTGGAAATATGGATGGGAGAAGTGGAGAGCGAAAAGAGGAAAGAAAACGTATTTATATATGGAACATACATATAATGGAACAAGTCAATTTAAGCTCTTCTGCTCACACAGCACAGGTGGCCATGGCTTTTTCAAGAAATCTTTAAGAGATTTTCCAGGAAAATCCGAGTGTTCAGAGTTGTAAGGTAAACATAGTTTTATCTGTGTGGGAGGTTGGCTTATTGTACCTGCCCAAACAAATAATTGGATATTGGCTCTGTCCTCCTCATCAAACAGAAATTTTTGGTATGTTTGGATGTTCGGTTAAGTCTTTCTTTTTTACAGCATTTTTATGGAAGTTATATAGATTCAAAACTACTGAACTATTGTCTATAAAGTTGGATAATAAAGAATATAATGTGAGGTGTGTATGGCCTATCTTAGAGAAAACTTTTTTTCTTTCCGTGTCAAGAGGCATGCATTCAAATATATACTAATGTTCTAATTCATTTTCATATCTATTTTTGCATAGTTGGCAATACAAGTCTTCTGTCCTTAGATATTTTATATGGTCTTCTCGATATAAAATAAATATAATTCTCAATTGCGCAATGAGGTGTTTAGTCGGCAGTGGGAGTTCACTTAGTAGATAGTTCTCTGCTGCGAATGTTTTATGTAAATATTTGTAGTGTTTGTGCAGCTTCGAATTGGTTATTCTTGATTGATCGGTTTGAATAGACTTTTCTATAGTGATTCTGATAATCTGAGGTATTGCTTTCTGTTGGGTGGAAGGTGGACAGATGGCACACACACCTTTTAAAATATCTTCCTTTTTAATACCTGAAGCCCTGAGAGCATCCAGCCTCTCTGCTCACAACAAAACTACACTTTTCTTTCTAACAAAAATAGAAAATATGCAAATCCTCTATTATACATTAATTTTGGACAAGAATTTACATATATTACAATTTTTTTTTCTTTTTTTTTTCTCTATAATTAAATTTAAAAATACAAATTATTTAAAAAATTAAATTTACAAATAACATAGTATCCTATATTTAATGAAAAGATGATCATCTCTAACACTTTCCGTAGAATATTAGGGTATGAACAGTTCTTTAACCACATGAATCCAGTTGAGTTTAGGATATTCATTAAATTTTCTGTAAAACCTATAAAGGTATTCGTTAGAGTGGACGTTTCCCATAATTGGGCTAGACAGATTGCGGGCAATCTGGATTTTTCCATTTTTAATATTCTTAACCAGAACTTTATAATTAGTTTGGTTACTGTCACTCCTAGTGAGAAGCATCCGGCATTGTATAATTATACAAGGTCATCCCTTGGCAGAGCTCACTGCTATAGGGCGCGTCCCCAGGTGGCGGATAGGGGAACGACTTTCAGATATGAAGGCCAGCTGCGAAACAAGCATAATAATTCTGACGAATAAGCAGTCGCGGACCAACAGCAGCATTGTTAGAAGAGGAGTAGACCTCTTTAAAAATCCTGACTTCAACTGACCCAGTTGATAGACCTCAGCAAGTGTCCCACTCCAGGGATACGGAGGAGCTGCGTCTGTACTCATGTTAGAGTCGGCAGCAAAGGCGTCTGCTTCCATGTTAGGAACGGCCTCAAACTACAGGCAAAGTCAGACTTTCACCAAAGTGTGCCTGGATCATAGTGCCATGATCAACGAAAGCTGCACCCCTACCCCCCATTCCATGAGATCAGATGTTGATTTGCATGCTGCATCGCCCGTCACGCAGAATAAACAGTGGCGCGTTCAGGACTTAGGTAGAGGGTTCTGTCCGATAAGTATAATACAGTCTCCACAAACTTCAAACTTTGCAGTTTCCAAGCAATTGAGCATTTTGCAGTTGCAACATAAATGGATTGTGCTCAACAGCAACAAAAATAAAATTAGAAGAAATAATGGAAATAGCTGAAAAACAAAAGATACAAATTATAGCCCTACAGGAAACCAAATTAAATGAAAAGTACAAACTCAAATATAAAAAATATAATATCCTCAATAAAGATAGAAATAAAGAAGGGGGTGGCCTAGCATTTTTAATCAAGAATTTGTAATATGAGGACATAGCCGTTAATATTCCAAACACATCAGACCTCGAAACCCAAGGTATCAAAGTCTACCTCAATCAAAACAAAACCATCAACATATACAATAGGAATCACCCTCCAAACAATAAACTTATCGACGATGGAACAATGTCTCAATTTCTTACAGACAACACTATTATTGTAGGTGACCTTAATGCCAAACATCAACTATGGGGATGTTCCACACCAAACCCAAGAGGCAAAATACTATCAAACATATTTGACGACAATGCCCTTATGTGCTTAAACGATAAGAATCCTACCCACCATTCTGATAGTTATAATACTGCACAAGCACTTAATATAAGTTTCTCCAGTCCTGACATTTTCCACAAATGCAAATGGCAAATATTAAAAAGTATTGGAAGTGATCATTTGCTTATTTTGATAGAAATTAGCACCAAGACCAAAACCAGCTCAATTAAAGAAAAATTCTGGAACTTCAAAAAGGCTAATTGGAATCTTTACCAGCAAAACACCAATGAAGACTTTGGAATAGCACCCACTAGAATAAAAGATCTGGGACAAAATTGGATATCTTTCAAAAACACCATTATTAAAGCAGCCAAAGTTTCAATACCAAGAGGTAATATCAAGAAATGGATTCCAAATTATACATCTGATATGTAAACACCCCACCCTGGGCGTGTCTCTTCCTCCCTCGTTAGCATATGGACGCGCATTTTACATTTCCATTTGAGTAAAGGGGCATCATTTTAACTTTTATAATTTTTTAAATTTCATTTATCTTTATTAATCCAATTATTTTTATTGTATTATAATCCCATTATCTTCCCACTTTTAAATATTACTTATGTTACCCATCCACTATCTTTTATATATAACCAACTAATATGATATAACCTTTATGTAATCATCTATATTTTTCCAATATCCAAATATACCAACAGTGCGTACACATACCAGTGTCCAGAAAAACCTGTTTTAGCAGCTCGTCCTCAATGTCCTTTATGTCACGTCAAATATTTCTCTTGCTAGTTCCTCGAATAACTCAGCGATATTTGAGCTTGCTCGTAAGGAAATATGTCGTTTTCAATTTTTTTTTCAACTCCCAAAGAGTATAAATTTCAATATTCAAACTATCAAAGAGTATAAACTTCCTTTTTTAAAAATTATTATTGAAAGTTTTTGTTCTTGCACATATAAACACTTTGCCTGTACATGGTTTTTCCACATGCTTCAGCCTTTAGGATATTATATAGCGGACTAAATTTAACTGTATGTCACCGTGCCAATCCCAAAGATTGGACTGTCCTCATCGAGTCTAAACCCGCAAAAAGGGGTTCGCTCTCTTCTGTTCTCGACAGACGTCCTCTTACTTCATGAGCACTAATCCAGCTGCCTAAATAAAACGGTCACGTTCTGACACTGCGCCACCACCACACCTGTATATAACCTTACCAGTCTTTTTTTTTTTAATTATATACTACCAACCTTTTTTACCTCAATCGACCACCTATTGCTCCTTATCTCAATACCCCACATTCCCTATAATCACAGCATAACAGCCCCATTAATCAGTCTGATTACTGAGATCGACTCCACAGATCTTAGAACCCCTTCTAACATCTCCATTCGTTGGGGGGACATCTCTGATAATTTAAAACCCCAGTCATTCTACCATGTCCCTGTCTATGTCCAACCACCTTGTACCTTGTTAATTTTGAGATGTTTATTTCAAATAGTGTTTCATCTGGTCAGTTGGGGATACTAAAGTGCTCTGGACTTGTTTGTCCAGGATGAGGAGGTTGCATTCTCCATCCACAGCCTGGCCAAGGGCAACCCAGCAGCTGTTGCCAAAGTGGGGCATCTGCTGGCATACAACCAGAGGGCTATTTTTTTCCGCAGGAGTCTCTTCCTTCTCTTCTTACAGGATATCTGTGGGGCAGAGCTGGAGTTTGTCCCCAACCTGCAGGTAACTCTTTCACCTTCTTCACTCATCTTTCATAACAGTAAAAGGTATTAACATAATGAAGTCTCAAAGATAATTTAGAATTAAATATTGCTCCATATATCAAAGTCTTCACTTTGTAGTGAAGTTTTATTTAGGATCACTGAGATCATTATATTAAAAAACATTTCTATATATTGAAAACTTACCATATGTATATTTTTTGTTTGGGGGGTCGGTGGAAGGCTGGTTAAACCGTTTGGTTTACGACCACTACGACCCGGGTTCGATCCCCGCATTGGACACTTTTTTTCTGTTTAAAAAAAAAAAAATGCTCCAATGGCCCCCCGATTCTCGCAAAAGTCCAACCCCACCAGCGAGTGCAAGTAACCAAACGGGGCTCTGGCACATTTGTAAGTGCAAAGTCGAACTGCTTTCACATGTGTAGACATGTGGTGCGCTTACAGTAAAAAGCAGTCGCTAACTACCCACCATGATTATCATGGCCTGTACCACGTGTACTAGGGATAAGCAAAAAAAAATATTTTTTTTTTCAAGATTAAGAGAGTAATTATAGTAAAACCTCACTATAGTGAACCCATATGAGACTGAATCTGTTTACTAGAGAGCCATGTGGTTCTATATATTGTCAAAAAGGTTATTATTTTAGATTTATTATAAGGGAAGTTTTACTATATTCCCTGTTTGTTTTAGCGAGGTTTTACTCTTTATTCACTAAATAATTATTGAAGTTAATTAATTTTTTGTTTGCAATAAAGGCTTTGTTTTTGATTAAATTATTGTATATATGAGGATGAATTTCCCTTCAAAATAAGCTCTCAATTCTTACTTTTTTCAAATTAATAAAATCAATGAATGTTGCAATTCATAAAAAAAGTTCACATTTTTAGACCTAAAATTTATATATGAAGGCCATTTAAAAAGTGAGGTTAGTGTCCTGATTGTAAAATGTTTAAAAGTCCAAAATTCCTAGGAAAAAAAAAAAAACTCTCTTGCAGCCTGAAATGTACCTGATCTACTGTACTATCCTGAAAATGAAATCTGTTAGGGGACTGAAAATCCAGGCCGTGCAGAGTAGTAGTTCGCATCCCTGGGCACTTTTATTTTTCCGTTTATCATTACTCTTTACACATCATTCTTTCATACTTCATCCCTAAGGTTAAAAATAATCGTTATTTCTTCTTTTAAAAATTTAGATTTTTCGTTCAAAAGAAACATGCACGGGATATTTTCAAATGTCGTTCTACAATCATAAGCCACATTATATTGTATTAGTAGTATCTATTCTAATCACAAGGTAATAAGACCAAATCCAAATAAATAAATAGTATGTGATGTTTCGGTAACAGCGTTATTACCATCTTCAGACAATAAAATAATAACAGAATAAAATAAAGTTTTTTCAACAATTAATAACAAAAATAATAAGTTTTTCCTGTCACGTGTGCCATCTGGTCGGTGACTTGTTGACACCCAACACCACTCCCCCTCTTATTTTAGACTTGGTCCCTCAAGTCTCCATTATCTCTCTCTGCGAATTGTTAAAGTCTGGACATGTGTGCTAAAGTGCTCTGGCACCTATTGTCTTTGTTTCGTCCGTCCAATGGTCGTAATCTATATGTGGTTTCTGTTATCCGGTCAGTAATCGTATATGTCTCACGTACTTTGGACGTAAATTTTTCGTTTTGCCTATTTTCCTTCGTGAAGTCCCCAACTTCAGACCTACAAAAATGGTCTTGATTTTTTTATATCAAAGTGACATTTGTTCATCATACTCCAGTCTTTTTAATTCTTACTGGCCATGTCCTTGAGTCATTCGTTTTCTAGTATGCGGTCAGTTACGTACTTGTTGAATGTTTTTATCGGGGGGGTGTCCATTGTCGGTAAACTGACGGCTAGTGATGTCCTTGGTCTATGCTGAAGACCATTCTATGAGGTGTAACTTTTGTCGGTGATTGGACTGACGAATTGTATGTGAATGTTACTGATTTCACGAACTTCATCCATTATGCATGATCATCTGCAAGATAGGATCTGATATCATTTTTTATCTCGTTAAGTTTCTCACATAGTCCATTAGTTTGTGGATGTGCTACAGATGCCATTATTAATTAAGAAAAAGGCATCTCCTTATCGTGCAACTGAAAGTTGCTGATGGCTGGCGCCATCTATCGGAATAAATATCAACTATTCTCGTTGATTTTTAATTATTCCAGAATTGGCCAAATACCCATTCTTGATTAATCAAGAATAGCTAACCACGGACGCGTTTCGGGCTGTTGGCCCTCATCAGCGTGGTGCAAGCTGTACCTCAACGACCAAAAAATTGGTCATTAAGGCATCCTGAAAAATCATGAAACGGGTAGTTAAGGCCAGAATTGCGTGAGGACGCTATACAATGTGAAAAGATAGTACAAATGTAACATTGTACTGGGATAAGGTGCATAAATTAAGAAAAAGGCATCTCCTTATCGTGCAACTGAAAGTTGCTGATGGCTGGCGCCATCTATCGGAATAAATATCAACTATTCTCGTTGATTTTTAATTATTCCAGAATTGGCCAAATACCCATTCTTGATTAATCAAGAATAGCTAACCACGGACACGTTTCGGGCTGTTGGCCCTCATCAGCGTTGATATTTATTCCGATAGATGGCGCCAGCCATCAGCAACTTTCAGTTGCACGATAAGGAGATGCCTTTTTCTTAATTTATGCACCTTATCCCAGTACAATGTTACATTTGTACTATCTTTTCACATTGTATAGCGTCCTCACGCAATTCTGGCCTTAACTACCCGTTTCATGATTTTTCAGGATGCCTTAATGACCAATTTTTTGGTCGTTGAGGTACAGCTTGCACCACGCTGATGAGGGCCAACAGCCCGAAACGCGTCCGTGGTTAGCTATTCTTGATTAATCAAGAATGGGTATTTGGCCAATTCTGGAATAATTAAAAATCAACGAGAATAGTTGATATTTATTCCGATAGATGGCGCCAGCCATCAGCAACTTTCAGTTGCACGATAAGGAGATGCCTTTTTCTTAATTTATGCACCTTATCCCAGTACAATGTTACATTTGTACTATCTTTTCACATTGTATAGCGTCCTCACGCAATTCTGGCCTTAACTACCCGTTTCATGATTTTTCAGGATGCCTTAATGACCAATTTTTTGGTCGTTGAGGTACAGCTTGCACCACGCTGATGAGGGCCAACAGCCCGAAACGCGTCCGTGGTTAGCTATTCTTGATTAATCAAGAATGGGTATTTGGCCAATTCTGGAATAATTAAAAATCAACGAGAATAGTTGATATTTATTCCGATAGATGGCGCCAGCCATCAGCAACTTTCAGTTGCACGATAAGGAGATGCCTTTTTCTTAATTTATGCACCTTATCCCAGTACAATGTTACATTTGTACTATCTTTTCACATTGTATAGCGTCCTCACGCAATTCTGGCCTTAACTACCCGTTTCATGATTTTTCAGGATGCCTTAATGACCAATTTTTTGGTCGTTGAGGTACAGCTTGCACCACGCTGATGAGGGCCAACAGCCCGAAACGCGTCCGTGGTTAGCTATTCTTGATTAATCAAGAATGGGTATTTGGCCAATTCTGGAATAATTAAAAATCAACGAGAATAGTTGATATTTATTCCGATAGATGGCGCCAGCCATCAGCAACTTTCAGTTGCACGATAAGGAGATGCCTTTTTCTTAATTTATGCACCTTATCCCAGTACAATGTTACATTTGTACTATCTTTTCACATTGTATAGCGTCCTCACGCAATTCTGGCCTTAACTACCCGTTTCATGATTTTTCAGGATGCCTTAATGACCAATTTTTTGGTCGTTGAGGTACAGCTTGCACCACGCTGATGAGGGCCAACAGCCCGAAACGCGTCCGTGGTTAGCTATTCTTGATTAATCAAGAATGGGTATTTGGCCAATTCTGGAATAATTAAAAATCAACGAGAATAGTTGATATTTATTCCGATAGATGGCGCCAGCCATCAGCAACTTTCAGTTGCACGATAAGGAGATGCCTTTTTCTTAATTTATGCACCTTACCCCAGTACAATGTTACATTTGTACTATCTTTTCAGATGCCATTATGTGTTTTATCCCGTAAATTTGGGTAAAGCTTCTTAATGTGCCAGAGTCGAATGCTTTCCTTTGATCCGAAATTATACACTTAGGTGTACCCAAGGTAATAAGACCAAATCCAAATAAATAAATGGTGTGTGACGTTTCGGTAACAGCATTGTTACCATCTTTGTCTGAAGATAGTAACAACGTTGTTACCGAAACGTCAAACTATTTATTTATTTGGATTTGATCTTATTACATTGTGTATATAATCTATAATCCAAATTGTGCCTTATTACTTAGGTGTAACGAAAAATACAAGTTTTCTGCGAGTGCTTCACAAGCAATTTCTGTTTGGGGTCATTAACCTGAAATGCTAAGACGTATTTGCTAAAGTGATCCACAATCGTGAATATGATTATTGTTCAAAATATGTGAAGTCATTTAATCTTCATTTGAAAAAAAAATTAACAAAACTTTATCACACACTTTATAACACCCTAATGTACCAACAAGGAGTAATAGTTTTTTGCCTCCTAAAAAGTTAGTTAATAATCGAAAAGTTAATTTTTTTTTGGAAATTTTACCACCAACTGAAGAATCCAATTTTTTTTCAATGACTTATTGGGTATTACATGATAAAATGGTCACATTCATATAAATTTATATTTTCTCGAATGAATAATTGTTGCAAAGATTATTTATTTTCTCTCAATAAATCATCTTCATTTGTTTCATTTTTTATGTTGCATCATTTAATATACTTTTAATGAAACACAAGGTAATAGGATCAAATGCAAATAAATAAATAGTGTGTGATTGTTTTGGTAATGACGCAGTTACGAATTGTCATACACTACTAATTTATTTGTATTTGATCTTATTACCTTGTTGTTTGTGTGTGTTTCTAGTATAATTTTTTTTAAATAGTGATAGATTTGAATTATTTTAGGAAAATAACGAGCTTCATTTTAAGTAGTGGCCCTGATGTTGTAAACAATTTGGATTGCATATTGCCCATTTGCACTTCTTTTTTTTTTTTTTTTCATATTAACATTGTAACCATCTCATTTTCAGATAAATATTTTTCTTTATGTAATAACCCATTTTAAAATTTTCTTGAATGATTGAGTTTTTCTTGATAAAATTTTAAAATTGGGCTTTAACAATATCTAATTTTTTTGCAATTTGCCAATTGCTAACACCAAATGTTGTCATTTATTAAAACATTTTTTTAAGAATAAAAAAGTTATATAAACCTTTATTCACACTTTGATTCAATAAATTATAAAATAGAGATTGATTTTCAAGGTAAATGAGCCAATTTCTTAAAGAAATGATAAAAATATATGTATATTTTGAAAAATGACAAAGTGGGTCATACACAGAGATGGTCCTTTATGGAAGACTTGTTATAGTAGACTTACAGTGAAAATTTATCAATTCTTTACAAGAATGGACACTCATGAGACGTGGTTACTCATGGAATGAGTTGCTCTCTTTTATGGGAGACTACTGAACATACAGGGTGTGGTAGATAAGTAATAAGACTGGCCGCCGCGCGGCGCCCCAGTCGCTCGCAGTGCGTTCTCCACCTGCAGGTCGCGTGGTGGGGGATCTGAGCTAACAATAGAACCGGTTCGCTGTCGCGTCGTAGCTCTGGCGCAGTGAGGGTCGAGCTTCGCGTATTACGTTGTTTGTGTGCCCGTGACACTTGTGAAAACGCTGATGATGGATCGCTCGATAGAACAGCGGTATGCAATCAAATTTTGCTTTCGCTTGGGCAAAACTGCTTCGGAAACTTTTGCTATGATTACGGAGGCCTACAAAGAGGACGCCTTATCAAGAGCTCAAGTGTTCCGGTGGTTTAATAAATTTAAAACGAGAGGGAATCCGTTAAAGACATGGAACGATCTGGACGCCCTTCAACGAGTCATGTGGATGAAACGGTGGCCAAAGTGAAAGAACTCCTGGACTCTGACCGTCGTTTAAGTCTCAAAATGATCGGAGATGAGGTCTCCGTGAATAAATTTACGGTTTACCAAATTGTTACGCAAGATTTGATGATGAGGAAAGTTTGCGCAAAATTGGTTCCCCGAGTGCTCACCGCCGAACAAAAACAACGACGAGTGGACGTTTGCCGTGAGATGTTGAATGAATTGGAAAATAATCCAGACTTTTTAGACAACGTAGTAACAGGCGACGAATCGTGAACATTCCAATACGACCCGGAGACGAAAGCCCAGAGCTCGGAGTGGCACACACTGGCATCCCCGCGGCCGAAGAAAGCAAGAATTTCAAAGTCCCGAGTCAAGACAATGCTGATTGTGTTTTTCGACAAGCGGGGGTTAATTCACAAAGAGTTTGTCCCTCAGGGGAAAACTGTTAATGCCGAATTCTACAAAGAAGTCCTTCGGCGAAGGCACAAAGCCGTCAAACGGAAGCGACAGGACCTTGCTCAACACAGGCGTCTCCACCACGACAACCCTCCAGCACACACAGCGTTCCTCGTGATCTCCTATTTGACTCAAATTGGAGTTGAAGTTCTGCCACAGCCACCATACAGCCCTGACATGAGTCCTCCTGATTTCTTCTTATTTCTGAAGGTAAAAAGATGCCTGAAGGGTAATCATTTCGACGATATCCCGAACATCCAACGTGCTGTCACGAAGGCACTAACTGGGATAACTCCAACGGACTACAGTGGGGCCTATGAAGCTTGGAAAACGCGCTGGCAACGTTGCGTCGACGCCCAAGGCGAGTTCTTTGAAGAATATTAACGTTTTGTACAAATCGGATCAATAAATTTGTTTTTCCAGACTGAGTCTCATTACTTATCTACCACACCCTGTATACCAACTTTGCTTTTTCAAACATGCTCTTTTTTCTTTATATCCAGTACTAGGATATTTAAATGGAGAAGAATAGTGTTACGGGTTGAATCCAGGAGAAAGTAAAGCTTATATCTGTTTTTATACAAATAATACTATGAGGACCTTCCTAAGTGCAACTATTGTTTGCTGAGAGCTGACTTGTGAGCAGCTGGAGCAAGTTGCTGCTGTCCTGTCAAAGGCCGAAGACAAAGTGACTAGCCTGGAACTGCTCTTCTACCTCCTCGAAAGCCTTCTAATTCCAGCGCCAGATTCCTGCCCTCACTCTTCAGCCATTCTCAACACTGTCAAAAATATCATCACACATTCCAATGAACCTGATAAAGTAATGGTTTGATTGATGGAACATCTTTTAGGTTGTATAATATCTTGATGGGTTTCAGGGAAGAGCAGAAATTCTTTTCCTTAAACTTATGGCCAAATGTTAAATTGCTCAGAGGAATGAAATATTCAGTCTTATTTTATGTAAGTACCTTATCTTTACTGAATTATTTTCATTATTAATGTATGATTTATTGGGAATGAGAACCCGTCAGATTCTGCAAGAAACTTAGCCCTGGGAAACTGAGCAAATGTCAGAAGGGATTGAAATTTTGAATTGTGTGTCTGTATATTTTATTGCCAATTATAATTATAAATCTTTTTATTAACACAATATAGAACTTCATATAATTAAACTACAAACATTTTAAATACGCAATAGAATATAACCGCTAAAATAATCCCTAACCCTTTCCTTTTAGACTAGAGTGCTTAAGATTGCTCTAAAAAATTTAAATGTGCTCTAGTATTCCTAATCAATGTATTTGTGACCTAGCAGACATGATCATGCATTCTCTGTATTCATATATTAAAGAAACCTATTGCCTTCACATTTTTTTTTTTCTTATGATATATATTCATATACAGTAAAACCCTACTATAGTGAACCCCAATGGGACAGAACTTTGGTTCACAATACCGGTTTGGTTATTTTTTTGCTTTTTTAAAATTATCAGACCGAATAATTAAAGGATCGCCATGCACACAGAAAAAGGCTGCCTCTTAATAGTGGTTACTTTGTTTTATTTCCCTTAATTGACCCATTTCCTTTCATTAATACTGAATATTAAAATAAATTATTTGATGATAAGTTCTTATCATTAGCATACATGTACCTCTGTCTAATTTAAAAATCAAGATAAATTCTATATATAGGCAAAGCTTTATTAATTATATGCTAAAAGATCTAAAAATATTTTAAAATATCTTTATCACATCATATAATACAAAGTTTACTTGAAAAAAATGTCTCTAATACCTTGTTGCTTGAAAGTACTCTTCAAACATTACCTCTCTCAAAAAAAGTAAATGGTATTTTTTCCTCTTTCTCACATTTTATTTTTAAGTCTAGATTTTGTTTTTGTTTTTAACCTTTCATGCAAATCATTGCTGGCTTTAAAATCACCATAGTTCATGGCATAAAGCAATTTTTGTTGCATCACAGGCCTGTTTATTTGGACGTTTTTTAAGACTTAACACGTACGATCTCGGCAAAAGTTGAGATTGATTACTCTTTGTAACAATTTTTAATAGCTTTCCATTTTATCTTTTAATATAAAAGTTATAGGAGTATAAATAAGTTTGTGTGGTTTTTTACAAAACTCTAGCTTTATTGTGAAGAATTGGTTAGACTTTCAATGTTCAAAGTATTGTCTGTTGCTAACCACTACTTTTTCCCATCTTTTTGGCAAGTGACAGATATTGACTCGGAAAAATGCCTGCTATCCATTCATCGATCCATTTTTTGACTTCATCGTAATTGGAGAAGTGCCAGGCCATGTTGCACTGATCGGAAGAGATAATGATCGGAAGGAGCAATGTCTGGGCTATACGGCGGGTGAGGTAAGACTTCCCATTTGAGTGTTTCTAAGTATGTTTTAACGGGTGCTGCAGCATGTGACCGAGCATTAATTTGTTGCAAAATAACTTTGTTGTGTCTATTGGCGTATTGCAGTTGTTTTTCTCGCAATGCTCAGCTCAAATGTATCAATTGTCTTCAGTAGACCTCCCCTGTGATACTTTTGTTTGGTTATAGCAGCTCCTAATATACCACTCCTAGCTGGTCCCACCAAATACACAGCATAATCTTCCTGCCATGAATATTCGGCTTGGCCATCGATGATGAAGCACGAAGGATATCCATACATTGCCCGATGTTTTGGATAATCGTAATGGACCCACTTTTCATCACCAGTTACATTTTGATGCAAAAAATCCTTTCTTTTTTACGTTGAGCAGTTGTTCACAAATGAAAAAAAAAAAACGGCATTCGAAGTCTCTTGGCTTCAGTTCATACGTCACCCAATTTCCGACCTTTCAGTTCATTCCTATTTCTTTTAAGCGATAAAAAATGGCTAGTTGAGTTACTCCAAGTGTTTTTAATAGTTCCTTTTGCCTTTGTGCTGGATCTTCTTCAAGCCTTGCCTCTAAATATTAAGCCTCAAACTTTGTTGGCGCTCCGGGTCTTTCTTCGTCTTCCAAATTAAAATTACCACTTTTAAACCGTGCAAACCACTTCTGACACGTTCTATCAGCTAGAGCATGGTCATCATAAACTACGATGACTTCAGCAACTTTTTCTCCATATTCAAGTAATGAAGAAAAATTCCCCTCAAAACACATTATTTGGTACAAAAGTTTACATTTTAGGAGCAAACAGAAACTAAGTTGTTTATACTTCAGAGAAATGACAGTTACTGGAAAAGGAATGATGCTTCAAAATGATGGTGTTGCCAGAAGAAACAGTGTAATAATAAGCTAGTAGCTTCATCTTTATTAAAACCGCACAAACTTATTTATACTCCCAATATATTTTCCTATTCTAAAATGTTCTGATATTTTTCCTGTGTTGTTTCCTTTTGAAAAGTTTTGAAATGGGCCTTTATTAGTAATAGTTTTTTAGAAGACCTCATTTTTAAAATTTATTTTAGAAGCCATTTATATTTTTTATATTTCAAATTTGATTGGTGCAAATTTATTCTATTTAATAAAAAGTATAATGTGTAAAAGTGTATATAACATACAGCAAGACTTAACAACGGAACTAAGCATTAATCAGCTATGACGTGTAATGAGCTTGTCCAAAAAACAATTGGGATAACAAACCAGATATTCTTCAATCTTATAAAAAAAGTAATCTAAAAAGTAAACTTTCTAAATTTTTAATTTACATTTTTTTTTATTATGAAGTTTTGTGATATTTAAAAAATGTTTATGGTTGTTTAGCTATCTCATATGATATTTTCTAATTGTAAAATGAAAGAGACCATTATATAAATAAAATTATAGAGGAAAGTTTATTTTGAAATGGATTAAGACTTTGCAATTTTGTCATCACTTTGTCAGCAACCACATTGTCAAAATTACATAGTCTTTAAGAAGAAAATGCTAATTATAGGATGTCTACATGGGTGACTGCTGGAATATTCATTCAAAAATTGTTTTGCATCATGATTTTATTCAAGGCTTGAAGTACTAGTTTTATTCTAAACACAAGGTAATAAGACCAAATCTAAATACATAAATGGTGTGTGACATTTCAGTAACAGCATTGTTACCATACTACATACATTGTACTTTTGTCTAGTGATGGTGGTAACCCTGTTACTAAAATGTCGCACACTATTTTTGATTTTGGATTTGGTCTTATTATATGGTCTTTATAATCTATAATCCAAATTGTAATCTATCATTAGTTTTATTCTAAAATTCTGTAATTTTCTTATTACTGCAAAAAAAAAAAAATGTTAAAACTGTAAAAGCCTATTTTATTTAAGAGTAAAAAGCAGCTTCTAATCATGCGCTGAGAGTTGTTGATGGATTGCCCCATCTTTCCAAAACATATAAACTAAATGTAGATTTTTTTATTATTATCCCAGAATAGTGACCAGATATTCTTTGTTGGTAAATCAAGAAAAGTCAACTATAATAAAATAATAATTCTTTAAGGTCTAAGTTTTTTGTGCAAATTTTATTTTTAAGCTCTTGGACTGACAAGTCCTTGAAACCATTTATTTTATTATATTATAAATCAGGGTAGAACTTTTATTTTAAATCAAAAGTCAACTGTATGCATTTCAAGGTGTTGGCCCTCGTTAGCCTGGTTGAGGCTATACTGCAACAACCAGCTGGTCTTAGAGGCTTCCTGAAAAATTATTGCCAGATCAGGAGTTTTTTTCTCCTATTAATTCACTGGATCTCGGTTTAATCTCACTTTGTATTTTTTTTTTCTCAATTTATCCACTGGATCTCAGTTTTCTTACTTTGTACTTTTTTTCTATAGTATTGAATTCTCGCACTCTATATAATTTTAAAGATATTTATCTAAATATTTTTATAATTATTCAACAGGAGGAAATGTAGTAATTCAAAGAATTTTATTTAATTTTTTAAAATTATAGTTGTGAATTTAGAAAGTAAAATCATTCCTACCATTTGACTTTTTTTATTTAGAATTTTTTTTTTTTTTTTAAATTTTTCATAGTACACGTGGTACAGGCCATGATGATCATGCTGGGTTGTAGTTGGTAACTGCCTTTACTGCAAGTGCACCACATGTGTATACATTTTGAAAATAGAGCAATCCATAAATAAATCTTTAATTAAAAAGGCATATATTGGATCAAAATATCAATTTTTTTACCAATATTTCAGTTGGCTGAACGCCAACCTCTATCAAGGTGTTATAACATATTTAATGTGTGTCAACAACAAAGTTAGCACCACATAATCTCAACAGAATTAAGTTTTAAAAATATTTTGATATATCAATGGGGAGAAAAAAAATTGATATATATATATTTATATTATGGGCAAAATAAATTTTGTAAAATATTGGTGTGAATATTTTGAAAATTAAGAATAACGCCTATTTTATATTTATAATTATTTGTACTATGTGTAAAATAATTTTTGTATATAAAATAAAATAACAAATTATATATAAAAGAAATGTTAAACTAAATATTTTTTACCCAAATATATTTTAAGTATTTCTTTATACTACGTTATGTGGCGCTGAGTTTATTTATGACGCACATTAAATATGTTATAACACCTTGATAGAGGTTGGCGTTCAGCCAACTGAAATATTGGTAAAATAAATGTTATTTTGATCAATGCCTCAATATATGCCTTTTTAATTAATGTGTATACACATAGAAAGCATTTTGATTTTTGCACTTACAAATGTGTTAGAGCCCCATTTGGTTACTTGCACTCACTGATGAGGTTGGACTTTACAAGACTCAGGGGCCATTGGATCAATTTTTTTTTTTCAGAAAAAGTGTCCAATGCGAGAATTGATCCAAGGTCATGAGTCAAAAATTATGGTTTCTACCACTCAGCTACTGACCCTCAGGAAATATGTAAAATAAACAATATGCAATATGCAAATTGCAAAATGATCCTTCTCTCCCTTGAAACAAGCTCGATATAATCTTGAAGAAATATATTATTTTATATAAAAATGGTGTACCTGGATGTGTGAAAAATATTTTTTTTTCTCAAAATATATCAAGAGATTGCTCCCTCTTTATCAATTTATTACACAAAAACTTAAAAGTAATTTAAAAATTCTTATAGATCACATGAAAGAAACCTAGTCATTGGTTTGAAATTTGAAAATTAAAAGTATTTATAAAGGTAAAATAAGAGTATTAAAGATGTACAGTAAAACCCCTCTATAGTGAACCCCAATGGGACAGAGCTTTTGGTTCACTATAGCCACGGTTTGGCCATTTTTTAAAACTTTTCTAAATTTTTAGACCGTATAATTAAAAAATAGCCATACAAACAGGAAAAGGCAGCCACTTAATAATGGTGACTTTGTTTTAATTCCCTAAATTGATCTTTTTCTTTACAGTAATGCTGAATATCAAAAGAAGTCATTTGATAATAGGTACTTCTTATCATTAGCATACATGTTTATATATAAACCTATATATTAATAAATTAAATTTTATTGCCATCTATCGTTAAAATTTTACACAAATAAATTTACTGGCAATGCGTTTCTTTTAAATATCATCAAATATTATCTCTACAGACCTTACTGCAATGATATGAGTTTTTGAAAGAGAGGTCTGTAGAGATAATATTTGATGATATTTAAAAGAAATGCATTGCCAGTAAATTTATTTGTGTAAAATATAAACCTATGTATTATTTAAAAATTATGCCAAATCCCCTAGGCAAAACATTATTAATTATATATTTGAAAGGTATAAGAGTATTTTAGAACATCTTTCTCAAATAATATAATACTAAATTTATTTGAAAAAATGCCTCTAATACCTTGTTGTTTGAAAGTGAAAAGTAAAATTAGAAAATCAGAATTGTCTTAAAATATCTTTATTTCCATCAAAGGAATAAAGCTCCATGTATTCTGAATCAATTGAAGATGAATCAAAAGTATCCAATTAAGAAAAATCGGACACGAAACATGTTGATACAATAGCGCGATTGGTAAAATTGCGAATAAAAAACACCAATTTACAAACACCAAATCGGTAGGGAAACGGCAGGCCAGGGTGAATATCCCTGAACCCTTAATGAGTCATATACCTAACAAGAATTCCATTCTAAAAATAAAAATGTAGTGGTAGTTTTTGAGAATTTATAAGTCAATTTGTTTGTGGCCCATGAGACACGGGTTGGGGGAACTGTTTTTTTTTCTTCTTCTTCCAATTCAAGTTTCCACATATTCTTCTGAAGTGTATATTAAATTTTGTTTTTTAACCTGTTATTCAAACCATTTCTGGCTTTAAAATTATTTGGAATTATTTTTTAGTCTAGGTTAATCTTGATATAGAACGCTTCTAAAAGGGCATGCTGCCACTGTTTTTTTTAGAACGCCTTTCTTTGTTTCTTTTCTTTATTTTGGAAGCCATTTGTATTTTTCTTTTATTTCAAAATTGTCGAAAGCAAAGATATTCTATTAAATAAAAGTATAATGTGTAAAAATTTATACAACATACAGCAAAAATAGAATGGAAATGAAAACAAACAATGCCGCTAATTTTTTGTTTAGAAATCGCGATCCGTGAGCTGAAACCTGCTCAAAATTTTGTTTAAAAATTTTTTTTTTAATTCACAATTTTAAGTTCGTTATAAGCATAGTATTTTAAATATATTTTATCATTTTGGGACCGAAAATAGGTTGGTTATAGGGGTAGTTTGTTATTTCAAAAATCGCAAAGTTCGTTATAACGATGGTATTTTCAATGGAATGGAATCGGGAATCGCCGTGGGTACGTTATAAGGGAAGGTTCGCTCTATCCAGGGTTCGTATTAGCTTCTGATCTAAGGGAAGAAAACCAACTTTACCTGACTAATACAAAACAAGCTGCTTGCAATAAAGACCAATACATAAAGTTCAATAGATTCTGCAGGATGTATATTTTGAGGCGAAAGTATTGACTGTACATATTTCAAGCTACTATTTATAATTACTATATGCAAAATTTGACATCGAACTTTTAATTTTCATGATTCCCAATGTTTAATTGTATTAATTGTATATAATTTAAAATATACACGCAATTATCCAAATTGTGGATATGGCGTGTCTCTACCAACTGTTAAATAAATAAAATAAAATAAATAAGTATTAGCAGGGTTTTACTGTATATGTGGAATTCAAAGACTTTTTTTTATAATAATAGTAATTCATCAAATGTACAAGAGAGAGCTTAAGATGAATAAAAATAAAATAATAAATAAAAAGGAAATCAGTGAGCTCAAATGATAGGCTCCATGTGATCTACAAGAATTTGTAAATTACCTCAAGTTTATTGTATAATAAATTGCTAAAGAGGGAGCATAATCTCAAAATATTTTGAGAAAAAAATTGTTTTTCTTTCACAGAACCAAGTATGCCTTTTTTTATATAAATATATTCAATGGATCATCTTTTAACTCGAACTATTTTGGCCACCTGTGGTCACTCTTTTTTATTTTTGTATAAAAAACTAAAGGAAATTTACAAATACTTATTGCAATTGAAGCAACATCTTTAGCCCAATAAGGAATATCTCACAGTTGGTTTCTTTCCACCTAGCTTAAGACTAAAAGACTCAGTTTTAACAAATCAAAATCATCCTTTCTGAAAATTGGATACCATCTTCTAAATTTTAGCATTTCAAACTGCCATACCCAAATTAGTTTTTTTTTTATTGCTTATCCCTAGTACACGTGGTACAGGCCATGATAATCATGGTGGGTAGTTAGCGACTGCTTTTTTTTTTACTGTAAGCGCACCACATGTCTACACATGTGAAAAGCAGTTCGACTTTGCACTTAAAAATGCCAGAGCCCCGTTTGGTTACTTGCACTCGCTGGTGGGGTTGGACTTTTGCAAGTCTACACTACAAGAAAATAAGACCTAATCCAAATAAATTAATAGCGCGTGATGTTTTGCCGTAGTTCTTATTTATAATCCAAACTAGCCGAATGACCCGGGCAACGCCCGGGGTTTACCCGATTAAATGCTTTTATTCAAATACTATTCGTTACAATTATAAATTGGCGCCGTGGATGTCATTCTTGTGAAACGTCCTGCTCCAAACTTTGTGTCTGAGAAGCGATATTTTTATAAAGAGATGATCTGGCTTTGTGTCTTCTGCTCGAATGAATGTTTTTCTGTTAGAATTTTGTTCCTGCATACTAAAAATGAACTGGCTTCACCCGTGGTCTCTGCTTTTTGGAATTTTTCCGGATATAATTTTGTATCTGATAATCAAATATGATACAGCAATATTGTCATCATCATTTTCTGAATAAAAAACAACTACTTTTTTCCCAGAACCTGTCAATTTATTTTTCTTGACTAAAAATCTGAAAAGTATCTTTTCCAGATTTTTCTCTATGTCCTGTTAAAACACGTTTTACATGTCCATTAGGTCAGCTGATATTACCTCCCATCTTCACCGCTAGAGGCGCTGCTTGCGAGCGAAAAGGCAAATTTGCCACGCAATTTGCAAATAACTTGTATACATACTTGTATACTTTTGTACATAGACCATAAATCTGTACATAGACAGGAAAAGCACATATTTAAATAATATAAATGAGTTTTATAAATTGTAAAAAAAAAAAAAAGAATGCATCGGCCGGGAATCGAACCCGGGGCGCCCGCGTGGCAGGCGAGCATTCTACCACTGAACCAAAAGCAAACGATGACAGAATTAAGAAAGAATTGTGCATGACGCTGATAACTGTATATATCAATGGTGCTTTATCATAAATAAAATTAAGGAAACATTTTAAACCAATTATCTAATATTTGTAGCTTTGATATTTTTCAAACCCCATGAAGAAATAAACATTATCAATAACCTATCCTATAAAGTTTTAACAGAAAAAGAAGTCAAAATATTATCACATGGATTAAAATACATGCCATCCCACCCAATTGATGTATCAAAAATGTTAGCAGCAATTGAAAAACTTCTGTACAACATCAAAAAGGGAATCTGAAAAAATGTATACAATGAAATCTTGCCAGTATATCACTCTCAGTCATGCAGAGACAAAACTATTGTTATCACAACAACAGACAAGAGAAGCCCCACCGTTATCTTGAGAAAACAAGATTAAATACAAAAAATGGATAAACTTTTAAATGATTAGGATACCCCCCTACCTAAAAGTTTAAAATATTTGCAATAATAATTTATTAAAATTTTCCAAAAAAATATATTTTGAAAGAAAAAAAAGAAAGATTTTCTATCAGAAAAAGTCTTTAAAAAATAAAAATGATTTTTATTTGCTTATCCCTAGTACACGTGGTACAGGCCATGATAATCATGGTGGGTAGAAGTAGGCGACTGCTTTTACTGTAAGTGAACCACATGTTTACACATGTTAAAAGCAGTTCAACTTTGCACTTACAATTGTGCCAAAGCCCCGTTTGGTTACTTGCACTCGCTGGTGGGATTGGACTTTTGCTTGAGTCGGGGCCAGCATTTTATTTCTATTTTTTCAGAAAAAAGTGCCCAATGCAGGATTCGATCCCAGGGTCATAGCAGTCAAGAACCAATGGTTTAGACCAACCTTCCCCCGAGTCCCCATAAATTGATTAAAAAGTATCAATGCCTATCATCTATGGATTGCCAAAAATACATAAAAAGAGGATATACAATTAAGTCCAATTATTGCATCCTGTAAATCTTTCACATATAAACTTTCCAAATGCACTCCATAACAAAAAAAAAAAAAGAATCAACGCATAAAAAATACAGTAAAACCCCTCTATAGTGAACCCCAATGGGACAGAGCTTTTGGTTCACTAGAGCTACGGTTTGGCTATTTTTTTTTTACTTTTCAAAATTTTTAGACCATATAATTAAAGGACAGTCATACACACTTGAAGAGGCTGCCTCTTAATAGTGTTCACTTTGTTTTAATTTCCTTAATTGGCCAATTCACTAACAATAATTCTGAATAATAAAACAATTATTTTATGATAGGTTCTTCTTATAATTAGCATACATGTACCTCTATATTTAATTTCATAATCAAGACAAATCCTTTGCAAAGTTTAATTAAATATCTATTCAAAGATATAAAATGATTTTAAAACCTCTTTATCACATTATATAATACAATGTTTAGCGGTTATGGTAAGCGGAACATTGTGGGTTCGATTCCCATCCCTGGACACTTTTATTTTTCCGTTCGTCATTACTCTTCATAATTCATCCTTTCATACTTCATGCAAAAAGGTTAGAAATGGTCGATATTTCACCTTGAAATAAAATTTTAATTTGTCGTTGAAAAGAAACTCATGAGGTGTAACTTCTAGTGTCGTTTTACAAATTAATTGTTTAATCAACTTCATGTGGACCAGACACAATGAACACAAATATTCTTGGAAATAAGGTAAAGATTTGTCATGGTGGGGAGCACAGTCTTCAATCGGGAAATCAACCAGATGGGGCATTCATAATTCACACCAAAGTGAAGATATGAATAAATCCCAGAACCACATACAGTAAAACCCCTCTATAGTGAACCCCAATGGGACTGAGCTTTTGGTTCACTATAGCCACGGTTCACTATAGCCACGGTTTGGCTATTTTTTTTGCTTTCCAAAATTTTTAGACCGTATAATTATACAGTTTAATTATAATTAAAGGACAGCCATACACACAGCAAGAGGCTTCCTCTTAATAGTGGTACTTTGTTTTAATTCACTTAATTGACCAATTTCCTTACATTAATACAACAACAACAACAAAAACCTTTATTAAGACACTATTGTCTTACAAGGGGATTCCCCTGAAGGTTATATATGTACATGAGTGAGGAGGAAAAGCAATCCAGAGGAGAGGTGGAGCAATCAGCCGTTGTCTGTGGAGTTGAGCACCTCTTCTCTCATTTTATCAATTGCCTTGAAAAATTTAAAATATTTATAAACAAATGCTTTATCCAGCAGGAGAGCATTAAATATTTTATATACATGTTGTTCATTGTAGTGAGCTAGCTCCGAAATTTACATTAATACATAATAACAATAGAAATCATTAGATGATAGGTTCTTCTTATCATTAACATACATGTACCTCTATGTCCAATTTAAAAATCATGACAAATCCTAGGCAAAGTTTTATTAAATATATATTCAAAGATATAAAATTATTTTAAAACATCATTATCACATTATATAATACAATGTTTGCTTGAAAAAATGGCTCTAATACCTTGTTGCTTCAAAGCATTCTTCAAGCATTGCACCATTCAAATAAAGTTAGTGTTTTTCTTCCATTTCATTTTTCCACATATTCTTCTAAGTCTAGATTTTTTTAAACCTGTCATGCAAAACATTGCTGACTTTAAAATCACCATAGTTAATGGCATAAAAATAATTTTTGTTTCATCACGGGACCGTTTATTTGGACTTTTTTTTTTTTTAAGCCCTAAAACATGCGATCGCGATCGCGGCAAAAGTTGGGGTTGATTCCTCTTTGTAACAATTTTTAATAGCTTTATATTTTATCTTTTATAATAGAAAAATTATATTCTCTCATTTTAATGTTCTTAAAATTTTCCCTGTGTTGTTTCACTTAGCAAAGTTCTGAAAATGGCCCTTTTTAAAAAAAAAAGAAATAACGCTTTTTTTTTTAAATGCCTTTGTTTTCCTCATTTTGGAAGCCATTTGCATTTTTTATATTTAAAATTTAGTGGATGCAAATATATTATTTTTAATAAAAAGTATAATGTGTTAAAATTTATACAACATACAGCAAAAATAAAGTGCAAAAATCGAAACAAACAATGCCGCTAAATTTATTGTTTTGAAATCGTGATCCGCGAGCTGGAACATTCTTAATTTTTTTTTTTTTTTTAAATTACAATTCTAAGTTCGTTATAAGCATAGTATTTTAAATAGATTTTATTATTTTGGGACCGAAAATAGGTTCGTTATAGGGGTAGTTCGTTATTCTAAAAATCGTAAAGTTCGTTATAACGATGGTATTTTTAATTGTATGGAATTGGGAATCGGCGTGAGTTCGTTATAAGGGAAGGTTCGTTATATCCAGGGTTCGTATTAGCAGGGTTTTACTGTATGTATTTTTCTTAACCTAATTTTTTTTCAAAATAAAAATTCCTGATATAGGTTTAGCAAAAATGCGATGTTTCTTTTTAAGGATTTCAAGTTGTTTTGTACTCACGTATGTTGTAGTTACGAGGACATCCCTTTAGATATAAACAAATATATATTTATATAAGGAACAACTTGTTCCAATAATATTGTTGTAATCAAACGAGCAAAGAATCAAAACATAAAGGTTGAAGCGTAGAAGTGTGACGTAATAGTAGTGATGTCAGCATCGATGATGATTAAAGTCAAAGTTTGCGTAACAATTCCCTCCTTACTTTGTCTTTATTCCCACGATGCTGAGGTTCTCCAGGTGTTTCTTCATCTGGTCTCGGGATAGGTCCTTTGTGAAGATATCCGCCTCCAGGTCCTGAGATGGCTTGTACAGAAGGCAGATGTCTCTGGATTCATAGCAGTCTCTCAAGAAGTGGTACTTTCTGTTGATATGTCTACAGCGACTGCTTTGTTTAGGGCTGGAGATCCAGTTGATCAATGACTGACTGTCTGTATAGATCGCAGTTGGTTTTTCCATGAAATTCCATTCTTCCAGCTCTTGTAACAGGTTTATTATCCACTTGATCTGACAGCAGCTTTCACAAGCAGCTATCATTTCCGCTTCCTTTGTGGAGAGGGCGACGAGTGGTTGTTTACTACTTTTCCAGTCTATAGTTGCTTCGCCGAGCTTCAATACATATCCCCCGTAGGATTTTCCATCATGAGTGGTCGACCAGCTGGCATCGGTGTAGGACTTCAGGATTCCAGTCTTCCCTCTTTCAAATTTCACTCCTAGGTCAATTGTTCCTCGTAGGTATCTCATCACTCTTTTGATTGCTGTCCAGTGCATCTGTTTTGGTTGTCTGGAGTACTGTGAAAGTTTGCTAGTGATGTAAGCGATGTCGGGTCTGGTGTTAACAGCTAGAAACATTAGCATTCCAAGGGCTTCTTGGTAAGTGTGCTGATCACAATTGTCATCTTCAATATGATTGTCCAAATTGATTTCTTTGGAACCTGGTGTTGGAACTTCCTTACAATTTTCCATTCCATATTTCTGCAATATTTGTTGTACATAGTGGCTTTGCTGTAGCAAAATTCCCTCCTTGTCTTGTATGATCTTGATTCCTAAAAACATGCCTTTACATGTTACATCCTTTATTTCCAGGTGATGTCTCAATTTATTGATGAATCTGTTTGAGGTATCTTCAGAATCTGAGATAGTGATAAAGTCATCAACATATATTCCTACATAGAAGTATTTGTCTTCATTCTTCCATTCAAATAGGCAAGGATCAGATTTAAGTTTTTCCAGTCCACAGTCATGAAGTACTTGACTGAATTTCTCATACCACGATCTTCCGGATTGAGGTAGACCGTAAATACTTTTGTTGAGTTTGCAAACTTTGTTTCTGTCTTGGACAAATCCAGCAGGTTGTTCCATGAATATTGTATTTTCAATGTTTCCATTTAGATAGGCTGCTTTAACATCAAATAGTTTAATGACTGAATCTTTTGTTGCTGCCATTGACAAAATAGTCCTGAGGGTGGCATTTTTAATTACAGGGCTGAAACTTTTGTTGTAATCTCTTCCTGGGATTTGGTTGTATCCCATTGCAACAAGTCTAGCTTTGTAAGTTTTGTTTTTGTTTTCTTGGTCTTTAGATATTTTGAACACCCATTTACTTTTGACAACTTTAGCGTTTACAGGTCTAGGTACCAGGTCCCATACTTGATGCGAGTACATGTTCTGTATTTCCTCAAGCATTGCGTTCTCCCAATGTTTCTTGTCTTCGCATGCGATGGCTTCTTCATAGTCTTTCGGAATGGTTTCATTCGTAGTAGCCAGAACGTAGCCATCAAATCTTTTAGGTATTGTTCGAGTTCTTTGTGGTCTGTCTGATCCACTTGACTCTGTCTGTCTGTTGATCATGGTATCTGGTGCTGGCTCTTCAATATCAACATCTGATAGAACATGATTGTCCAGTTGTTCATCCTCCTGAATGAAGAAATATGTGTCAGTGTCTGTATTATTATCACTTTGGTTTTCTTCCGAGTTGACATTATTGTTCTCTCTGAAGTGAATGTCTGCGGTTTCAAGAATGACTCTCGTTTTGATATCAAATACTCGATAAGCTCTTCTGCATCTTGAATAGCCTACAAATATTCCTCTCTTAGATTTAGCTTCTAGTTTGTGTCTTTGATGATTCTCGAGTTTATAGAAGACTGCACAACCAAATCTCATGATGTGAGAGACGGATGGCTTTTTACCTTTCCATTTTTCCATAGGGGTAGTGTCTGGGTCATTGGTTGTGGGAGTTAGATTGTACAGATATGCAGCTGTATTCACAGCTCCTGCCCAGAAGTGTAGGGGTAATTGGGAGTCTGCCAGAAGTGTTTGGCCTTTGTCTAATAGTGTTCTGTTAGCTCTTTCAACTCTCCCATTGCTTCTTGGGGTGTACGGTGTAGTTAGTTCATGTTTAATTCCTTTGGATTCTATGAAGGTTTCAAGGTTTTTATTGATAATTTCTGTTCCGTTATCTGTTCTAAGTCGTTTTAGTTTTGATTTTAGCTCGTTTTCTCTCTTTACAATAAACTGCTTCAAAACTTCTGCTGCTGAGAGTTTATCTTTGATAAATTCTACAAATATTCTCCTAGAAAATCCATCTACGATGGTCAAGAAATATTTACTTCCGCCCAAGGAGTTTATTCTCATTGGACCACAGAGATCGACATAAATGGCTTCAAAGGGGTAGTTTTCCTGATTGCTATCTGTGTGAACATTGGTCATTTTTCCCAAGGAGCAAGCATCACATTGATCAAGAGTAACATTTATAGAGTCCAAGCCTTTTAGAAGATTGTTCTTCAAATTCAGGTCTAATTTGTTGTCACTAGGATGTCCTAACCTTCTGTGCCATGCAGTCCTAGAATTGTCCTTTGAAATCAAACAATGTTCATTTGGAACATGAGTTGCTTCAGATAAACGCGATAGGTTCAATGTGTACATGTTACCATCAAAGTTGCCCGTTCCTATTAGCTTGTCATCAGAAGAGTATATATATGCTCCTTCAGAATTCAAAAGAACAGAGTTCCCTCTTCTTACTACGCTTGGAATGGACATTAGATTTCCTTTCTAGTGTGGTACATGGTGGACATTATGCAGGGTTACAGCGTTGTTAAGTTTGTCCTTACCTTGTACAGTAGCTTGGATTGATCCTGATGAGGCAGATTCGATGTGTCTCCCTTCTTCCGCCACTTGTATGCTTCTTCTCTCCTCCGTCTTGTGCTCGATCCATTCACCATGGGAAGTCATGTGGCTTGTGGACGCAGAATCAATTATCCATACGTCCTGAGTTTTGGGCGTTCCTCCCTTGTGCTTGCATGTAGTGCGTATTCTGAAGTGGAGTCTCTTCGTTGGGATGGTTCCTCCGTTCGTTCTTGGATTGCTGATCTGGCCGTGTCTTTGTTTTGGTCCTTTATGTTAGTTCCTTGTACTGACCATGATGTTATTTTTGTTTGTTGTATTCTTTTGATTTCCTTTGTTGTTAAGGTTGAACCAACGTCTTTCTTGAAATGTCCTTTTCTTTTGCAAATGTAGCATGACTTTTCTTTGAATTTGTTGCCTGATGATCTGAAAGCATTTTCATGATTCTTGCCTCTGTCCTGTCTTTTCTTCTCGAAATCCAGTAGAGTTTGTCTCAAGTCTGGTAAGGAGATTTCTCTGTTTATTGACAGTGCTGCTGCGATCGTGTCAAAGTTAGGTGTGAGTCCTTCAACAATGTATCGTACAAGTTCTCTTTCTGTTACAGTCTTTCCTAGCTGGGTGATCTCTTGTGCCAGTTTCTGTGCTCGTACAATATACATGTTAACATTTTCATTTGGGTTCAATTTTAGTCTGGCTAGATCCAACATTAGGTCTATCCTTTTATTTTCTAGAGATCCTTCAAACCTTTTCTTTATGTCGTACCAAATTCTTTTGGCCCTTTTATCGCCTCGAAAGATGATTGTTAAGTCATCCGAAAGTGACAATATTATTAGGCTGTATGCTTCCCGATTCTTTTTCTTCCAAATATCATATTCTAGTTTATTATTTGTTAAGTCTGGCTCGTCATTAACAATTACGTTCTCGAAGAGATCTTTTGAATCTAGAATTGCTTCCATTTTCATGGACCACGTTGTATAGTTGTTTTCTGTTAACTGCTCGATTTTTGCTAAGTTATGTGTATCCATTTTCATTCAATTTTTCTTTCTAAATTGGCGGTTAGTCCAATTATTTAATTTCTTTTCGATTTAAATGGATCAATTGGCGGTTAGTCCAATTCGCGCGCCCAAACCACGCTCTGCTACCAAATTGATATAGGCTTAGCAAAAATACGATGTTTCTTTTAAGGATTTCAAGTTGTTTTGTACTCACGTATGTTGTAGTTACGAGGACATCCCTTTAAATATAAACAAATATATATTTATTTAAGGAACGACTTGTTCCAATACAATTGTTGTAAACAAGCGAGGAAAGAATCAAAACATAAAGGTTGAAGCGTAGAAGTGTGACGTAATAGTAGTAACGTCAGCATCGATGATGATTAAAGTCAAAGTTTGAATAATCAAAGTAATTTTTCAAAAAATTTAAATAATCAAAGTAGGCCAAGACAATGGAAATACAGTAAAACCTCGCAAATATGAACCCTGAATATAGCGAACCTTCCCTTTTGACGAACCTATTTCAGGCCCTAAAATAATAAAATCTATTCAAAATACTATGCTTATAACAAACTTAGAATTGTAATTAAAAAAAAATTAAAATAACTAAATTTTAGCATGTTACAGATCGCAAATTCTAAACAATAAATATATCGGCCTTGTTTGTTTCATTTGCCTTCTGTTTTTGCTGTATGTTGTATAATTTTTTACACAATATACAGAGGATGTTCACACTTAAAGGAAACAAGTTTTATTATAAAATATTAAAAATTAACAACATATTTGAAAATTTTCAAATGTTCTATTTGAAAGCCTTTTTGTTTATTTACAGAACGGCACCTGATTTTCCACAATAGCAGACACTTTCTGATCATGGTCATACTCAAAAGATCCCATTCTTCCTTTACCACTTTCCAGAGCTAATCTTACATATTTGGACATAATTAAAATATGCAAACAAGATGATATCAACATTTCTAAAAACGGCATTTATAATATTATTCACGACAAAAATATCAAGTTTTTATTCAAATCACCTACGGAGAAATGGACAAAAGATTATCACCCCCTATATCTGTGAGAACTCCTGCAACTGTCAAAAAAGTGAAAAAATATATTACAAAAGAAAATCCAATGCCACAAAGAGATATAGCCAAATTAATAGGAACATCAGTGTCAACAATAAATAAAATAATAAATAAAGATTTAGGCCTAAAAGCTACAAAAAAAAAACATGCGGTTCACAAATTGTTTCAGAGCCATATTCGTCAGCGACACACTATCAGCAGATATTTTTATGAAAATTTCTTGGCTGCTGATAGATGGAAATTTATTGTTACATATGACGAAGCATGGGTATATTTAACCGATTGCGACAGAAAAATAACTATATACAGTAAAACCCCTCTATAGTGAACCCCAATGGGACAGAGTTTTGGTTCACTATAGCCACGGTTTGGCTATTTTTTTTTACTTTTCAAAATTTTTAGACCATATAATTAAAGGACAGCCATACACACATGAAGAGGCTTCCTCTTAATAGTGGTCACTTTGTTTTAATTCCCTTAATTGACCAATTTCCTTACATTAATACTGAATAATAATAGAAATCATTAATCATAGGTTCTTCTTATCATTAACATACATGTACTTCTATGTCTAATTTAAAAATCAAGACGATTCCTAGGCAAAGTTTTATTAAATATATATTCAAAGATATAAAATGATTTTAAAACATCATTATCACATTATATAATACATTGTTTACTTGGAAAAATGGCTCTAACACCTTGTTGCTTCAAAGCATTCTTCAAGCATTGCACCATTCAAATAAAGTTAGTGTTTTTCTTCCATTTCATTTTCCCACATATTCTTCTACGTCTAGATTTCGTTTTTTTTTTTTAAACCTGTCATGCAAAACATTGCTGACTATAAAATCACCATAGTTAATGGCATAAAAATAGTTTTTGTTTCATCACGGGACCATTTATTTGGATTTTTTTTTAGCCCTAAAACGTACTATCGCGATCGCGGCAAAAGTTGAGTTTGATTCCTCTTTTTAACAATTTTTCATAGCTTTATATTTTATCTTTTATAATAGAAAAGTTATATTCTCATATTTTAATATGTTCTTAACATTTTGCCTGTGTTGTTTCACTTTGAAAAGTTCTGAAAATGACCTTTTTTTTTAAGTGCCTTTGTTTTCTTCATTTTGGAAGCCATTTGTATTTTTATATTTCAAATTTAATGGATGCAAATATATTCTATTTAATAAAAAGTATAATGTGTTAAAATTTATACAACATACAGCAAAAATAAAGTGCAAAATTCAAAACAAACAATGCCGCTAAATTTATTGTTTTGAAATCGCGATCCGCGAGCTGAAACATGCTCAAAATTTGGTTGATTTATTTTTTTATTTTTTTAATTACAATTCTAAGTTCGTTATAAGCATAGTATTTTAAATAGATTTTATTATTTTGGGACCAAAAATAGGTTCGTTATAGGGGTAGTTCGTTATTCTAAAAATCACAAAGTTCGTTATAACTATGGTAGTTTCAATGGAATGGAATTGGGAATCGGCGTGGGTTCGTTATAAGGGAAGGTTCGTTATATCCAGAGTTCGTATTAGCGGGGTTTTACTGTACTATCAAAAAAAGGGTGGAAAAATCTAGGCCAATTTGGTTGAAGGAATGTTCCGAAAGTTACCCCAAAGGATTTATGGTGGCATGCGGTATATCATATGAAGGAAAATTAAAAATAATAAAAGTTGAAAGAAATGCCAAAATAAACTCGGAGTACTATCAAAACAACATTTTAGAACCTATATTTTTAAATGATATTCCCTCTATAAGTAAAAGAATCAAAGCATGCGAGGATGCGTTTCTTATGAGTTTTAATAAAGGCGAGCTTTCGGGTCAATAACCCTTCTTCAGGACATCATGTCTGTCTGATCTTGCATCTTTTATATTTATCTATATTGAAAAATCAGCATATTTACAAGAAAATCAAACGTATTAGCCTATCAGTTAGAAAAGTAATAGCAGGAACTAACCGCGTGTCTCGAGCATATCAAGTGGGGTAAACACAAGAAACTTCACGATTTAGCCACGATACAGTTTAAGGCTGTATGAGTAAAATTAATCTAATTAAATCGTGCTAGCAATGGTCTCCTAAGGTACACTATGGCAATATTGCTTTGTATATATCAGGGATGTCTATATGTCTATTAATACTGTTATGTCTTAAAGAGAGCAACGCCTCGACGACCAATCTTTTGTATTTGCTATTGATTCCTGAGTAATATGCTTGTGGATGAGAGGTATCAAAATCCACAAGCATATTACTCAGGAATCAATAGCAAAGACAAAAGATTGGTCGTCGAGGCGTTGCTCTCTTTAAGACATAACAGTATTAATAGACATATAGACATCCCTGATATATACAAAGCAATATTGCCATAGTGTACCTTAGGAGACCATTGCTAGCACGATTTAATTAGATTAATTTTACTCATACAGCCTTAAACTGTATCGTGGCTAAATCGTGAAGTTTCTTGTGTTTACCCCACTTGATATGCTCGAGACACGCGGTTAGTTCCTGCTATTACTTTTCTAACTGATAGGCTAATACGTTTGATTTTCTTGTAAATATGCTGATTTTTCAATATAGATAAATATAAAAGATGCAAGATCAGACAGACATGATGTCCTGAAGAAGGGTTATTGACCCGAAAGCTCGCCTTTATTAAAACTCATAAGAAACGCATCCTCGCATGCTTTGATTCTTTTACTTATATTCTTCAGAGGATTTCAACCTACTTTATATTCCCTCTATCTATGGAAAACAGAGCAACAAAGTCTGGTTTCACCATGATAATGCCACAAGTCATACCTCATCTTCAACCCGAGCTTATTTGGAAGATCTAAGGCAAAGAACAGGAATCAACACTATTCCAAAGAACAGAACCCCTGTAAAATCTCCTGATTTAGCCCCGATGGATTTTTGCATTTTTGAATGCCTTAAAAGAGCACTTGGAAAGAGACACCCTAGGACAATTGAAGCTCTCTGGAAAGTGGTAAAGGAAGAATGGGATCTTTTGAGTATGACCATGATCAGAAAGTGTCTGCTATCGTGGAAAATCAGGTGCCGTTCTGTAAATAAACAAAAAGGCTTTCAAATAGAACATTTGAAAAATTTCCAATATGATGTTAATTTTTAATATTTTATAATAAAACTTGTTTCCTATAAGTGTGAACACCCTCTGTACTTTTTATTAAATAGAATATCTTTGCAACCATCAAATTTGATATAGAAAAAATGCAACTGGCTTCCAAAATAAAGAAAATAAAGGCATTCTAAAAACAAAAACATTATCACTTTTAAAAAAAGGCCATTTTCAAAACTTTTCAAAGTGAAACAACACAGTCAAAATTTCAGAACATGTTAAAATAAGAAAATATAACTTTTCTATTATAAGAGATCAATTAGAAGGCTATTAAAAATTGTTTACAAAGAGGAATCAACCTCAACTTTTGCCGCGATCCTACGTGTTAGGGCTAAAAAAAAAAAAAAGTCCAAATAATTGGGACAGTAGTATATGGGTACCACTGTGGGACACACCAAATTTTTCATTTTGAATCAAAACACTCAATTTTTTCGAACAAAATGTGATTTTTCACACACCATTTCTGTCCTTTTTTTTACCATATTTATTAAAAAACAATGATATTTTAAATAAAAATAAAGGTTTTTTGAACGAAAAAGTTTAAAATAACAAAAAAGAGAATTTAAGAAAAAAACACACAAAAATAAAAGTATACAAAAAATAGAAAAACTGTGTCCTTTTTTGTTCAAAATAGAACAAAAAATCATTAAATAAACAACTCTCATTTATTTAGAAGCATTTTTTATTAAATATTTTCCAACTTGATATCATAATAAGGATTTTCATCTCCAACAATTCCATTATATGCCAACACATATTCTCCTCTATTAATTTTTTTTATATCCTTTTCTGGTAACTTTTCAAATCTTCTAGGTAAATAAAAATATATTTTTTCTTCGTTTATTTCTAAGGTTGCAATTACTGTTTCCCCATATTTTGTTGTGATTTTTCTCAATGAAATCAACTTATATTTCCCAGGATCTATTTCGCTAAATTTATAGGTTTTAGGGTAAGAATTGATGTTATTGAAGATCTTCATTTATTTAGAATTATTTTTATTAAACATATTTTTATAAAACACACATCTAAACATCGAACACCCCTCTCCTAATACTCTAAGACATCTCGGACATTCTATTTCTTCAGCATCTATTGCTTCTAATAATTCTCTGAAATTGAATCTTTATATAGAATTTTACAATCATATAAATCTTGTAAATATTTTATATAATATTTAACTTCATCGTTACTTATCCATAAATGTTTGTCGTCTGCAAATCTTTTAAATTTTAGACCTGTAATATCTCTAGTTGTTTTATAAATGATATTCTTTTCTTGTTCGTTTAGAATATAATCTGATTCATATATCTGAAAGGTTTCAGCAATTGGCAATTCCAAATGAATCCAACTGAATTCTCTTATGATCTTCTTATTAGGAAGAATGAACCCTTGACAATTAATAACAATCATTTATATAGGAATATTTTAAATAAATATTTTAGAAACCGAAAGGCACAGTGTTGTAATCATCTATAATTCTTCTCTTATCAAAGCCAAACATGTATATTTTAGTAATATCGGTTGTTTTGATATTTCTATCTTTCTGAATTCTAAATTGTTTATCTTTTACATCTAAATATTCAGTTTCACCTGTGATTACTTTCATTCTTTCATAGAAATTCAATACATTTTCATTTTTATAACTCATCTTAAATCCTTTAATTTTTCCTTTTACTTCACCATTATTCAATATATATCCGTAATCTTTACTGGCTCCAGAAATCCAGGAAATTATCATCACCCAATTCATCTGTCCATTCACCCAAAGAGCAACCTGTTTTTATTTTGTTTGTACCATCATCTATATATACCACACTATCTGTATCATAATATATCACTTTATCTCCCAATTTATCTAATATTTCATATAATCTTATCCTTGCTGAACTGGTTGTAAAAGCTGCTCTACAATTAAATTTGTATTGAAATTATTCTCTACACATATTCATCCTTTTTAATGTAATTCATTTCTATACAATCATCATTATGCCAAAGCATATTCAAATTTTTGATTGTATCGTCCAATATTATTTAGTAGAAATCTTCAAGTTCCATTACATATTTAGTATGTTTTATATTTTTCTCTGGCCAAATTTGCCCCATAATGAATTCAAACAAATTTTCGCAATAAACCTTAATCCTGGATTCTTCTTAATTTCTCCTAGTTCTATATCCAATTTTTCTTTAACAGCTCTCCTATTATTCTTTCTCATCTCTTTATAACTTTCTTTCCATTTGTCATCTGTTTCGAGTTTTATTTTTAAAAACATCTTGACATAATCTCTGAATAATTCATTCGATTTAGTTTTAAAATTCCATACCTCATAAATATTTAGAATCTTATATCCTTTCTTCAAGGCTAAATTCATTTCTGTTGTTGTCCATGTATCTATAAAACTTCTTTCTTCTTCACTGTGTTTACATTCTTTATTTCTAATCTCATAACAATCTTTACATTTCTTTTTTTTCTACTATCTGGTTTGTTTTAAAATGAGTACATTTAGTAGGTTTAGAACACTCTCTACACAGAGAAAATAAAAGTTTATCACCCCTATAAGGTAGAACAAGATTATATAATTTTATTGATGGAAGAACTTTACATTTTATCAATCCAAACCATTCCTCATCGTATTTCTTTGGGTTATATATCTTTTTTGGATGTCCTACAGGATAGTAATCAAAGTAATTTACAGTAGGATAAAGAGAACAAACATCAATATATCTCCCCTTTTCTTTTCCTTTGAATTCATATTTTGATTTAGTTGGTTCAACTCTTCCACCATAAAATGCATCTCAAGGATTTAAAGGATCTACAAAATCTCTATTCCAAATGAATTTTTTTCTATCCTTATTATCGAAATCATGTTCCCAAATAGCAACTAAATTATAGCCTGCTTCTTTTATTTTATTTTCCATTACCTTAGTCTTTTCATATAAATCCTTCATTAAAATTTGATTCTGTGGATTGACTTTAGTTTTAGTATGACAAATAGGACAACCGTGCCAAAAACAACCATGTAATTGAAAAACTATATTTTCGTAAAAGCCATCTACTTTTATATATTTTTTACCAATTTTTAATTTCTTTTCCTTTCCATTCAAAGCATGTTGTATATTAATGCTATTTTTATGAGAAATATAATCTAGCCATTTGATTGATTTCTTACTACAGTATAACCTCGTCAATTCGACACACCCCAATTCGACACTCGGCGATAATTCGACCATGTTCCGATGTCCCGACCTCCGGCCTATCAAATAACAAACCGTAATTCGACAGTATCGATAATACGGCAGTTCCGATAGTTCGACCATTTTAAAATTCGAATTTCGACAGTTTTACATGCAACTTTACCGCTAAACGGTATTACGGCGGGCGCCGATCGGATCGCGCCTGCGCACTTTTGGTTTCTGGTTAGTTTAAGTTTCACTTTGCAGTGCCGTTGCGCAATTTCGCGGATGTTATTGTTGTTTTTTTACGCGGGAATTTCGGCATCATGCGCTAACTAATAATAATTTTTATTTTTTATTTTTAACATTGAAATATTTTAGCTATTTTTAAATTTATAAATAATTTATTTTTAAATAAATAAATCTTTATAAAATGTAGCCACAATGAATATGATAACATTTTATTTCAATATTCCATTTCTGTGTTATTATAAAAGATTTAAACACAAAATCAATAATACCTGCAGCAGCAGTGGATGACTTTAATACATTAAAATTTATTTATTAAAAAAACATTTTAGAAGAAGAAAGACATGCATGTTTTTTCAAAATGACCGTCTGGAATACATCCTGAATAGGATTTCAGTGCAAAAACAGACATCTATAAAGGAATTTTTTAAAAGATCTTCATGATAATTTTTAAATAATATTTTAAAATTTTCTTTTTATTTACCATATTTATTTCCTTTCAACTATAAAATATTATTTATTATATTATATTTAATATATATATTTTAATGTCTGTAGAGTTAATATTTGATTATATTACTGAATAGAAACACATTGCCAGTAAATTTATTTGTTACAATTATTTTTGTTTCTAAAATATGTATTAATGCCATTTTGTCCCTGATACTAAAAGTTAATCATGAAAATAAAATAAAAACACACAATGGTTTCAATTAATATCATTAATTTATATTACAAGGCTATTTTAAAAAAATATTATTTTAGCGAGTTAGATGATTACCTAATCATCTCACCTTAATTCAACACTTCCTTTAATTCAACCGAAAGCTCTGATCCCTTGGGGTGTTGAATTAAAGAGGTTCGACTGTATATTGATCTTTCTGAATATTATTATCGTCTATAGCAATTGTATTTTCCTTCAAGAATTTACCTCTATAAATAGCCATACATACACCAGCAAGAGTAACATATTGGAAAGGATCAATATTAGAAATTTCTAAGAATAATTCCCTGAATTCTAAACATCTTCTTCTCAATATATCTACATCAGATCTACAATATTTAATAAATTATTTTTGAAAATCAAATATTTTGTATTTAACAGAATCGTACCATTTTATAAATTCATTCCTATTTTTTTTGATCATATAATTATGTCCATAGTATTTCTTTTTAGGATATTTTCCTATATGATCTTGATTACAATCCTTATTGAAATAATGAGGAAAATAACCTTTTGCTAATTCTTCTAATCCAAATGTTTTAGGGAAGCCTCTTAAAGGAATTTGAGTAAATTTGATAGAATCTATAAATCTCATATTTAACACATGTATCTGCATGTAATTGAGTTTATTTCCACTATATATAGTGAACACTTTTATTTTATTTCTGAAACAATATTTTGCTAGAAATTGAAAATGAAATCCTTTTCCGTAATGAGCTAATACCGTATATCCTTTGTGTCTATTAGCAAATAGCCATTTACAGAATTTATTACCACTCTGGAATATCTTTTCGTTTCCATAAAAATCTTGATTAATAACAAGATTTATTTTGTGAATTACTGTCTCTTGTTTTGTTTCGACATCAAAAAATAAATACTTTTCAGTATATTTCTTACATTTCATACACCAATCTTCCTTTTTTTATATTTTTAATACAATCTTTTTTACATTTACCTCTTTTCATATTTTTTATTTTCATATAACATTGATGATCATTTAGTACCCATTGACAGCAATTTTTACATTTTTTTCTCCACATATGTGTTCATCTGGTTCTCTATCAATACATTTTATATTTCGTTTACATTTAAGACATTTCCATAAAACATCACAAACACTAACTCCTTTTTCTTTTTCAGTTTTATGATATTCATAACAATCATCTCCTTTGAATTTTCTGAAACATGTTTCACAATTTCATCTCCTTCACATTTTTGTTCTCTAAAACAACTATTACATTTGAGAGGACATTTATGTTGATCACTTCTTTTATAACTAACTTGACAAAATTCACAATAGTTCCCGTTTCCTAAAAATCCTTTGATTGTTGTGATTACATTAAAGTGATTTTTATCCTTATATATGTAAATGATTATAGGTTTGTATTCTCCGCTGTATATTCTTTCATTAAAATTCTCTCTACAAAATATATTGATCTGAATATCTAGAAATTTCTCAAATATTTTCACTTCTTCTAAACTACAAATTTCCAAAGGTATATCACATAATTCATGTAGTTTTTCATGTTTTTTTGTAATAGTCTTCCTTTTTCGATATAGGTTTTATAATTTTTTGTTAACTCTCTAAATTCAAGTTTTTTACTTAATTATTTTGGATTTTGAATAGCTAATGCAGTTACAATTGATCTAGCTAAACATATATTATCATTGTTTTTAATTACACAAATACTACGCTTATTAATAATATCATCGTCATTTATCAAATTTCTAAATGAACCACCTCGAGGTAAATTGGTTATAGTAAATTCAAATTCAGTATCTGTAATATCTATATCTTTATATTTTATTTTATGATTTAATACATCTAGATATATACCAAATGCTTCACTAGTAGGCATCCATTTTGAAATAAAATATCTTTCCAATTTAGGATTATGTACATTAAGTTGAATCCTTCCTTCAATTTTCCCTATAGCTGTTCTGAACAAATCTTGTAAGATATTATGATATTGTTCAGGTCTTATATTAATACCCTCTACTGTGAATTTCTTTCTATAAGTATTCCATTTCTTTACAAAACGTCCTTGTTTTTCTCTTAATACATAATCTGGTTTGAATAATTTTTTAAGATTTACTTTGGTTTTAGGTTTCTTTTTTGTTTTCTGTTCAATAAATGTATCTTTTTCAAATTTTAAATCAAAAGTATCGAGTCTTCTTTTTATTTTCTTTCTCAAAAGAGGATATTTAACAAATTTCTTTTTCAATTTATTTATATATTTAGTGACATCTAATTCTAAAATATCTACTAAAACAGATTTATATTCACCTGTCTTTTTCAGATATTTCCTAAGTAATTTAATTACATCATTTTTTGTTGTATTTTTATTTATTTTAATATTTAATTTTTTAGCCGAGCTCCTGAGTTTGTTGTATTTCACATCACTCAAAAGTTGCTACTCCATTTATTAGGAAATAAATTTTATAAAGGTTTTCCCAACGCTTATGAAAATTTGAATTTAAATGTCGTTTAAAATGAGAAAAAAAAAAGGTGTATATGTTTTCCCACATGTGCAGACCTTTTTAGTTTTATCTCTATTTTTTTCACAATCTATACAATAAGATTGAAATTTATTTAATTTTTTATAAAAACAATCAAATGATTTCATTTTTTTGCAACACGTGAGCATTTCTTTTCAAGCTGTTCCATTTATATAGAAACTATTTTTTAAATATTCTGTCATGTGACCAACGTTAGAGATCACGTTGTATCAGCTGCGCAGAAGCAAGCCGCGCCGATACAATGAGTAGCGCTAAATGTAGATGTTTGTGACATCAGAGATACATGTATTAGCTGCGCAGAAGCAAGCCGCGCCGATACAATGAGTAGCGCTAAATGTAGATGTTTTTGACATCAGAGATACATGTATCGGCTGCGCAGAAGCAAGCCACGCCGATACAATGAGTAGCGCTAAATGTAGATGTTTTTGACGTCAGGGGTGGATATCAGACGAGTCTGGTGCATGGAAGGTAAAATAACCCAAAAAATCATAATTAAAATATCAATATATTCTATTAGAAGAAATTAATAAGATTTGGAAAATAAATAGTAAAAAATCAACCAGCTCAGATATGAGCCAGTTGAAAATTATAATAAATATATCAAATGAAGATGAGTAACCCATCGTTTAAATTCTTTTGCTTTTGGAATTTTAGATGATAATATTAAAGAATATAAACCAGATTCGTTGATATAAATAATGTTTTTGGTTGAATTTTAGGTGTACCCAAAACAGGTACACTTGAAAATGATGAAAATTGTTTAATATCTCCATTATCTACTAAATATTTAACAACTTTTCTTGGATATTCGTATTCCAAAATTTCTGCTATATTTTGTCCTTTAAACCAAGGTTCATTGTTTTTATCGAATAAAACTAAAACATTCTATTATTAAAATTCAATTTAATTTTTTTAATATCGATTATATTATTCATTTTTTAATCATTTTTTTTATAAAAAAATTCAATATTTATAAATATATTCAAACATTTGTTTTTAACTCCTCCTTTTCATATCTATAATGTTTTGCATATTGATCAAATTCTTTAGCAACTGGCAATTTAGAAGAAAATATTAATTCATATAATCCCGGTTCTGAAATATAAATTTCCTTGCTTTTGTTATAATTATGGTGTGACCCCTTTTGGGCTAGACCTAAATTAGCAAAATTTGTCTTATAATCTACATTAATATGCACCTTTAATTTGAAGAGTTTAAAGACGTAGGCAAATCACACCGATGTTAGAAAACCCAAACACCTATTTCTTCATTTGAGTCAAAACAAAGCTACCTGAAAATCATCATTTTCTAATGGACATTATGATCCCTAAAAGAAGTACTTCCATGCACCAGAAACGTCCTTACCCGAACCAAAGTGTTGGAGAAAAGGAAGTTTGCCTCCTATCAGACTTCCTGCTGGAACACTTCCTTTTTCTACTACCTTGATTCGTTTGTTGTTGCTTTGGAATTTCAGTTGTATATAAATGAATTCTTCTTTCTTTGACGATATTATTCCTGCAAAAAATGTAAATTATAGTAGTGATTCAGAAGAATCTGATCATTTTTGTAATGAACACGATATATATTTTTGTTCGTGTAATGGTTGGGAAACCATTAAACCCCCAACTAAAAATAGACTAGAATCAAGAATAAGATATATAAATAAATACAAGAATTTATACACAAACCATGAAAAAAGTTAGATATATGTTTAATCATCTTTGTGTTTTTATGAATGATAAAAAAATAAATATAGATTACTCCTTCTATTTAAAAAAGATTTGTGAATATTATAACATAGAAAATATAAGTTCAATGATAAAACAAAAATAAGAATATATGGGATGAATTTGTTAAGTATTTTGTAACAGATCCTATTATTCAGAAGAAACAATAAAAAATAGATTTAATAAAATTATTTCAAAATAAATGATCTTCAGTACTTTAGAATAATTAAATATTCCTTTTAATATTACAGATACAAAAACATTTTATGATTCTGATAATGTATTACATGTAATTACAACTATTAATATTGAGAATGATGAAAGATTTGATGAATTTAGAAATATTGTTAGAGATTTTGAGGGCTATGATGGTTGGGATATAAATAGGCAAAATGGAAATTTTTCTATATATTTTATGATAGGTGATATTTATTGATGTTATACTTTTGTATGGTAGAAGATAAAACAATAAACTCTGATTTACGGCCAGCCCCAATTTGGGGCGTCATAATAACTTCAATAGAAATTTACAAAATCATATTAAATTTATTAATAAAAGCTTTGATTATACTTTGTTCAAAGTTAAAACAGTAGTTAAAATGAATAGATATAGTTAAAATTTTAGAGTTTAAAGACATTAAAACAGCTATTAATAAGAATATTTCAGTTAAAAATCGTAAAAAAAATATAAAAAGTTTTCCGACGCCCTGAAACAGGGCATCTAAAATATTGATATAAAAACCAAATTTATTAACTAATTTGGTTTATATGATCTAATTGTGAGCTCTAAATTACCAGAATTTAAAAATTATCTACTTATAAAAAAATTATATAACAACAATTTAAGATAAAAACGCAAAATATAGTTGATATTTAAAATAATAAAATAACTTTGATTATACTTTGTTCAAAATTAAAACAGTAGTTAAAATGAATAGATATAGTTAAAATTTTAAAGTTTGAAGACATTAAAAGAGCTGTTAATAAGAATATTTCAGTTGAAAATCGTATAAAATATAAAAAAAATTCCGACGCCTTGATTCACGGTGTCTAAAATATTGACGAAAAAACAAATTTATTAACGAATTTGGATTATATGATCTAATTATGAGATCTAAATTACCAGAATCTAGAAAATATAAAGAATGGGTTACTCGTGAAGTTTTTCCATCAATTCGAAAAACAGGTGAATATAATAATAAATTATTAGAAAAAAGGAAAATTGAATATAAGATGAAAAAAATTCATAATGAGAAATACAAAGATGACATATCACCTAAAACTGTAAATTCTAGAAAATTACATATGTTTGCAATAATAAAGAAAAACAATGAAGATTATGTAATCAGATGTCAAAGAGAAAAATACACTCTAAAAAGAGAGGTTGGAATATAAATATGCAAAATGGAGAATATTCAATGTATTTATAGAAGTTATACTTTTGTGTAAGAAAATATTTTGAAAAAATATTTCTATATAAATGGAACAAATCAAAGATAATTATTGGTATGGTCTATTCGGGGATTTCAAACTTATAATTGATAAAACCACAGGATATTTCAATGCTACAAAACTATGTAATGATGGAGGTAAAAAATTTTAACACTGGTTAGAAAATAAACATTCTATAACATTATATAATACATTGTTTACTTGGAAAAATGGCTCTAACACCTTGTTGCTTCAAAGCATTCTTCAAGCATTGCACCATTCAAATAAAGTTGGTTTTTTCTTCCATTTCATTTTCCCACATATTCTTCTAGGTCTAGATTTTTTTTTTTTTTAAACCTGTCATGCAAAACATTGCTGACTTTAAAATCACCATAGTTAATGGCATAAAAATAGTTTTTGTTTGATCACGGGACCATTTATTTGGATTTTTTTTAGCCCTAAAACGTACGATCGCGATCACGGCAAAAGTTGAGGTTGATTCCTCTTTGTAACAATTTTTAATAGCTTTATATTTTATCTTTTATAAGAGAAAAGTTCTATTATCTTATTTTAATATGTTCTTAACATTTTGCCTGTGTTGTTTCACTTTGAAAAGTTCTGAAAATGGCCTTTTTTTTTTAAAGAAATAACGCTTTTGTTTTTAAAATGCCTTTGTTTTCTTCATTTTGGAAGCCATTTGTATTTTTATATTTCAAATTTAATGGATGAAAATATATTCTATTTTATAAAAAGTATAATGTGTTAAAATTTATGCAACATAACAGCAAAAATAAAGTGCAAAATTCAAAACAAACAATGCTGCTAAATTTATTGTTTTGAAATCGCGATCCGCGAGCTGAAACATGCTCAAAAATTGGTTGTTTTAATTTTTTTTTTAATTACAATTTTAAGTTCGTTATAAGCATAATATTTTAAATATATTTTATTATTTTGGGACTGAAAATAGGTTTGTTATAAGGGTAGTTCGTTATTCTAAAAATCGTAAAGTTCGTTATAACGATGGTATTTTCAATGGAATGGAATTGGGAATCGGCGTGGGTTCGTTATAAGGGAAGGTTCGTTATATCCAGGGTTCGTATTAGCGGGGTTTTACTGTAGTTTGGTAAAAGGTAGTTATTTAGATAGCAATCAATCTCATGTAATCTTTTCGTTTTCCTCCGAAGTAGATCCCGGTGAACAAATCAATATAACACCTTGGCACATTTCATATTTAGATATTAATGAGAATGATTTTATAAGCAAAATGAGAAAAAGAATAACGTATCAATCAGGTAAAGCTGTGAATTTTAATGGTGAAAGGGCTACACTTGTTTTCAAAATTATATAAATGATAGTAAGAAAAAACTATTATCGACTCTATGGTTCAGGAATTGGAACTATATTTAAAAATATAATTGGAAAACCGATTGTTGAAAAAATATTGAAAACACTTACTCAGAAAAAAATAAATGATATAGTACATGAGCCAAAAAGAAACATGAGAGAAGAGTTTTTATATGGTTCAGGTAAAAAAATATGATGGTAAACTTAAAAATATTTTATGGGGTAAAGGTTTTAAACTTATATAAATGACGAAAGAAATTGTTGCCCCTTAATGGAATTTCAAAGAACCTGTCTATGAAGATAATTCTACAACTGATCAAGAATATATAAAAAGATTACCTGAAAATCCTATACAAAATAATACTGATGAACTCATAACCTTTATTAATAAAGATAGAAGCAATTATTATAGACCTTCTAAAGATTTAGTTAAGATTACTGCTAAAATAGTAAAATCAGATGGAAGTGCTGTGTGACGCAGAACCTCCTAAAGAAACATAATATTGAATGGTTTGCTACACAAAATGTTACAAAAGCTAGTATTGTTGAACAGTTTAATAGGACTTTAAAAGAGTTTTAATGAATAAATATTCAACACTCAATAATACTAGAAAATGGATTGATATTTTACCTTCACTCGTTAAAAATTATAATAATTCCTTTCGTACTTCTATAAAAATGACCCCTGTTGAAGCAAGTAAACCAGAAAATGAAAATAAGGTCTATTTCAATTTTTATATTAATAGAATTAAAAGTTCAAATAAAAAATACAATGTAGGAGATAAGGTTAGAATATCAAAATACAAAAGTCATTTTGATAAAGGATGTCTTCCTAATTTTACAAACGAAGTGTTTGAAATAAGTAAAGTTTTGTCTACTGAACCTGTCGCATATAAAATTAAAGATCAAAATAATCAAGATGTAGAAGGTGGCTTTTATAATGAAGAATTAGTAAAATACGATAAAGAAGATGATTTTTATAAAGTTGAGAAAATAATTAGAAGTAGAACAAGAAATGGAAAAAAGGAATATTTTGTTAAATGGTTAGGATATCCTTATAGCTTTAATAGCTGGACTTCAGAAACAAAATATTTATAAAAAGAATTTCTATATAAATGGAACTTTCTATAATCAACAACGTACAAAATTATCTTAAAATTAGGTTTATTTGTTCTGGTGAGGAAACAAAAGTCATTTTTGAAGATCCCTGTAATCAATTCATTATGAATGTAGATCAGTTTACAGAATTTATAAAAAAAAATTACTAATATACAAGAGAAATTTTATACAGCTTTTAACTGTTTATAAAAAAATATTTCTATATAAATGGATCACCTCATTGAACTCTGCCGAACTAACAAAAGTTTTTTAGATTGGGATTATATTTCTGAAAATTGTGATTTTTATATTTTAACAGCTAATTGTGATAATGTTAATTGGGATATAATTTGTAGAGAAAGAAAATTAACAGAATAATTTATGAGAGAAAATATAGATTATCTTAGATGGTTTTTAATATCACAATATCAAACACTTTCTGAACCTTTTATCCATGATTATCATGTGGGGGTCGGTGGAAGGCTGGTTAAACCGTTTGGTTTTCGACCACTAGGACCCGGGTTCGATTCCCGCATTGGACACTTTTTTCTGTTTAAAAAAAAAAAATCTCCAATGGCCCACGATTCTTGCAAAAGTCCAACCCCACCAGCGAGTGCAAGTAACCAAACGGGGCTCTGGCATTTGTAAGTGCAAAGTCGAACTGCTTTTCACATGTGTAGACATGTGGTGCGCTTACAGTAAAAAGCAGTCGCTAACTACCCACCATGATTATCATGGCCTGTACCACGTGTACTAGGGATAAGCAAAAAAAAAAGATTATCAAGATAAGTTTGATCCATATTATGAGAATTTTAATCACTATTTTTCAAGAGATAATCTTGTAGAATATCAAACATTATATGAAGATCTTATTACAGAATATTTTAGTAATCTGATGTATATAAAATCTCTTTGTCAATATAAAAAAAATACCTGAAAATATATTGAGAGAATATATAAATTATTTGGATTTCTCCATAGTGACGAGATATCAAGATTTAAGTATTGAATTCATTAGAGATTTTAGTGACAAGATTGATTGGGTGTTTATTTCAGAACACGGGTTTCAAAAATATCCCGAAGAATTTGTTGTTGAATTTAAAGAAAAGATTTATTGGAATGAACCCAATATACGTTATAGATTTAATTCGGAATTTATAAAGAAAAATTCATGTTGTCCGACTTGTAAAAATCACTATCAGAAATATTAATAAAAATAGTTTCAATATATTTTATCAAATAAATGAAAGAACGTTGCTTTGAAAAAATATGATGAGTGGTTAAATATTTAACGCTTTTTTTGTTCTATTTTGATCAAAAAAGGACACAATTTTTCTATTTTTTGTATACTTTTATTTTTGTGTGTTTTTTTCTTAAATTTTCTTTTTTTGTTATTTTTAACTTTTTCTTTTAAAAAAACCTTTGTTTATATTTAAAATATCCTTGTTTTTAAATAAATATGGTAAAAAAAAAGGATAGAAATGGTGTGTGAAAAATCACACTTTTGTTTGAAAAAATTGAGTGTTTTGATGCAAAATGAAAAATTTGGTGTGTCCCACAGTAGTACACATATACTACTTGGGCCTGTGATGTAAAAAAAAAAAAAAATTTTATGCCATGAACTATGGCTATTTTAAAGCCAGCAATAGTTTGCACGAAAGGTTCAAAACAAAAGAAAATCTAGACTTGAGAAGAATATATGGAAGCATGAAATGGAAGAAAAACGCATTAACTTTATTTGAAAGGTGCAATGCTTGAAGAGTGCTTTGAAGCAACAAGGTATTAGAGCCATTTTTTCAAGTAAACATTGTATTATATAATGTGATAAAGATGTTTTAAAAACATTTTACATCTTTGAATATATATTTAATAAAACTTTGCCAAGGATTTGTCTTGATTATGAAATTAGATATAGAGGTACATGTATGCTAATTATAAGAAGAACCTATCATAAAATATTTTTTTTTTTATTATTCAGTATCATTGTTAAGAAATTGGCCAATTAAGGGAATTAAAACAAAGTGACCACTATTAAGAGGCAGCCTCTTCCAGTGTGTATGGCTGTCCTTTAATTATACGGTCTAAAATTTTTGAAAAGTAAAAAAAAAAAAAACTAGCCAAACCGTGGCTATAGTGAACCCCAATTGGACAGAGCTTTTGGTTCACTCTAGCCACGGTTTGTGCTTTTTTTTTTTCACTTTTTAAAATTTTTAGACATTATAATTAAAAGACAGCCATTCACACAGGAAAAGGTGTAGCCACTTAATAGTAGTTACTTTGTTTTAATTCCCTAAATTGACCTATTTCCTTACATTAATGCTGAATATCGAAAGAAGTCATTTGGTAATAGGTTCTTCTTATCATTAGCATGCATGTGAACCTCTATGTATAATTTAAAAATTAAGACAAATCGCAAAAGGGACAAACAAAAAGGCAAAGCTTTATTAATTATATATTTAAAAGGTATAATATTATTTTAGAACCACTTTTTATCAAATAAATAATACTAAATTTACTTTTTAAAAATGTCTCTAATACATTGTTGTTGAAAATGATGAAAAGTGAAATTTGAAAATCATAATTGTCTTAAATATCGTTATTTCCATCAAAGGAATAAAGCTCAGTGTTTTTGAATCAATTGAAGATGAATCAAAAGTATCCGATTCCAAAAAATCGGATACGAAACATGTTGATAAGCTAGCGCAATCGGTAAAATCGCCTTAAAAAAATAAAAAAAAAAACTGCGAAATTGCAAACACAAAATTGGTAGTAAAACGAAAAGCTAGCAGGAATACCATGCTTTTGCTGCGATCGTAATCGTACGTGTAAGGGCTTTTAAAAAAAAAAAAAAAGTCCAAATAAATGGGCCCGTGATGAAACAAAAATATTTTTGATTAGATGAACTATGGTGATTTTAAAGCCAGCAATGTTTTGCATGACAGGTTAAAAAAAAAAAAAACTAATAATCTAGGCTTAAGAAGAATATGTGGAAACATGAAATGGAAGAAAAACACTAATTCACTTTATTTGAAAGGTATAATGCTTGAATGTTTCTTTGAAGCAACAAGGTGTTAGAGCCATTTTTCCAAGTAAACATTTATTATATAATGTGACAAAGATGTTTCAAAATAATTTTATATCTTTGAATATATATTTAATAAAATTTGCCTAGGATTTTGTTGTGTCTCTACTCTACACCAGGTTACCGAGATCCACTAGGTCTGATGATAAAATCTTTATTTGCTCATAACACTAATCTGACTGACTATTCACAATTTAATGATACATATATATACATAAAAATAATTAACATAATAACAACAAACAAACACTATGCAAAACCTTATTTGCATATCTCGACAATTTATCTAAAACATAACTATTGTTATGCAAAACACCACATCTTCTCACCCCCAATTTGTTACACGATCTTTAAAGTATTCGGGGAGTCTCCGGTTTCTTATTGGTCTACTTGGCCCAGGTGTTTCTTCCAGCCTTGGTGGGTCCCTCCTGATCGGCATAGTATCCAGGAAGCTCCCGTTGTCCGCATTGGAAGCTGGTCTCGGGGCACCGAGGCGATAAGTGGGAAGTCCACGCCGGGGTTGCCATACACGCTCAGCCCGTCACCCTCACTGTACATGTCCTCTCCACCGTTCATGTAACCCGCGCCCATTCCATTACCGTTCATCGCAGCGGCCATACCATTTCCATTCATTACCTCATTGATTTGACATACACTGTCGCCATAACTTATCCATTCAAGACCAATTCCAATCTGGTCAAAAGCCTCCCTTCCAATCAGATTTGGGCCCGGACCTTCGATCACAAGAAATTCCATTGTGATACTTCTTTTGTTTACTTTTACGTCGGCTTTTATTTTACCCAGAATCGATAACCTCTGCCTGTTCCATTGCACCAACTTGGTATAATCCTTCTCTATTCTAGGCCTTTCTGAATTCACCCAAGTTCTTATATACGTCTTCTCAGAAATAATATTTTTTCTGGTTCCTGAGTCAATGAGCATAATCATATCTCGACCGCTAGTCCGTACTTTTACCATATAATTCCGCATGTTACTGGTGTCCTTCACTTGATTTATATTAAAAAGGCCATTAGTTGCCTCTGCCTCCTCATCTATCGAGCAGTTATTATTACGATCGCTCCTCCAGTTCCCGTTCTTACAGACCCTAGATATATGCCCCTTCTGGCATTTAAAACATCTTTTCTCTTTAAAGAAACATTGCTCTTCTCTGTGGTTTGTATATCCACAGCGGAAACATTTAAAAATCTTCTCATTCCTCCGTCTCACCTTAACAGCTCTTCCCATTACATTAATTTCTTCCTGAGGTTTTCCGTCTTTAATTTCTGCAACGTTCCTTACCGCAGCCTCATGTGCCAATGCCATCTCTTGGGCCACTTTAAATGTTAGCATACTGTTCATTAACAGCATTGATTGTATCTCTTCGCTTAGAATGCCGCATACTAGGGCATCACGCAACCTATCTTCCACATCAGGGAATTCACACTTCTCGGCAATTTTCTTTAGAGCTGTTATAAATTCAGATATAGTTTCATTTGGCATTTGAAGCCTTTTCGCAAATTTAAAACGCTGCGCTATTATATTTGGCGTTGGATCAAAATATTTTTTAATCCCTGCTACTATCTCTTCCCATTCTGTTTCCAATGGATTCTTGGGAGAGGTCAACGTCCGTATTATATTATACGTTTCTCTTCCGCACAGCGAGAAAAATGTTGCCTTCTTTTTAACGATCTTGACTATATCATTTGCTATGCAATAGGATTCGAAGCGTTCTAAATAGCTTGAGATTTCATTTCCATTGTTCGGGTTGAACTGTTCAATATTCATCATTGTTCGCTTACTTTTCCTTACCAATCAGATTTGCTCTCTTCAATAGTCACAGTCACTGTTGCGTTTAGGTTCTTTATACTCGTCGCCACTGTTGTGTCTCTACTCTACACCAGGTTACCGAGATCCACTAGGTCTGATGATAAAATCTTTATTTGCTCATAACACTAATCTGACTGACTATTTACAATTTAATGATACATATATATACATAAAAATAATTAACATAATAACAACAAACAAACACTATGCAAAACCTTATTTGCATATCTCGACAATTTATCTAAAACATAACTATTGTTATGCAAAACACCACAGATTTGTTTTGATTTTTAAATTAGACATAGAGGTACATGTATGTTAATGATATGAAGAACCTATCATCTAATGATTTCTTTTTTTATTCAGTATTAATGTAGGGAAATTGGTCAATTAAGGGAATTAAAACAAAGTGACCACTATTAAGAGGCAGCCTCTTCTTGTGTGTATGCCTGTCCTTTAATTTACAGTCTAAAAATTTTGTGAAAAGTAAAAAAATAGCCAAACCGTGTGTGTGGCTATAGTGAACCATGGCTATACTGAACCAAAAGCTTTGTCCCATTGGGGTTCACTATATAGGGTTTTTACTGTTTATATGAAATGTCAGTTCTGACTAAAGGAACTCTATTTGCTCTGACTTTAGACAGCTAAAGCCTATAGTATCATCTTCTAAGGTCAATGGTTATTCTAGTTTAGTTTTCCTTTTTCTTTTATTGTAAGTTTGTTTGTTTGTTTGTTTCAGAGAGTTCCTAGTCATCTACACACACTTCCTCAAGATAAGTGTAGAACAACCCTCAATTTTATTTTATTTTTATTTTTAATTATTCAGTGCAATTTCACATTATTTTGAAGAAACATAGTATAAATATATAGATTAATATAATTGTAACATTTTTGTTGTGTAACCTTTGTTCAAGTGAGAGCAGAATATATAATTTTAAATTAGGATAAGTATATCTTAACACAAAGCAATAACGCGCCATCTATACATATAAAATGAAAGGATTTAAAAGCGCGAATGTTTCTTTTATACATAAAACAAACTTCTACTGTCCTTACTGCGATGAAAAAATATATTGGGAGGGCTTGGCTCATCAGTGGTGAACCCTCCCAGCGGTTTCGCCAATTTAATCCACCAGACCGCTTCTCAGAGCTCTAATACCTCTGAAGAGCTCTAATAGAGCTCTGAGAAGCGGTCTGGTGGATTAAATTGGCGAAACCGCTGGGAGGGTTCACCACTGATGAGCCAAGCCCTCCCAATATATTTTTTCATTGCAGTAAGGACAGTAGAAGTTCGTTTTATGTATAAAAGAAACATTCACGCTTTTAAATCCTTTCATTTTATAAGTATATCGTTTAATGATTTAAAAAAAAAAAAAAAAAATGTGTTTAGATTCTCCCTAAGTAGAGGAAAATTTCAAGATCTCTAGATATTTTTCCTATTTTAAAAAATTACCTATGCCATATATATAATTGAAAATGAACATCTGACTCATATGAGCATTTTGATGTCAGAGTGCCATCTAATGGAACAATTATCACTAAACATCTTAGTGAAATATTATGAAATAAACATAAATCAATGTTTAGTTGATATTTATTCTAATAGATGGCGCTCTGCCATCAAAATTCTCATGTGAACGGCCAGGATATGCCCTTTTTATTTTTATATCAATATCTGACCATGACGCAATTATCCCTAGCGGAAATATCACATTTTGTGTGTTGAAATAAATAAACATCTGACCTTTTTTTTTACACATACAAGGTATGATCATATTATTCAGGGAATCGGGTCATAAAATATTTATTAGATGAATATATACCAAAAATGGTTCATTTTACCTCAAAATACTGTCCAAGGGAATCTTTACAGTGTTTCATTCTTTTTTCCCAGTTCAGGAAGCACCCAGAAACTTTTGTCAGAAGTAATGCCCCTTAAAACGTTCGGCAATTTTTCCTTTATGGAATTAACAGTATCAAATCTATGCCCTTCTAGAACTGACTTCATTCTAGGAAAGAGAAAGTAATTTGATGCTTAATCAGGCGAGTACAGGGGATGAGGCATTGTCAACATGCTATTTTTAGTCAAAAAATCACCCACGGAAAGAGCTCTGTGTGCTGGGGCTTTATTGTGATGAAGCATTTTTTTGCAACAAATTTCGAAAACTTTCAAGTCCAAGATCCTCGGTCAATATTTTTTTACACGTTCCATATGAAAGCCCTGTTTCTTCTACTAGTTCTTTGATTGTTGTCCCAGTGTTTTCTCTTATTAAAGCACCAATTTTTTGGGTCAGTTCTTCATGATTTTTAAAAGGAGGTCTTCCCTGGTGTGTGTCATCTTGGGTTGACTCTCTACCAGATTTGAAATGGGCAAACCACTTAAACGCTTTTGATTGTGATAAGGCTGCCTCCCCGAATGCCAATTTCAACATTTGAAACGTTCCTGATGCCGTTTTTCTAATTTTTGCCAAAACTTTATGCATACCCTTTTGTTCACTTTTGTATCCATTGTAAAAAAATGCCACGCCTTTGTTTCTTTTCTTTAAAAAATGCTTATAAAATTCTTATTATTTGAGATATCAAAAATATATAAATATTTTCTAGTAGAACAAGATCTCATGATTATGATGATAATTTTTATTTTTCGAAAACTTTTTAAGAATTTTTTTTTTTACTAATTCCTTGAATTTTTTTATCATACCTTGTATATATGCTGGCTGGAATTACCTTTGTAATTATTATTTTAAATATACTCCGATATTTTAGTTTGGTGCTCCCTCAGCTTGGAGATTATTTCATTGCTATGTGGATATATAGAAGTGTTCAGAAACAATGGTTTGTTATATATATATATTATTATTATTATTATTATTATTATAAAAGTCAAAATTTGTCTGTTTATCAATCAGAACAACTGGAGTAAATTTCACCAAATTTTACGTCACACCATTTGACCCTGGGAAAGGTTATAGGCTATTTTTTTTTTAAATTACTTTTTGTTGCAATTTCATTTATAAATTCATTCATCTAGCTGCCAATTTAGCTCACAAGCAGCGCCACACATGGCAATTTTTAGAATTACACCCCCCTCCTCATGCTCAGGCAGCATTTGTTGAATTTACATATTATTAAGAAAAAGGCATCTACTTATCGTGCAACTGAAAGTTGCTGATGGCTTGCGCCATCTATCGGAACAAATATCAACTATCCTCGTTGATTTTTAATTATTCCAGAATTGGCCAAATACCCATTCTTGATTAATCAAGAAAAGCTAAGAATGGGTATTTGGCCAATTCTGGAATAATTAAAAATCAACAAGAATAGTTGATATTTGTTCCGATAGATGGCGCAAGCCATCAGCAACTTTCAGTTGCACGATAAGTAGATGCCTTTTTCTTAATTTATGCACCTTATCCCAGTACAATATTACATTTGTGCTATTTTTTTCACATTTTGTAGCGTTCTCACGCAATTCAGGCCTTAACTACCCGTTTCATGATTTTTCAGGATGCCTTAATGACCAATTTTTTGGTCGTTGAGGTACAGCTTGCACCACGCTGATGAGGGCCAACAGCCCGAAACGCGTCCGTGGTTAGCTTTTCTTGATTAATCAAGAATGGGTATTTGGCCAATTCTGGAATAATTAAAAATCAACGAGAATAGTTGATATTTGTTCTGATAGATGGCGCAAGCCATCAGCAACTTTCAGTTGCACGATAAGTAGATGCCTTTTTCTTAATTTATGCACCTTATCCCAGTACAATATTACATTTGTGCTATTTTTTTCTTACATATTATTATTTTTTGTATTCAGCAATTATATTTTCAATTTTTGTTGCTATAAAACATATTTTAATTTAATATTTTTAAATATTCTCTATTCAGAAAGTATTTCAATGTATTGCAAAATTGGTATTACTTGTTCATTTTATCAATAACAGCACTTGGATGCAGACTGTAATCATAATAAGCATCATAATGGAACGTGGCCAGGTTTAAATCAGCAAGTAGTGTTTGTTTGGATCGAACATTTCAGTCTCAATTGGTTCCTAACCATGATTCCCATTGGTCAATTGTTTCATTTGAGCAAGCTTGAACAGCTTGAATTTGATCAGCTTTCAATCTTGCTTCTCATTGTTCGCTGTTTCTGAAGCTCGTGATATCTTTTTTTGATTGTGCTTGAGGTAGATCGACAAATCGATTGATATTTGAGAGGCATAACTAATGAAGATTCTTCTGGTAAATAAATAAATAAACAATGGTGTGCTTTTCTTCAGGGTTTGGATGAATTGAATTAAATCATAATATGAACCATACTCAACTTTTAGTCATAGGATAACATACGATCACAATATAAGATAACCCCGGAATTTATCTGCTCTCCAAACACACTTTGAAAATTATTCTAAAACCTGTATTTTTTAACGTTTAATATATATTAGAGCGAGAAAGATTTTAAAGAATTTTATTTATAAAATTTTTTTCATTTTTTTTTAAATTTAAAATTTAAAAAAATATTCATTGTAGTTTTTACTTACAAATATTTAAATATATTTTTGGAGCACATTATTTTTTTAAAATATTTATTAAATAATAATCAAATATAAGATGTCTTAAAAATGTCAAGTTTTTACAACAACATTTGAAATTTGTATTACTAAATCCTCAAAAATAATTGCTATAAATATTAAATACTAAATTTATTATATTAGGAGCACATTTAGCATTTATACAATTTACAAATGTAATTCCACCAATGCTGCAGGTAAATCGGCAAATTTGCAAATAAAATTGCAACAAATATTTATTTCAAATCAAAATCAAACCAGAAACCTTCCCGGTAGTATGCTAAATAACTTCCAAAAGTTTCATGGTGATTAGATTAGTGGTTTGGTCAGGCATAAAGGACATACATACATTCATTTATATATCTATATATATAAAAATGAATGTGAAAAAATAGTACAAATGTAACATTGTACTGGGATAAGGTGCATAAATTAAGAAAAAGGCATCTCCTTATCGTGCAACTGAAAGTTGCTGATGGCTGGCGCCATCTGTCGGAATAAATATCAACTATTCTCGTTGATTTTTAATTATTCCAGAATTGGCCAAATATTTGGTTGTTGAGGTACAGCTTGCACCACGCTGATGAGGGCCAACAGCCCGAAACACGTCCGTGGTTAGCTTTTCTTGATTAATCAAGAATGGGTATTTGGCCAATTCTGGAATAATTAAAAATCAACGAGAATAGTTGATATTTATTCCGACAGATGGCGCCAGCCATCAGCAACTTTCAGTTGCACGATAAGGAGATGCCTTTTTCTTAATAAAAATGAATGTTTGTATGTTTTTTTTGTTTGTATGTCCGGTATACAAATTCGCAGTAGTTCACTAATTCAAACCAAAATTTCCATACATAGGTAAAAAAATACGGGGAAGACGATAGGCTATTTAAAAAAATATATAAATCAATTATTAAAACTATATATTAAAATTATTCTACTTAGCTCACAAACAGCACCCTCTATCAAAGATTAGATTAAATTATGCTGATGCAAACAAATAGATAATGCTAATAACAAACAATTATTTAAAAAAATCTTATCTAAATATATATCACTCGGGTAGATATGCACACGGGTCAATCCCGGGGTGAAGCCCGGGTCACCCGTCTAGTAACTTGTATATATACAAATCTTGTAATAAATTTTTAATATAATTCTAGAGAACATGCAAAAATCTGAAATTATGTACACAAAGTCAACACTAGGAAATTGTTCGGTTGCAAATTGATTTTTTAGTTGCTCAACTCAATGCCCAAAAAACGCAGAGCTCACTCACTGCAGGGTCAAGAGAAACAATTGACATTTAACCTAACTTTATTGACATTCAGTCAATAGATTCATAAACTTATTAACAAGCAAAAATAAAAATATATACATTTAAATTATAATTATTTGCACCAGACCAATGCCCCAACAAAGGGAAGTCTGGAATTTTTCAGTTGCCCATGATGAAATTGGACAACCACTGTTTTATATAGTGTTTGCTGGATGCACGAAGAATAATCTGCCCAGGCAGAAGCTGATTGAAGACATCCTCCCTTAAATCACGACACCTAACTGCCTCTTCTTTCTCGTACCTTTCAACCTACTTTTCTCTAGGGACACACAAGAAGAAATCAATAATAATCATCCCCCAATCAGTTGGGTGGTATACAAATAGTTCTTCCTGATCTATGTCTGAATATTTGTAGTTTTCTTTTTATCATTCACACACAGCAATCACAAAGAAGCTGCTGTTGATGGTATTTCCAAGGGATATATTCTCTGAATTAGTTCTTAGGAAGGTTCTTACTGAGGTTCTCACCTTTTCTAATCTATTCACTCCATCTCTTCCAATTAATACCTCCTCGATCACTGATAATGACCAAAGTTACTTTTTATTGTCTATACCGTCAAGGACAATATTCCCAACCTAGTGTTTTAGATTGTAAATGCTTTTGATTCTCTGGACCAGGAGGGACAAATATTCCTTCCTGTATCAATTTTGTAACTCCTCCCTCAACTTGGTTAAATAGAGCAATTTCTGTGTTCTGCTGCAGCTTCCTTTTGGAGAAACCTCATTAATTAGGTCAATTCAAATTTAAGTTGAATCATTATGATCAATCTTGACGTCATGGAGGGCCATCTTTGCTAAGCCATCATGAATTCCTCTGAGAGACATGCCTCAACCATTGGGAAGATAAAGATTTTTACATTTCCCTAGTATACATTGTATAGATATTTAATTTACTCAATGCCTTTTTATTTGTAAATATTTTGAAACTAATTTCTTTGTGCTGACAAGGAATTTTATTATGCAAATTTCTAAATATTTAAAAAATATTTTTTTAAAACTTGTTTCCATTTCTGTCTGTCCATAAATTTAATCAATTTTCAATATACTTCCAATGCATGTAGAAATCTTAAATCGTGAACACTTTTTTTTTTAACCTAATAACAATGCAAGTTAATAAATTTTCAGACTTCTAGGTTGTCAGGGTGGCTGAGAATTAACAATTTTCAAAAATTTCTTTCAAATTTTGTAATTTAATTTTAATTTGATTCCAGACCATATCGTAAGCTGTTTGAAGATGCTGTTCTATGGCTTGGGCCCTGGGGGCAGTCTTGTCTTTGCACTCCTTGGCAAGGACTGCTTTTGGCGTAGCATTGGTTAAAGAGGGCACTGGTAGTGATGACAACCCGCTGGCATCAGGCACGGAAGGTTGTGTAATTGGAGTCTCCTGGGGAGGGACAGAACGGTTCTCCTCGTGCGAAAACTGCAGGGCTGGAAGGTGCCAATAGAGTATGCCCGACGGAGACAGATGCTCTGCAGCATATACAGAGAAGTTGGAGCTGCTGGTGGTCCCTGGCTGTGAGGGGAATGACATTCACACTGGGCCCTGCTGGGTGTTCGGATGATGCTCCCTGTTGGTTTCCAAGGGGCACAGATGGCTCGTCATTGTCCCTGGCGGTGATATTTGCCACACTTAACGCTATAGGTTATGTAGGGGTGTAGACTTCCCCTTCGAGATCATCTCAAGATTGTCTCTAAATTCAGGAATATAGAGAACATCCAAAAGAGTTGCATTAATTTCCTGACTATTAACATAAGAGAGAATATTTCCCTTACCTTTTGCATAGATCTTTTTTCCATCTCCAAGGCACACAGGATGAACACCTTCTGGTATTTCTTTGAACGTAGAGAACCATTCTCTTCTCAAAGTATGTGATCTGTTGCTCCAGAGACTGCAATCCAGGAATCCTTTGTTTCAGCGAGGAAGGCACTTGTCTCAGCTGAAAAAGCACAGCTATCATCTCTGGCTGAAGAACTTGGTGTTGTACTTTCTGTTCTTCCTTTCTTTTATAGCATTCTTTCCACCAATGTCCCTTCTTCTTCCAATATTCACAGTGTATGTTCTTCTTTTTATCTTTAATGGATTGTTAATGCTGCTGTTGTTTGTTGGAAGCTGTTTAATTTCTGTTGAGCTTTGAAAAAGTCATCAAGCCATTATCTGGTTTGAAATTTCCTAAAGAGTCCCAATGATCCTGTAAGCTTTCTTATTTCAGTAATCTTGTCGTCAAGTTTTCTAGAGTCTTCTTATGATGAAACTGAATCCCACGCTGTAATGAAATTCTTGTATTTATCAGGAAAGCTGCAAATTATATTTGTAATTAGGGCAACATCAAAGATTGGCTCACCTAGATCTTTCATTTGTTGTGCCTGAGTTTCAACTTGGGAAATGTGAGAAGCAATTTTATTATTTGGATTCATTTTATATTTGAAAAATCTTTGTTGCAGCAAATATTTGTTTGTTTCAGATTTCAGTTCATATATTGTTGGTAATATCTTCCACAATTCTGCTAAAGTCTGGTAATTAACAATCTGTTGAAGATATTTAACCCTTTGAGCTCTAGGGCCCGAATGCTAACTATCACTATCAGGACCACACTAATTAAGCCTAAACTGATTATCAAGTAGTTGTTAAGTTAAAAATGTTATAAATAAATAAATATGATAGATAGAAGTGTTCTGTAAAGTGCAACATAATCCAGACTCCTCTCTCAACACAACACTCTGATTTTATTATACTGAAATGAGTATTTAATTTTTTAATTGGGGTTAATTATAATTAATTTAATAATTGACTTGAATTTTTCAAAATTAGGTTTCACAAATATAAAAAGGAATTTTAGATATATACAAGGCTATTTACAAAGCTAACACTTGTGTTTAAAAGCACAGACTGGATGCAAGCCTCTCTTGCACTTTGAACATATGGTTCTAGACCTCCGCTTCAGGCCTTCTTTTGTACACTCCACACATCTACTCTCTCTCTTTTCTGGAAGTTTTTCGAGTACTTCCTGGCTTGTTGAAGGCAGAACTGGAGGTTTCAAGTGATTTTTAACTAATTCATTTATTACTGAATAGTTAAAAGCCCTTCTAGAAACCTTGGGGTTGTCTTTGGTATGCTGTTCATATAGGATGAAGGAGTTTAGGAGAGCCCTGTGGAAGATGTTGAGGATCACCTTTCTATAAAATTTTCTTCCTTTTCTTTCATCCATATATGTATACAACATTTGATCATTGAGATCTACCCCTCCCATGTAGCTATAATAGCAGATTTTCATCTGTGGGTAGTCTCTTTGGTCTGACACCTTCTTTTTGCCAGAAAAAGCATCACAAAATGTTGAGAGAAACTTCACTGGAGGTTTGCTCTTCTTTTCTTTGTAAGCCAGGGCCAGTAGATTATTATTTACCATATAAAGGGATTCATCAACACTTAATTTTGCACTTGTTAAGGTTTTAGGAAGTCCCTTCCTATTAGTTCTTATAGTACCAGTCAAATAAGTATGACTGTCCAGTAAGTCCTTGGCTAGGTTGATGCTGGTGAAAAAGTTATCAGTTATCAAATGATAACCTTTTCCAAGTAGACTGGATTCCTGGAGCAGATTCATTGGAACATCATAGGAAAGGGACTTGATAATTGGAGATAATTTCCCTTTATATGGCTTCATTCTCAGACAATAGCCAGTTTTAGATTCACAAAGCATCCACAGTTTGACTCCAAATCGACCATGGTGCTTTTGGGGCATATATTGTCTAAGACGAGTTTGGTTTTTTAGGCACACCAAGCTCTCATCAACTGTAAGATTTTGAGTAGGCTTATAATAATATAAAAACTTGTTGTTCACATGCTCTATGAGCTTCTCAAATCTTGCAGTTGGGTTGTAATCAGGATGAGAACTTGGAACCAGGTTGGAGTCAACAATCAGAGAAAAGCAGCTGTAAAGCAACTCAAATCTCCCTCTAGACATAACTTTACCAAACCAGGGCGTCTCTAAAAGTTCATTCTTGCTCCAATAGTCCCTGATTTGGTTCTTCTTCACATTGCCCATATTGAAGATGACTCCAATAAAGGCCATCATCTCATCCAAGGTAGTGTCCTTCCAGGCCAGCTTCCTAGAAAATGGAGGCAATTTGTCCCTATTGCATGCCAATAAAGTTTGGGCACATTTATTGGTAAAAGCCACAATTTCCTTCATCAAATTCATTGTTATGAATAACAAAAAGTATTCAATAGGCCGGATAATAGAGGGGGGAAGGTGCTTGTGGGCCACAAACTTCTCCAAAAGTCAATGTTTTGGATGTGGAAAATGGAGTATAAACTCTTACCCAAGGACTTGGATGGTTTTCATCCACTTCTTCATCAGAAAATTCATCTTCAAAAGTGTCTTCAACACTTTCTTCAAACTCAGAAGACAAAGAATAAACTTCAGTGTCCTCAGAAAATGCAGAGCATTCTGAACCGGAAGCCATTTTAAAAAAATTAAAAATGAAAAAAGGAAATTGCAAGACAAAGGAGATAAAAACACAGCTAACGTGTAGAGACAAGCCCAGAAGTGAGAAGGGAGGTGATAAAAATAGCCAGCCACCACCCCCTCCCCCCGGCGCTCCTGGTGACATTATAGGGTAACGATGGATCGTTACCTCGGCGCTTAAAGGGTTAAACTCAGAGCAGTAGTAATCAGCCTTTTGGATTTTGCTTCTTTCTTTTTCCATTCAAAGAATTTTGCAATATCCTCTATTTCAGGTTTTACCTCAGAGCCATCAATTATACTGAGAAGATCTTTTGCTTCTAGAATAATATTCATTTGAAATTTCCATAGATGAAAATTATCGCCATTGAATTTTTGAATTTGTGGAAATTCAGAAGTCATCTTGAGCAAGCAAAATGAATTTCATCTTAGATAAAAAAGAAAAGTGATACCAACTACGGACTGCTACCATGTAAGAGAATCAGAGGCTGGATCTCAGAAATTATTGTTTTATTAACAATAACAATAGATCAAGATGACAACGAACAAAAGAGACAAAAAGGCAAGTGTAGTAGCAGAAAACAAAACTAAAACTGCAAGTACAGTCGGTGTGGCGCCAGGTCATGTGATGTCTGGTAGGAAGGTGGTGATGCTCGGCAACAGCTGATGTTAGAAGTTACTCTCCAACAGAGGCTATGATGGCTGGACTTTGTTCCTTCTCAGGTTGAATAGGGGGTGCTGGTCCAGCGGGCTGAGGCGCCGTGGAGCGAGGGGCCTTAGGAGCTTTAATTGGCATCTCCACAGGTGGAGTAGGGGGTGCTGGTGCAGCGGGCGCAGGTGCTGACTGCCTGGGCTGCTGAGGTGCAGCGGGTGACTTGGCATTGGTGGGGGAAGAGGGTTATGCTTGCCTGGAGCCGGTAGTCTGCCCAGAGAGCATTAGGCATTTGGTGCCAAAATGTTAGAAACGCCGGCAGGGTTTCGCCTTTGTTCTTTATGTCCAGGCCAGTGAGCAGCCTCTCCAGTTTCACGCCGTCATGGAGGAGGATGTAGGCCTCACGGCGGCTGTCTGTGTACGAGTATGCTCCAGACTTGCACTGCATTGGGGCGAAGGATGTCACACACACATATAGCCACAGTGCTTCGATGATGGTGACATCTTCCACAAAGAAGGGGAGGTTTCCGTTGATGATATTCTCCGACCTCTTGCGGAAGGAGAAGGTCCTGAGGGTCATGCCCTTGATCTCGAGGCCAGCATCAATGAGGCGCTCCGCAAGGGCCTTAGTGGTCAGGCCAACCAGGTCGTGGCCGTTCATCCAGGTCATCTGGATGATATGCTTGGCCCTGCCAACCACTTTATCTACTGCCTGCAGGTACTGAGGCGTGAAGTCTGGGCAGTGCTCAATGTAAACACACTGCTCGTGGGTGGAGGATGCCTGGCACGCCCTGGCTTCCGCGATTTGTGCTCGCGTGGCTTTGACTTCCTGGACCTTTGGTGACTGCATTCCAGATGTTCGCAGAGCTGCGCTGGTGGTTCCGGCGCTGTTGGTCTGCACTGTTGTGGTGTTTGGTGTCCCCAAGTCACGACGCCTCTTCCTGCTCTTCACCACGGTATAGCCGTCGTCGTTTTTCTCCTCCATTCTCTCAGCCCAATTCTTTGTGGCCTTTTCAGCGCCGTTTCTAGAAAGCTTGTTAACGATTCCGTCCGCTGCGGCAAAATTTGCATCCACCTCGCCAGCAGGAATATTTGCATTTTTTAAAATTTCTAGACTTTTACTTGAAATTTCTTTTTCAAAATTAATTTTTACCAATTTTTCTTCAATGGCTTGGACTTTTAAGCTGGGCCTTTCAGGCACACATGTAGCTTCTTTAGGGCTTCCCGCCATTACTAAATTGGAAACACTTTTAGGTATTTTCCTGCCAAAGGCAAAAATGGGTGGAGCTAAAAAAAGCGAGGCTGCTCGCCTGAGTGTGTGTGTGCACGAAACTGTCCTTTAGCACCCTGTAAGTGGAAAGCCCAATATATATATTTTTCATGTGTAGATATTGTTGTATCAATTTTAATGTGCCCTACATTTATTCAAAATATTCTATGATATTTAATATTTATTTAAAACAGATTATTTAGATTATCATCATTCCCTTTTATAGCTTCATTCCTTTTATATTATTTTATTATACATATATCTTGATTGGTTAATGGAGCGAGAGAGGATCTGGACCAAGATTGCGGATCATGACCTACGAGGAAGACAACGAATAAATAAACACAATAACTTTAAAAGGTAATTTATTTTTATTTACTTTTCTTATTTGCTTTGAGTATGGAAACCCGCTCGGGAAACGTGTATAACACCAAGAAGGAGGAAACCAAGGTCGACGACCCTGCAAAGCTGCAACTTGGTGCAACAATTGGTAGAGATGCTGGTTCCGACCTAGTTGCTTTGAACCCCAATATAGAAATTCCGAAGTATGATGGGACAGAAAACCCTCGCCCATGAATAGAATCCCTCGAAGAGATTGGTTCTCTCTACCATTGGGCAGACTACATAATTTCCCATTATGCCGCCATGAACATGACGGGTAGCGCCAAAACCTGGTTGAATTTGCACAAAGCTAGTTTCTCGAGTTGGGAAAACATTAAAATCCTCCTCATTCAGGATTTTTCTTTGAACGCAAATAAAGAAGAATTAAGAATGAAGCTTAAGAGAATGCAACACTGGGGTGCGACCTCGACATTTGGTCCAATCTGAGACTAAGCCTCTCATGGGTCGTGACGTCACGGTGACGCGCGATGTAAACAAAGGTTATGATTGGTTCATTGTTTTTTTTCAAAACAATATTTAATTATTAATATTTCAAATACCTGTGATTAATTTATATTGTCACTATTAAAACAGATTATTTAGATTATCATCATTCCCTTTTATAGCTTCATTCCTTTTAGTTTCCGTTTGGTTTTCGACCACTACGACCCGGGTTCGATTCCCTCATTGGACAATTTTTTCTGTTTAAAAAAAAAAAAAAAATGCTCCAATGGCCCCCGATTCTTGCTAAAGTCCAACCCCACCTGCGAGTGCAAGTAACCAAATGGGGCTCTGGCAGTGCAAAGTCAAACTGCTTTTCACATGTGTAGACATGTGGTGCGCTTACAATAAAAGCAGTCGCTAATTACCCACCATGATTATCATGGCCTGTACCACGTGTACTAGGGATAAGTAAAAAAAAAAAAAAACTATTTATTTTTTGTCTAAATCGCCTTCTATTATAAATTAGAAATTTTTTTGAAAATAATTTAGCGTAATTGTAAATACGTGTGTGATATGAATACACACAATGTTAATACCTTGAAAGCAATGGTTTCAGATATTTTAAATTATTATAAAATTAATTAATATTAAAATTTTGTATTTAATTAAGGTTCAGGTTCGTTTAGGTTAGGTTTAAGTTCGTTTAAGGTTAGGTTAGGTTTGTTTAAGGTTATATTAGGTTCCTTTAGGTTAGGTCAAGTTCAGGTTTGTTTAGGTTAGGTTTGGTTAGTTTAGGTTTGGTTTAGGTTCGTTTAGGTTAGGTTAGTGTAATTTATATTAAAATATTAATATTAATTTTGTATTTTTTTTTTTTTTTGTATATGCCTATTTATAAATTCAAATATCACCGTTGGAACGTATTACGCCAGTATTTCTGTAATAATAATTTCAGTATTAAAAATAAAAAGTCCTTTATAAATATAGTGACATTATAAATTAATCACAGGTATTTAAATATTAATAATTAAATCTTGTTTAAAAAAAATAATGAACCAATCATAAACTTTGTTTACAACGCGCGTCACCATGACGTCACGACCAATGAGAGGCTTAGTCTCGGATTGGGCCAAATGTCGAGGACTCTCCCCAACACTGGAATGAACCAGCATTCAGGTTCGCGGAAGACATCCTAGTGTTGTGCAACAAGGTTGTCCCCGCAATGGAAAAAAAACAAAAATCGAACATGTTATTGGAGGACTGAAAAAAGAATACTCTTTCGCGCTCTACCTAAACCCTCCTAAAACGACTGATGAACTTCTTGTCGTGTGCAAGAAAATGGATTCTTTTGAGAAGAAGTATCAGGAACGTGTGGAAAAATCCAGAAGTCTATATACCGGTACACGCTATTCTAGACTCCAACAACAATCGAGGAACGTGCCGCCGACTACCACACAAAACTACCAGACCACTTCCATGCCTCAAGCCCCTGTTTCCAAATATTACAAGAACGTCTCCCCTCCTACTCCAAGGCAGTATCAAAAACAATTTGCCCCAGCCCTCTACCCCTAGACGTCCTTATAATCCAAACTTTGTGCCGAAACCAAACCTTCAGAGAAACACCTACAATAAAAGCTACGAAGTGAGCAAAAATAGTACGGAAGATGGAAGACCTATCTGCTTTAAGTGTATCAAGCCAGGGGGCACGTTGCCTGTTATTGTAGGGTCAAGTTTATAAGAATCCTAGAAGAGGATCCAACAGCAACCCAAGAAAAGGTTGAAGAGAAATTCCCAATGAATGAAATATCAGACAAAACAGGACCTCGGCTTTATGCTGATGTATGTCATAGCACACAGGCAAATATTCCTACCTGGAATAGATATTCCGTGTTGGAAGATTTAAACTAAGCGTCGCGCCTGAACCTGTCAATCAAAGCAAGTCGACCATAAACAGAATCAAGAAGTTGGACCCTAAATACAAATTAAAAATTCATGTGGACAAGATAGAGACTTTTGAAGCTTTGATTGATACAGGCGCTGACCTTTCAGTGGTCGACCTCAGAACGGCCCTCGATACAGGCCGTGGTATAAGTAAACTCACAAAAACTTGTGCAGGACCTGATGGAAAAAAAAATTGACATAGTAGGAAGTATATTTTTAAATATAAAAATTGACGACAAAGCATTATCACACAAATTTGTGATATTGAAAACACGTTTACGGACATTAATTCTTGGAAGAGATTTCCTTAAGAAAATGAACGCGAAAATAGATTGTAAGCAAGAAACTATAAAATACGATTTGACGAATAATCATGACGAAAGTAATTTTGAAATGTTGAAAATAAAGAGTACCAAGGATTCCATTGTACTAGAATGTTCCATTAAATTGATCAAGGCATTGGTAGAAACAGAGAATGGGGAATATATTATTGAGGAGAACCGCAAAATGTTTCAAACAAATGGACTTCATCTAGCAAGAAGCTTGATTAATGTTATAAATAGGGAAGCACGTATCTGGATAACTAATCCGTATCCTCGACCGTTAAAAATAATGAAAAACCAAACATTGGCTTCTGGATGTAATCCAGCGAAAATAAATGTGAATCGAGAAAGAGAGGTAGAAGAGAACGAAGAACCTAGATTCCAAATAAATGAAAATCTTTCACCAAAGGAACAGAAGGAGTTAAAACAAGTTTTAGAAAGGTATGCAGATCTGTTTTCGTCGAGATTAGGGAAAACCAATTTGGCAAAACATCGGATTGACACAGAAGATGCGAAGCCAATTAAACACAAGCCCTACAGGGTAAGTGCTAAGTAACGAGATATTATAAAAAAGCAAATTGATGAGATGCTCACAGAAGGCATAATTAGGCCATCTTCTAGTCCCTGGTCTTTCCCAGTAATATTGGTCAAGAAGCGAGATGGTAAATACAGATTTCCTGTTGACTACAGAAAACTGAATAATGTGACAGTAAAAGATGTCTATCCGATCCCTAGAATAGTTGAAGTTATGGATACTCTCCAAGGATCTAAATACTTCTCAGCAATAGATCTCAGATCTGGATATTGTCAAGTTGAAGTCGAAGAAAGAGACAAAGTGAAAACAGCTTTCACTACAGCACATGGATTATATGAATTCAACATGATGCCTTTTGGACTTTGCAACGCGCCTGCTACCTTTGAGAGAAATATGGAAAATATGCTTGGAAATCGGAGATAACAAATTTGCCTGTGTTATCTGGATGATGTTATCATATATAGCCCGGATTTTCCAATGCATCTCAAAAGATTCAAAGCTGTTTTTAGACGTTTTCGTGAATCTAATTTAAGGTAAAACGACAAAAAATGCCTATTTGCTTTTGAAGAATTGGAAATTCTTGGTTATATAACAAGCAAACATGGTATAAAACCCACGGAACATAACATCAAAGCTGTCAGAAATTTTCCTCTGCCCACAACGGTCAAAGAAGTACAATCCTTTTTGGGAATGTGTTCATATTTTAAAGAAAATTTATCAAAGATTTCTCAAAAATTGCTGACCCTTTGACCAACCTTATTAAAAAAAGTGTATCATTTACCTGGACAGAAAGGCAAGAGGAAGCCATTCAAACCCTGAAAACAGCACTATCAAGTCCACCAATTTTAGGTCACTACATCCAAGTGCGCCTACTTATATTCATACTGATGTGTTCAACATCGGCATAGGCGCAACACTTGTCCAAGACATCAGTGGTGAAGAGAAAGTGATCTCATATTTGAGTCGTACTCTAAGTAAAGCGGAGCAAAATTATTCAACCACCGAAAAAGAATGTCTGGCTGTTGTCTGGTCAATGTCAAAATTACGGCCCTACCTTTATGGAAGACACTTTAAAATAGTAACAGATCATCATGCCTTATGCTGGCTCAAAAACTTGAAGGACCCAACAGGTCGATTGGCAAGATGGGCATTGAAAATCCATGAATATGACTTCGATATAATACATAAATCAGGAAAGAAGCATCTGGACGCCGATGGCTTATCTAGGGGACCCTTACCAGAAACTGATTGAGACGAGGATTTTGAAAGGCAATTTTCAAATCAAATAACAGATGAAGAGGATAAGTTTATCGAAAGTGTTAAGAAAATCCTTATTGGAAGCAGGCGATCAATTGTGTAAAACTTTAAAGAAGAAGATGGATGCCTCTTTAAGAAAATCCCGAACCCTGAAGGCAGGGCGTGGTTGCTTGTGGTTCCAGAGTAGAAAAAGAGAGAAATTATAAAAGAATATCACAATCATATGTCGAATGGCCATCTGGGTGTCGCCAGAACCATGTACCGAATAAGGAGTAAATACTTTTGGCCATCCATGCTAAAGGATGTCTCAGAATTCGGTAAGACGTGTCACCTTTGCCAAAGTAGAAAAGGCTCAAACCAATTACCTTCTAACCTACTACAGCCCATTCCCCCAGCCAACTTTCCTTTCGAAAGAATTGGAATTGACTTTGTTGGTCCATTGCCATCTACGAAAAACAGTAAGAAATGGATAATTGTGCCGACGGACTACTCTACTAGATATGCAGAAACAAGAGCAGTCTCAGAAGCACCGGTAAAAGAAGTTTCTAAATTTCTAGTAGAGGATATTTTTCTCCGGCACGGAGCCCCACAATATCTTATTAGTGACAGGGGCTCTCAATTTACCAGTAATTTAATGAAAGAGGTGATGAAAATGTGCAAGATTAAACATTGCTTCACAACAAGCTATCATCCACAGACTAACGGATTGACAGAGCGGTTAAATAGAACATTGATCAATATGCTCAGTATGTATCTGAACACTGATCAGAAGAATTGGGATGAAATACTCGCATTCATCACCCATGCTTACAATACTACAATACAGGAAACCATAGGATATTCTTCATTTTTTCTGATGTTTGGAAGAGAACCCACGTCCCTTTTGGACGACAGGAATATCTCTGTGGACATTTACAAGGATGATTATGATGAATACATAAAACATCACTTAGACAAAATTGACAGATCAAGAAAATTAGTTCTATAATTCTATTGGACTTACTCCTTTAGTCAGAGCGTGTTTACACCTATTTTTGGTATACACAAAGGTATTCAGGGCTTCTGCCCAAAATCTGGCTTGTAGTCCACTATCCAAAAGCATTGCACAAAGCCCCTCAATAGCAGTTCGTTTAAGCGATGTTCGTTCTATTTTAATTCCTAAATTTTCTAAAAAGGTTTCAAATTCTTTATTACAAAATTCTAATCCATTATCTGTTCTAACACATTTTAACTTAGTATTTAATGCTCTCTCAGATTCACTCAAATATTGTTTAAATTTGTTAAAAACTTCATATTTTTCTCTTAGGAAATAAACACTAACCTTTCTTGAGTAATCTGTATATATAAAATTGAATGTCTGTCTGTCTGTGTGTGTGTCCTCTATGGATTCAAAAACCATACATCCAATCGCCGTGAAAATTTGGGATATTATTAGGAATATCCCCGGAAAGGTTTACGAAAAATAATTTCTTGAATATCTTTAATATCCTTAGAGTTATTTGCAGATTTGTAGCTCTAACTCGCAAGCAGCGCCACCTTGCGACGGAGATAGGCTTAGGTCTGCCCCCCCCCCCCCCCCCCCCCTTCCCGTCCGGCCGGTCAGTCCAAGTTCCCACCGACCAATCAGAGGGATCAAGAGGTCCTGGCGCGCGGGGGGCGGGTGACCTCCGGGAACTACGTCCATCTTCCATAAACGACCATGATTTTATTCAACTTATCGAGTATTTTTCAAGGGACCGGGAAAATATGTTCACTAGATAAAACGATGATTTTGCAATGTAGAAAATTAGGAAAGACAAAATTCAGGATGACACGGCACACAGGGGCTGGGAAAAAATAATCACTTTATCGAGAGATTCACGACCATGATTTTATTCAACTTATCGAGTATTTTTCAAGGGACCGGGAAAATATATTCACTAGATAAAACGATGATTTTGTAAAGTAGAAAATTATGAAAGACAAAATTCAGGATGAGACGGCACACAGGGACCGGGAAAAAATGTTCACTTTATCGAGAGATTCAAATTTACGAGTTTCAAATTATCAAAATATATCTTTTTTTTTATAAGTTTAAAGAGAATTGTTTTAACAAATGTTCGTTAGACAAACCTTTACTCGGGTAAAACCTGGGGCGAAGCCGGGTACGTCCGCTAGTCATCAATAATAGAGAGAAAATATCTACTGCTACCAAGTGATCTCACTGGTACAGGACCCCAGATATCCATATGTATCTTTTCTAATGGCTTTTTAGTCAGAATGTTATAGTTAGATTTAAATGACGATCTGGTTAGCTTAGCCATTTCACATATATCATAAGTGCTTGGTTTACCTGTGATATTTTATAATCCTTTAACCGTATTTTTTCTACTCATGGAATTTATAATTTCTGAATTAATATGACAAAATCTGATAAGGCATAATTTGGATTATAGATTATAAACACAAGGTAATAAGACCAAATCCAAATAAATAAATAGTGTGTGATGTTTTGGTAACAGCGTTGTTACCATCTTCAGACAAAAGTATTGAATGAGAAATTTTACCACAGCATGTTTTAAATAGTTACTGTTATCAAATGTGTAAACAAGATAGTAGATAGGAATTTTTACAAATAGTTACAGTTGATAACAGTAACTATTTAAAACATTCTGTGGCAAAATTTCTCATTCAGTACCCCTGTCCGAAGATAGCAACAATGCTGTTACCGAAACGTCACAAATACAAATTTTTCTGGACATGAATTTATCATACAATAATAACAATATTACAACCTCTATATACAAAAAACCAACACATACAGGAACCTATTGGAACTATAGCTCACAGCACCAGCAGCTTTTACTAATCCTACCAAAAGGTAGGATTAGTAAAAGCTCTTATATATAGAACTTTTACACTCATCAATGATACAGTTAAAAGAAATATAGAAATTAATAACATCAAAAAATAACTAATCAATGAAGATTTTCCCATCAAATTGATAGATAGAATAATAGAGGACATGAACCAAAAATATGAGAATAATACTTTAATTCAAAATCTAAAGTGCAAAAACAAAGAAGCCAAATTTATCACATTGCCATTTATAAACCAAAAGTTTGCAAGAGAGAGAGAGAAATTTTACTAATATATTCAAAAAGTATGAAAAAATAAAAATTGCATGGAAACTGTTGGATCCTGTGATATAATTTTGGAAGTCGGATTTTTCTTTAAATTAAATTTTGTATTAAGCAATTTTTTAATTTTTATTCTTATATGTAAATAATTGTAAATCCTTTAAAATTACAATTTTTGTATATTGTTGATGATTCAGTAAGATATGTAAATTTCTATCAGGCAAAAGAAAGACCCAATTTAGATAACTAATGTTGTAGCTACTCCTAACTTTAAAACTCAAATAAATCAAATAATTCAAGTCAAGTGGTAAAATGCTTCTTTATATCATTTACTGAACATTCAAGCCACAACAGTATGGTCCCTCGAGCCGGATTCTGTAAAAAATTAAGGTAAGCCATTTGAAAACTTAAAATTATTAAAATAAAGTCATGCCTAAATCAGAAGTTAAAATTCGGCATAAATTCAACTTTATTATTAAGGAAATAAAGGATCTGGAATCAAGGAATAAATCTATTGTAGAATCCAAAAATATACATAGATTAAAGCTATTCCAACAAGAAGTTAATGAAAGGAAAATTAGCCTAAATCAAATTGTCAACACATTATTAGAATCAGAGTTAGATGAGACACAATATGAGGATTATTCAAAAGCCAAAGATGATATTTTTAATATGTTGGTGTCTATTGAAGAAGCTTTATCTTTGATTGAAACCAAAGAAAATACTCATAGTGATAAACAACTGCCCGAATCCAATGTCAATTTACCTAAGATAAATTTACCCATTTTCAATGGTGATTCAGCCAATTGGCTTAGTTTCAGAGAAATATTTAACTCCACCATTAATTCAAATCAAACACTAACTGAAATACAAAAATTTCAATATCTAAATGCATCAGTTAAGGGTCCTGCGGAAAAGTTGATTCGGGGTTTTCCCATTTCTGACAGAAACTACCAGCAAGCATGGGATACCTTATGCAATAGATTTAATAACAGAAGAGAATTGGCTTTTTCACAAATCAACAAAATATTCTCCATAAGGCCATTAAAATCTATTGCAACTGGTTCTCTCTATGAAATCCTTGATGTTTGCAATGAAGGCATTAGAAATCTCTCAGTGCTAGGACTTGAGAAAAACACATTAACAGATCTAATCCTGATCAATTTTTTTGAAAAAAGAATTGGTGAAGCCCTCAGGAAAGAATGGGAATTAACCCTTCAAAATGAAGAATATCCATTTGAAAACTTTGTGAAATTTTTAGAAAAACATGCTAGAAGCCTGCAAGGTATGAGAATTCCTTTGTTCCAGGAACAAAAAACCTCTAGCAAAAATATGATGGCTCACGGCCTTTATGTCAACAAAGGTCAAAATTGTATTTTATGTCATCAAATTCATAAACTAAATGACTGCCATAGATTCATAAATCTTCCATTGCCTAAAAAATGGGAAGTAGTTAAAAAACATAAACTTTGTCAAAATTGCCTTAGAGCAAATCATGAGATATCCAAATGTCTCATCACATCAAGATGTAAAAACTGCAAGCAGAACCATCATACTCTTCTGCATGAATACAACTCTGAACCATCCATTCCACAACCAACAACCTCTCAAGAGATGTTGATTTCAACAAATACCATCTGTAATGTGATGCCCTTGGAAACGGAAACAAATATTCTACTGTCAACAGCCCTTATTAAAGTCAAGGCGAAGGATGGCTCATTTGTGCTATGTAGAGCATTAGTGGACAATGGGTCCCAAATATGCCTAATTTCAGAACAATGTTGCCACAAGTTGGGACTTGAAAAAATGAAAAATTCTTATACACTAAAAGGTGTAGGTGACATTGTTGTCAACAGGACAACATCGCAGGTTGAAATAGAGTTCACCCCACATCATAATGATCAATTATTTTCTGCCAGAGCATTTGTGGTTGGGAGGGTAACTGCAGACCTTCCAAACTTCCAAATTCAGTCCGCAGACTTTCCTTATTTAGAAAATTTGCTCTTGGCAGACCCAGAATTCTATGTCACCAAGCCCATAGACCTAATTTTGAGTGCAGATACCTTTGTAGAAATCATTCTAGGTCATAAAACAGATTTAAAGCACCATCCTATAGCACTTAATACCAAGTTAGGTTGGCTTGTTTCTGGGAGAATCCATTCAAATATTAAGTCGAATACTTCGGTAATCAATCACTGTACCACTGAACTTGATTCCAGCATAAGAAAATTCTGGGAACTTGAAGATGTCCCAATTTCTAAGGCCCAGTTGGGTACAAAGAATGCCTGTGAAATATTATTCAAGTCAAACCTCAAAAGAGACATTGAGGGCAGATATTCAGTCAATCTCCCTTTTAAATCAACACCCAATTTAGGTGATTCAAGATCTCAAGCATTGAGAAGGTTTTTTAATTTGGAAAAAAGGCTACAGGCTAATCCAAGTCTCAAATCTCAATACATCAACTTTATGAGGGAGTACATGGAGCTGAATCATATGGAGTTGATACCACTCAAGGAGTTGAAAAAACCCTCAAACCAATGTTTTTATTTACCACATCATGGAGTCCTAAGAGAACAGAGCACAACAACTAAAATCAGAGTTGTGTTTGATGCTTCATCCAGAAGTACAAACAATCTTTCTTTAAATGATTTTCTACATGTGGGTCCAAAGCTCCAGCAGAATCTATTCAACATTTTACTCAGATTCAGAACATTTCCTATTGCAATCACAGCAGACATAGAGAAAATGTTCAGACAAATTAGGCTGAATTCAGTTGATAGAGATTATCATAGAATTTTGTGGAGAGAAAATCCAGAAGATCCACTACTGGAATATAGACTGTTAACAGTTACTTATGGCACTGCAAGCGCCCCTTTTCTGGCAATCAGAACTATTCAACAATTGGCTGAGGATGAGAGTTCTAAATTCCCATCTGCTTCCTCAATAGTCTTTAGGGATTTCTATGTTGATGACCTTATTTCAGGTGCATATTCAACTCAAGAAGCTAAGTCTTTGGTTGCGGAATTATCATCCTTATTGAACAAGGGTGGATTCAAACTTAGAAAATGGTCCTCTAATAACAAAGAGGTTCTTTCCTCTCTTTCACAGGAAATAATCAATGACACTAACTCAAAATTGCTTGAAGAAGATTCTTCAATCAAACTTCTAGGACTAGTCTGGAACAAAATTCAAGATACCTTCAATGTTCAAGTCACTCCACTGAATTTGAAGTAACAACTAAAAGACAACTTCTGTCTGCTATAGCCAAAATTTATGATCCACTTGGTCTCCTTTCCCCCACGACTGTTCTGCTGAAAATTATGATACAACAGCTTTGGGAGAGGAAAACTTCATGGGATGAACCAATTGAATCAGATATAAGGTCAAATTGGAATAAATTCCAAACTCAACTATCGTGCCTAAAGGAAATCAAAATACCAAGATACCTGAACAGCTCATCTTCTGAAATAGAAGAATTACAACTACATGGATTTTGTGATGCATCCCTTAATGCTTATTCAGCAGTTGTTTACTTGAAAACTAGATTCAAAAATCAAAAGATCAAAATTATTCTGATAACCTCAAAAACTAAGGTTGCACCATTAAAGACCATTACAATTCCAAGACTTGAACTAAGTGCAGCATTGCTTTTGGCTCAACTGAATCAAGTCATTCTTGAATCATTTCCTTTTCAACCTTAATTCAAAATTCAGAAACTATTTTAAATCTAGAATTCATTGAAAGGTATTCCACAATGACCAAATTGATCCGAATAACAGCTTGGTGTTGGAGATTCTACTACAATTGCCTCCTCTTTGATCCAATTCGTCAGAAAGGACCTTTGACAACAAGAGAATTAACAAAGGCAATTCAAGTCTTAGTCAAATCAATCCAGCAAGTTGAATTCTGCACGGAAATAAAATTACTGAAGTCAAACAAGCAACTACCTCTGTCCAACAAGCTAACTTCTCTAAATCCCTTTTTAGACACTCAAGGACTTCTAAGAGTTGGAGGTAGACTCAAGTATTCCTATTTAAATGAAAATCAAAAATTCCCTCTCTTACTACCGAAGAATCACCACATCACCAATCTTATAATTGATGATATTCACAGGAAATATCTACATGCAGGACCTCAACTTGTATTGTCAATACTCAGAAAAAAATATTGGATTTTGGGAGCAAGAGATGCAGTAAAAAAAATCATTAAAAAATGTCTGATTTGTTTAAAATTTAAATCTACTACCATTCATCAAATCATGGGAAATCTACCTCCGGAAAGAATCATCCCATCAAGGCCATTCTCAAAGACTGGCATTGATCTTACAGGACCATTCTTAATAAAGAGAAGCCTGGGCAGAACTAAAACAATAAGCAAATCTTACATTGTACTATTCATTTGCTTTACTACTAAGGCCATTCATTTAGAATTGACAACAAGTTTATCAACTGATTCATTCATGGCCTCGTTGAGAAGATTCATGGCCAGAAGAGGGAAGCCCTCTGACATTTACTCAGATAATGCTACCAATTTTAAAGAAGCATCCAATTTTTTCCGCACTCAGTTTCAATTATTGAACTCTCAATCAGTGCAAAGATTGGTTACAGAGGAATTAATCACTTGGCATTTCATCCCCCCAGGTGGACCTCACTTTGGTGGCCTTTGGGAAGCCGGAATCAAAAGTGTGAAATCACACTTGGTCCGAACCTTTAAATCAACAACCCTGAATTATGAAGAAATGAACACTTTGATTATTCAGATAGAATCTTGCCTAAATTCAAGACCACTGGCTCCTCTAAGTAGTGATCCCAATGATTATGAGGCCTTGACACCAGCTCATTTCTTAATAGGATCTTCGTTTTCAGAAATTCCAACCTCAAACTCTGAAGTCTTAAACTTACAGACAAGATGGAAGCTGATTCAAAAACTAAAAAACTCATTCTGGTCAAGATGGTCCAAGGAATATCTGAGCAACCTCCAAGGCCGTGGTAAATGGCGAATCAAACAAGACAATATCCAAATAGGTCAACTAGTTTACCTCAAAGAGGCTCAAATATCTCCACTTCACTGGCCTTTGGCTAGGATTCAAGAGATATTTCCAGGAGAGGACAAGAATGTCAGGGTGGTCCAGATAAAGACTTCAAAAGGAGTCTTCAAGAGACCCATTACAAAGCTGATTCCATTACCTTTCAAACAATGAAAATTGTAATCTTAGCTACATAGTCGGAATCAATTAGTCCAGCATCTATACTATTGGAATTCTTTTTTTATTTTTTATTTTTATTTTCTGGTCATCTCTTCCCAGCCGGGGGAGTATGTTGGATCCTGTGATATAATTTTGGAAGTCGGATTTTTCTCTAAATTAAATTTTGTATTAAGCAATTTTTTAATTTTTATTCTTATATGTAAATAATTGTAAATCCTTTAAAATTTCAATTTTTGTATATTGTTGATGATTCAGTAAGATATGTAAATTTCTATCAGGCAAAAGAAAGACTCAATTTAGATAACTAATGTTGTAGCTACTCCTAACTCTAAAACTCAAATAAATCAAATAATTCAAGTCAAGTGGTAAAATGCTTCTTTATATCATTTACTGAACATTCAAGCCACAACAGAAACCATGTAATCCTATTTCTCAATATATCAACAATCATAAGAACAACCAATTACCAAAAAGAGCAGGTCTAATTTATGAAGTGAAATGTGGAAAATGTGACCAATGCTATGTAGGACAAACATTCAGAACTTTAAAAGAAAGAATGAAAAACCATGAATATGCTCTAAAATGGGATAAAATTGAGATTTTTGCACTTGTAGAACATAGAAAAATCACAGGGCATAATAATTTTAATCTAAAAGAAACAAAGATACTAGATTATGAGAAAAATTATTTTAAGAGACAATTTAAAGAATAATTTTTCATTCAAAAGAAATGTGCTATCAAACCCCCTTTAATTAAAAATTCAGTCCTTTGTGAAGTCCATGTCCATTCCCAGCATCTTGGTCTGGTTCTTTAGGCGGGGACCGGAAAAGGTTCTTGGTTAACAAGTTCTCACAAAGATTGGTTGGATTGTTTTCTTCACACATATTTATCTTTAATAAAATGGTATTTTCTTTTAAAGTGTCGCGTTCGGGTATTCTGCTTTTGGTTTTTTTATCCAGTCTATAAGTGATTTGCTATCAGTCTTAATTGGTGCGGGCTCTTTAATCTGTTGCTTCATATTGAGTTCTTCCAATAGGCTGTTGTAGAACTTGATGTCACAAACTCCGTCACAGAATGACAGCAGTTCTGCCTCCGTTGTAGACAAAGCAACAATTTTCTGTTTTCCACTCTTCCAGTTTAGCAAATTGTCTCCAATCTTTATGATGTGTCCTCCAAAGAATTTGGCAACTGCGCTGTTGCTCCAGCTAGCATCTGTAAATGCAGTTAAGTGTCGCATCTGTGATGTTAATTTCAGGCATAAATTTCTATTTCCTTTGACATATCTTAGAATTTTCTTCAGTGCTTTCCAATGTATTTCATAAGGTTCCTTGCAGTATTGTGAAAGGTAGCTTATAGCATAGGCTAAATATGGTCTTGTACCTGTAGACAGATACATCAATGAGCCTATAGCTTCCTGATATATTTGTGGACAAAATTTCTTGCTATCCTTGAAGTCATCAAGGTTTTCTCCAATTGTTCCGGGTACAAATGAAGCGTTGCAATCATTTATCTTGAATTTGTCTAATATCTTATTGATATAGATGCATTGAGACAATGTGATATCTTCATCTTCAACTTGAATATCGATTCCTAGAAATGTATTAGTCACTTTCCTTACGGTTAGGAATTTTGAGATTTGAGTTTGAAAGTCATCAATCAATTGTTCTGAGGAAGCAATAACAATAATGTCATCCACATATATTCCTATGCCTAAATATGTATCCCTTTCTTCCTTGAAATATACACATGGCTCACTTATTTTAAAAGAAAATAAGACCTAATCCAAATAATTTATTAGTGTGTGACGTTTCGGCAACATCATTGTCACCATCATCAGACAAAAGAATAAACGAGAAAAAATATTACAGCAAGATCTTATATAGTACTGTTACCAAGTGTTTAAACAAGATAACAGATAAGGAAAATAGTTTTTTAAGTCAACTTGAAATATTCTTCTTAGAATTAAAAGTGGATTTTTTTTTTTTTCAAATATAATTAAAGGCATATTTGTAAATATCATTTATATTTCCCCTTTCTTCCATTCTACGAGGGGCATCCAATAAATAAGTTTCCCTATTTTTTTTTTGGCGAATGAAACGTTGTAAAAATTAGTTAGTAGGTAATAAATGGTCACTAGGATGCGTTGGAAGCTGGTGACCTTTCAAAATCACTCTACTCGTACGCACAAGTCCGTAGCGCTTCAGTTTCCATGGAGCTACCACTGGTGAACGTGTCCACTTGCGAACTCCGTTCTGTAATTCGTTTTTTTCACAGCGAAAAATAAAACTGCGGTCAATATTCATCGCAATTTAGTGTCAGTGTATGGTGAAGGATGTATGAGCATCCAAATGGTTCGCCGATGGCGTTCATGGTTCTTGGAAGGACGGCAAAACGTGCATGATGACGAGCGAAGCGACAGGCCCGTTACTGCTACGGACAATGCAGCCGTGGCTGCTGTTCGGAATGTGGTGGAAGCAAATCGCCGCGTCACCATTGACGAAATAATGATTCGACTGCCTCCTGGAATCGAAATTGGATGCTCTTCGATTGGAACAATCATGTCAGATGTTTTGAATTTGAATTGAAAACAGGCGGAGGCGAACCACTGGCTACGAAGACAGGACACGGCTTGGTACAACAGTGGTATCAAAAAATCGCTACAACGGTACCAAAAATGTTTGGACAGAAATGGTGATTATGTAGAGAAGTAGTCTATGAGTTGTATAATGAAAATAAAATAACTGCATAATTGTAAATAAAGTTGTTTATTTGTTACAAAATAGGGAAACTTATTTATTGGATGCCCCTCGTATTAATTGAAGCACATGTTTTTTGGGTGAAAAAGGCTTCTTTGAACTGTCTTTTGTAATAATAAGGGGAAATATAAATGATATTTACAGATATGCCTTTAATTATATTTAAAAAAAAAAATCCACTTTTAATTCTAAGAAGAATATTTCAAGTTGACTTAAAAAACTATTTTCCTTATCTGTTATCTTGTTTAAACACTTGATAATAGTACTATATAAGAGGGGGGTCAGTGGAAGGCTGGTTAAACAGTTTGGTTTTCAACCACTACGACCTGGGTTCGATTCCCGCATTGGACACTTTTTTCTGTTTAAAAAAAAAAAAATGCTCCAATGGTCCCCCGATTCTTGCAAAAGTCCAACCCCACCAGCGAGTGCAAGTAACCAAACGGGGCTCTGGCACATTTGTAAGTGCAAAGTCGAACTGCTTTTCACATGTGTAGACATGTGGTGCGCTTACAGTAAAAAGCAGTCGCTAACTACCCACCATGATTATCATGGCCTGTACCACGTGTACTAGGGATAAGCAAAAACAAAAAAGAACTATATAAGAACTTGCTGTAATATTTTTTCTCATTTATTCTTTTGTCTGATGATAGTGACAATGATGTTGCCGAAACGTCACACACTAATAAAATATTTGGATTAGGTCTTATTTTCTATTATTATAATCTATAATCCAAATTGTGCTTTGTCATTTCGGCTCACTTATTAATCTCTTCAAATTGATATTTTTCAGGATTTCTTAAAATTTTTTATTCCAGCATCGACCTGATTGTGGAAGTCAATATATGCTTTTAATAGTAAATCCTGGTGGCATTTCCATGTAAATTGGTCTTTCCAGAGTTCCGTTTAAGTAAGCTGTTTTGATGTCGAAGATTCTTATCTTGTATCTGTAAATAATGGCCAATGACAAGAGTGTTCTAAATGTGCCTATTTTCATTACAGGACTAAAGTTTCCATCATAGTCAAGTCCTTGCTTTTGGCTGTAGCCAGCAGCAATAAGTCTTGCTTTATAGGTTGGTTCTACATTATCTGGTGTGTCCTTTATGGAGTATACCCAATTACTCTTAATTTTTTTCTGATATTTTGGTCTATCCACTATTTGCCAAACATTATCTACTTTCATTTAGTTTAGTCCATCAAACATGGCTTGTGTTGGAAATAAAGGCAAAAGAAAATAGAAAAAAAAAAGAGAAAGTAATAAATAAACAAATTAATAATTTAAATAAATAATTTTGTATCTAACTATTGTACTTACAGTAGCGATAAGCAGATGATATTCTGGAGGTAAGGAGTGACAAAGATTTGATGAATTTAACTTAATGAGATTTATTCTACTATGATAATATTCTACAAGTAAACTCCGTATAAATTAGTATAAAAGTATAACAAAGCTAAAGTTTTGCGGAGGAGCCTCTTTATTATACATTTGCTAGCTTTCGAACCTTTCGGTTCTTCCACAGGCGTGGCTAGTATGACTACACTAACAGGGTATAAGCGCGCTTGAGCCATTATATACAATATATAAATTTACATGCGGAGTGATATTTCAAACGTAATAAAATAGAAATAGGAACTATGACAATAAAAATAAAACTATGTAAATGAACTTATAGATTTTTAAAATTTAGATGAAATTATGGCAAAAACTTTTAAATGCGATAAAAGTTAAGTAAAATAATGATATTCACTGTATGTAAGCCGTGTGACACTTTAAAATTTCGTAACGTTTAAAACCAGTAAAATTCCAAAACATCTCAACACAGAAAACCAAGCTGGGGTCCACTCCTCCCGACCACACACCCGAGTGTATCATGGTGTAACTATTGAGATATTATATGGTATATTTCCGGTAGATCTATTTTCCTATTTATGCTGTTTGTTTGTGTTGATATGATAGATTCCAGTACCAATCTGTGCTGCTTATTGTTTATGTGCTGATATAGGATTTTAGGTTGATCTAAGTTGAAGTTATGGCCTGTGTTTGAAATATGTTGGTATATAAGTGATTTCGGGTCTCTATTGTTTATGTTTCGTTTGTGTTCGGTGATTCTGATATACGCGGTTCTGCCAGTCTCCCCCACGTAGGAGGCTGGGCAATCCTGGCAAGAAACCGCGTATACTGCTCCGGTGGAGTGGATGGGATTGTTGGGTGAGTCTGCTTTGGTGATAGGATTCCTGAGGAGGGCAGCAAGATTGGGAGGGCTGTTAAAATAAACCTGAATACCATATGGGCGAAGGATTCTGGAAATGGCAACAGAGAAGGAGGAATATGGAAGATAGCAGACTGCTCTATAAGTCGTGGAGGTCCTCGGAGCAGTGGGATCAAACGTGTGTCTATCTATGAATTTTCTTGGGTATCCTGCAGTGGTTAGAAGGGTGGTAATTCTGTTTTTTTCTATGGCTTTGAATATAGGCAATGAGCAATGCGTATGTATTCTTTTGGTTAAAGTCCTGACTGTGTTTACTTTATAGGCTACCGGGCTATTGGAGGAGAAATGGGTGTATAGGGGTGGGATATTCTTTTTGTAATAAACTGCTGTGTGCAATCTGTGTGGAGTGCGGATAATAAGGATGTCCAGAAATGGCAATACTAGGTTTGTTTCTGTTTCGTATGTGAATTTGATGTCTGCGTGAAAGGAATGTAGAGTGTTAAGAATAGGTTGGAGCTCATTCGGTTTGATTACACAGAAGATGTCGTCCACATACCTCCTCCAATAATGGATGTCGGAAGAATGCATCTGATTGATCCACTGGTCCAAGGACCCCATCACGACTTCGGCAACTATGGATGAAAGAGGACTGCCCATTGGGGTGCCTCTGATCTGCTTATAATGCTGGTGGTTAAACGTGAAGGTGCTAATGGAAAGACATAAGGACGTTAGCTGGGTTATCAGGGTTATGGTTTGATCTTGAATACCTGCTGACCTGAGAAATGACTGTAATTTGTTTAAAATGAGGGAGTGTGGAAGGGAGAGGTATAGCGCTGTAACATCAAATGACACCATAGTGTGATGTGTGGGTAGCTGCATTTGCGTAATCTCTTGAACGAAACTGGGTGGGTGTGTGATGTTGTACTGGTTAGGATTGTTCTTCATGATAGGGGATAAAGAAGGGGATGAAGAACAATCCTAACCAGTACAACATCACACACCCACCCAGTTTCGTTCAAGAGATTACGCAAATGCAGCTACCCACACATCACACTATGGTGTCATTTGATGTTACAGCGCTATACCTCTCCCTTCCACACTCCCTCATTTTAAACAAATTACAGTCATTTCTCAGGTCAGCAGGTATTCAAGATCAAACCATAACCCTGATAACCCAGCTAACGTCCTTATGTCTTTCCATTAGCACCTTCACGTTTAACCACCAGCATTATAAGCAGATCAGAGGCACCCCAATGGGCAGTCCTCTTTCATCCATAGTTGCCGAAGTCGTGATGGGGTCCTTGGACCAGTGGATCAATCAGATGCATTCTTCCGACATCCATTATTGGAGGAGGTATGTGGACGACATCTTCTGTGTAATCAAACCGAATGAGCTCCAACCTATTCTTAACACTCTACATTCCTTTCACGCAGACATCAAATTCACATACGAAACAGAAACAAACCTAGTATTGCCATTTCTGGACATCCTTATTATCCGCACTCCACACAGATTGCACACAGCAGTTTATTACAAAAAGAATATCCCACCCCTATACACCCATTTCTCCTCCAATAGCCCGGTAGCCTATAAAGTAAACACAGTCAGGACTTTAACCAAAAGAATACATACGCATTGCTCATTGCCTATATTCAAAGCCATAGAAAAAAACAGAATTACCACCCTTCTAACCACTGCAGGATACCCAAGAAAATTCATAGATAGACACACGTTTGATCCCACTGCTCCGAGGACCTCCACGACTTATAGAGCAGTCTGCTATCTTCCATATTCCTCCTTCTCTGTTGCCATTTCCAGAATCCTTCGCCCATATGGTATTCAGGTTTATTTTAACAGCCCTCCCAATCTTGCTGCCCTCCTCAGGAATCCTATCACCAAAGCAGACTCACCCAACAATCCCATCCACTCCACCGGAGCAGTATACGCGGTTTCTTGCCAGGATTGCCCAGCCTCCTACGTGGGGGAGACTGGCAGAACCGCGTATATCAGAATCACCGAACACAAACGAAACATAAACAATAGAGACCCGAAATCACTTATATACCAACATATTTCAAACACAGGCCATAACTTCAACTTAGATCAACCTAAAATCCTATATCAGCACATAAACAATAAGCAGCACAGATTGGTACTGGAATCTATCATATCAACACAAACAAACAGCATAAATAGGAAAATAGATCTACCGGAAATATACCATATAATATCTCAATAGTTACACCATGATACACTCGGGTGTGTGGTCGGGAGGAGTGGACCCCAGCTTGGTTTTCTGTGTTGAGATGTTTTGGAATTTTACTGGTTTTAAACGTTACGAAATTTTAAAGTGTCACACGGCTTACATACAGTGAATATCATTATTTTACTTAACTTTTATCGCATTTAAAAGTTTTTGCCATAATTTCATCTAAATTTTAAAAATCTATAAGTTCATTTACATAGTTTTATTTTTATTGTCATAGTTCCTATTTCTATTTTATTACGTTTGAAATATCACTCCGCATGTAAATTTATATATTGTATATAATGGCTCAAGCGCGCTTATACCCTGTTAGTGTAGTCATACTAGCCACGCCTGTGGAAGAACCGAAAGGTTCGAAAGCTAGCAAATGTATAATAAAGAGGCTCCTCCGCAAAACTTTAGCTTTGTTATACTTTTATGATAATATTATACAAAAAAATTAACTAATTTCAATCGAAGTAATAATCTTGAACTATTATGCTAATCACCAATCTTTTTGCTAACTTTAGCCTCGTCACTTTCTACAGTTTCTACCACAGGCTTTTTATCAACTTCTTTATCCTTTTAACTTTCATTTATATAACAGGTTTCTTATCAACTTATTTAGCCTCTTCAGTTTCTATCCAGGCTTCTTATCAGCTTCTTTAGCTTTTTATTATTTTCCTCTGAGCTGGAGTTCTTCATATCCTTCACTCAGGCATTCATAATCAACTTTTCTTCTGAGCTAGAGTTCTTTATATCCTAGGCTCAGGCACTCCTATCCTCATAAACAATTCTTACAATCCTTACTAACCCCGCGCCGGCCATCTCGCTGTGCCTTTTATACCTTGCTTGCGCAAAGTCTCACCTGATTGGCTTTCTTTGACACGTGATCAACAAATGATATTATACAAATTAATTAGTTTTAACAGCTTGATACCAAAGATATTTGTTGTTTGAATTAAGGGTTTCTTCATAATTATTTGGTATTTCCTCCTCATGTGCTTGATATACAATGTGGTCATTATACTTGATTGGCATTTTTCTTTCTCTAACTGGTCTTCTATTATCTGGTGGTGTTTCTTCTGGTAATGAATCTGTTTCTTCTCCTTGATTAATCATTAGGTTTTCTTCATCAGGCTAGTCTGAATTATTTCCTTCAAAAGATTGTGGTGCAAATGTGTTATTTCTGGAGAATCAGTGATTTGAATATCTAATATTAGGTAGTCCAAATTGTCTGTCAAAGGTTCTATATATCCATGTGATTCTTCTATACCTTTTTTGGATTAATCAAACTTTACATCTCTTGTCTCATGTATTCAACACTGATTTGCATCATATATCCTATATGCCTTTCTTTCTCTTGAGTATCCAATGAAAATTCCTTTTGTTGCCTTGGGTTGTAACTTATGTATTTTGTTGTCATTAACTTTATAAAATGCTAAGCATCCAAATACTTTCAAGTGTTTTACAGTTGTTTTTTTGCCATTCCAAAGTTCCATTGGTGTTTCTTGCTTTTGAGTTTTGTTAGGAGTAATATTGTGAAGATAGTTGGCTGTTGAAATTGCTTCTGCCCAAAATTTGACAGGCAAGCCTCCATTTGATAAGAGGGTTCTGGCTTTATTGAGTAATGTTTTGTTCGCTCTTTCTGCGATGCCATTACTTCTTGGTGAGTAATTACAAGCTTTCTCATGTTTTATTGCTTTAGTTTTAAAATATTCTTCTAATAATCTGTAGATAAATTCAAATCCATTATATGTTCTAATTCTTTTGACCTTTTATCCAACTCATTTTCCATGCTATTGATCAGATCTTTCAATTTTTTAGATGCTTCATCCTTGAAACTCAAATAGTTTACAAAATATTTTCTAGAATATTGATCAACAGCAACCCTCATATATTTAGATATAAAAGATTCTTCTTAGTAAGATATGTAGTGATTTAATAAAATGAAAGAACACAAGTTTCTTTAATCATTTAACGACGCAAGCTTTCGGGCAAAAACCCTTCAACAGGCAAGCTAAAGCATAAATACGACACTATGAACGTAGATACTAATGGCTGAAGTGAATATACATACACATATTATTTACATATCTATAGCAAAGAAACATGCAAACTTACAAAAATCTGTTTAAATATGAACACGTTTACCTTCTTACAGGACCACTTCAGAGAGATCAAGGGCTCCCCAATGGGCAGCCCTCTATCCTCCATAGTAGCCAAAATAGTTATGTTACAAGTAGATCACTGGATCACCCGTACCCTTTTTTTTCTACAAAACAATATAATCTATATATTTTAATTATTTTATCTATCACATGCAAGCGACAAAACCAAAACAGAAAGTACAAGGCCTAGTTGTGACCTAAGTGCCGATGATAAAGTCTGCGTAACAGTAGCAATGACGCAACGATTGGAGTTAAACTTATTAGGGAAGAGCTTATACAAGGGCCAGTCGATATATAAGGACGTTCTGCAGGAAGCCTCTCCAAGGAGTTGTTAACACTTTGAGGAACATTGGTTTCACAACCCAAATAGCCCTGTGAACCAGGATAAAACTTGATTTTTTTTAAAAATCATATTTATAAAAATATATTACCTTGAACAGTGAAATTTGATGCTTGTATCAAAATATGTCTATAAAACACAAAAATGCAATAAAAAAATATATGTTTATTGGCACTTTTTCAAAATAAAAAAATAAAAAAAGAACTAAAAAAATGCAAACTGCCAAAAAAAACGCCACTGTTTGTAAAAAAAATAATCAGAGGAAATTATTAAAATTTTTACATTTATATACATTGTTATTCCCAGTACTTCATTTCTTCATGGTACTTTTCGAAGCACTCTCCAACGCAAAGTGGAATCTTGCATTGTTTGCACTCAAATCTGGTGTCCTTCCGGGCTGCCTTCCCAGTCTTGTGCTTTGCACTATCTGCACAAACTTTGCACCTTCTTTGCACTGCTTTTCCACTTTCTGGGGCTATTTTATAGCAGTAGTGCTTCCCAAGTAGCCTGGCAACATCAGTTTTCGAAGTTGTTTCTTTTTCAGAGTGTTCAATGCTTGCCTGATTGAGCAACTCCCCACCGACAGCCAGATAGAAGTCCTTCAGACTTATTTTTTTATCAGGATTTGCTTTATTGTAAATGATGTTGCCATTTACAAAACAAAGTGAAAAAAGTTGGAAGAATATTTTTTTCCACCATTTCAATGTTTTCCTGCTAAAAGAATAATATGCCATCATCTGATCGCTCCGGTCCACTCCTACCTTCCCCTTGTTGTAATCGATGACAGCATCAGGCTTGAACAACTCTTCTCTGGTTGGGGTTTTGGGCTTGACTGGCATCATTTTACCTTCATGGACAGTGGAGAGCATGAAAACAGCTCTAACATCTTTCCATTTGATGGCTAAAAGATGCTTTCTTCTCATCTTTATAATCTCTCCTCTCTTTAGTTTTTGGGAAAATTCGGTTTTTGGCATCGTTTTCCTGGAAGGCATAACTGTGCCAACAGCTAGGGTCTTTTTTTCCCAAAGTTTATCAAATAACTCAGGAGAGGAAAACCACCTATCAAAATATATATGATAGCCTTGTCCATAAAACCTCTTTGCCAGCCTGTCCACGAGGTTCGGAATGGAGTTGTGCTCTGGCTGCTCAGGATCCTTGCCAGTGTAGATATCAAGATTGTAAGCGTATCCAGATACAGCTTCACAAATCTGGAATATCTTGATGCTATATTTATGAGGTTTTCCTTTTATATACACTCGAAAACCCACACGTCCTCTGAATGGACACATCGCCTCATCAATAGTGAGATTTTGCTGAGGAGTGTAGGCATTCCCAAAAGAATATATGAGGGATTCCAAAACTGGTCTTATTTTGAAGAGTCTGTCATGCCCTGGTTTTCCATATTCAATGTATTTTGAATTGTCATTCAAATGTAGCATTGACAAAATTCTCATAAATAGTGTTCTTGGCATATTTATGGACTGGCAAAAGGCATTCTTCAGGAATCCGTGAGTAGACCAGTAGTCTTTCATCCCAGGCTTCTTCACCAAAGACATGTGTATGATGACACAGAAAAAGAGCTTTATCTGTGCCACTGACACAGCCTTCCACTTAGCCAGCATGCCATGAGGCTTGAGAGGACCCTTCTTGGACTCCCGATCAATAATACTCCTGGCATATCGGTTTGTTTCCTCTTTGATGCTTTTAAAAATATTCTCTGTAAAGAAGAGACTGAACGCATCAAATGGTGAGGAAACATCCCCCACTAAATTTAGTCTAGGGCGGGCGGTGAAAGGGGGAGGAGTTGGGGGCGAGGGATCATCTTTCCTCCAGGTGCCGGCGGCAACATTGGAGCCAGCGGCGGCAGTGGACGTGTCCCGACATGTCGTCAGCATGCGAACTGGAGCTACTTCTAATCGCGGCCGTTTAGCAGGAATTTCTTCCCTTTCTTCCTCCTCAAATTCTAATTCATCGGAGGCTGAATTTTCGTAATCAGGATCCTTCACTTCATCATCAATTTCTGAGCCAGAATCGTAAAGATATTCAAGAATATCTTGAATGTCTTCATCTAAATGAACTTCTGATCCCAAACCTTTTGAAGTGCTAGGTTGATCCAAAGGATTCATTTCAATAACGTTATGAAATTAGAGGCAAAATAGCTTAGAAAAAAACGAGCGAAAAGAGATTAGAGATAACAAAAACAAACTTGCCTGTTATCAGTTTGTCAGCGAGCTAGCCAATGAGATTAAGCAACAGATGACTAATTTTTTTGCCTGCCAACAGTATCGTCCTGACATCTAGTGATCATTTTTGTAACTATTCATGATAGGCCGATGATTTGCCGAAGAGATTTCTTGACGTACTGCGTTCTATGATTTTCTATTGATTTTTAAAGTGCCGCGACGTATAAAAACGGGGTTGGTCCGCTAGGCTTAATAGCTTATGACGTATAAAAACGGCGTTGGTCTTCAAAGTGTTAATAGACATCATTCTTGGAGTGGGAATGACAGTCGTAGTTGTTGGCCGGTCGGCGAGTGACAGGTGTTGGCGGAGCGGATATGTCGCCAAGGTATCGCGGAATCAAGGACCACAAAAGGACTTTCCAGCAAGGAACAACTTGGCTGTGGATTGTACAGGGCGGAACAGTTCGTGGAAGTGCAACGAGACCATGTTGATTCGAGAGCTTGAAGTGTGACACGAATATTACAAGTGTCCTCGCCAATAAAGTGTTTGAAGTAATATGGCAGAATTAAATTCCGGACTGCTTTTGTAATGAAGTATAAAAACTAACTTCATTTCAATTTGAACTCAGGTGTTGTTACACAATCTTGTCAACAAATGGGGCATGGCTGACGTAACAGCATTATATGTGCTACCTTGTTCTCTGGAATTTGGGGAAGTCGTTTAATTTTTAAATAATTTATTTTTACACACATTTATAAATATCACACAATAAAATAATTCCCAAAATGCACAGATTTCAAACCTCTTTATCAATTTCATGGTCTTTGACAACCATTATAGAAGTGCATTATTTTTTTAACAGGGCTTCTAAGGAATTGACATTAGTAACTCAGCAATTGATAGTTCCACAAAGTGATCCGTAAACTGTTTTAGTTGGCTAGCTAATACAAAACCTGGGCATTTTGAGTGATATTGACCCTAATTTAAGCCAATCTCTAGCTGAACCTATTTTTTTGTAGAATTTGTTTTACTTTCATCTCACCTATTTGAAAACTATATAATTAGGATTCCATAAATATCAATAGTATGCCAATTCACTCATCTATATTTTAATGCCATCTATACAAAAAATTATTATAATATATGTAAATATATTTTTAAATAAAAAGGCATATATTGGATCAAAATATCATTTATTTTACCAATATTTCAGTTGGCTGAACGCCAACCTTTATCAAGGTAATATAACATTTTAAAGTGTGTGTCAACAACAAACTCATGTTGGTTATGTGGCGCTGAGTTTGTTGTTGACACACTTTAAAATGTTATAATACCTTGATAAAGGTTGGCGTTCGGCCAACTGAAATATTGGTAAAATAAATGATATTTTGATCCAATATATGTCTTTTTATTTAAAAATTTATTTATGGATTGCTCTATTTTCAAAATGTAAATATATATAACTTTAATAAATAAATCATAAATGCTCATTTAAGATATACTTTTTTTGTTTTTACTACTAACACCCCTGACCATTTTATATTTTTCTCATTTTTTCACATGATCAGCATAATTACAAAAATTTAGCCTTAACTACCCCTTTTTTGATTTCTCAGGAAGCCTTTTGGACCAAATTTATGGTTTTTGGAGTACAGACTGCACCACACGCTGAATAGGGCCAACAGCTCGAAATGCGTTTGTGGTTGGCTTTTCTTGATAAATCAATGTAAATATCATGGAACAAGCCTAAATCAACTTTAGTTGATTTTTGTTCCACTATTTGGCTTTTGTCATCTTAAATGCTCATGTGAATGGTAAGAATATGCCTTTTCTGTTTTTAATATACAACACACACCTTGTATGAAAATTTAATTTTATTGTTTTTGATAATATTTTTTTTACAAACTCCACTAAATAGAATATTAGGAAGGTCCGACTATAATTTAGCCAGGCTCTTTTTGAAAAATAGCTTTCTTATTCCATGTAAGCTTTATTCTTAATAGGCAAAGGACCCTCTTAAGTTTCCTATTCAAACTGAATGCTATCAATGATCCAACATGTGAATGCCGCTTAGATGTTGAATCACCAGAGCATCTTCTTTTAACTTGCCCTCTGACTAATCAAATTGTATGTAGATACTTTGAAACATTACCAAATTCTCTTTGTGTATATACTCAATCTTAAGAGAACTTTGTTAAGTTTAGAACTATTTGTACAATAATTTACAAAACAATACTAATCCATCGTGTAAATATTTAATCATATACATCATGTATATGTAAATAATACTAGCACAGCACAATAGTCCTTTGGACTTCGTGCTTTTGTAACAATAAATAAAATAAATGTAGATATTTTTCTTTCAAAGAATATATTAATAAGCACTATATACCAAAGGTAATTCCACATTTTCCAAAGAGAGCTTACCCTATTTACTGTGTTCAAATAAGCTATTTTGTATGTATATATTTATATATATATATATATCTTTTATTTTTTTCTTTCGTTTTTTAATGTGCTAAGCGTATTACGCAAGTTTGGCCTTAAATACCCATTTCTTGGTTTTTTAGGAAGCCATTGGGACGAAAAAATCTTTTTTGGTCGCAGTGGTTCAGCCTACTCCACGCTAACGAGCGCCAAAAGCGCGAAACGCGTTCGTGGATGGCTTTTCTTGATTTATCAAGAAATTGGGTTGGCCAAATATCAGGGAACAGACTAAATCAATGTTTAGTTGATTTCTGTTCCACCAGAAGGCGCTCTGCCTTCTGTAAAGCACATGTGCTCCTGGTCTGGATATGCCATTTTTAATATATATATTTGGTGAAGCAAGCATATATGTATATAAGATTTATAAGGATATGTATATTTAAATTTGTTATAATATAATAAATTTTTTTAATTATGTGTTTGTGCAGTTATTTTTAGGAAATTACTAGATTATACACTTTATTTTCGTGATTTAGCATCACCCCAAGGAAAAAGATACAAATGACTAAACACACATCTCATTGTTTGAATCTTCTCTGCTGGGAAATTGAGGAGAAATTCCCAGGAAGCAGGTGAGTGAATGGGTCTCAGAGAAATAGTGATCCGCATAACCTGCATGTGCCATTTTTATTTAATTAATCTTGTGATAAATTCATGGTGAATGTACATGATGAATAGCTGGCGATGTTTTTGGTTTGCATTCTTCCAATATGATGCATCATTGAGTTATATTTTTAAAAATTGAAAATGACGTTACTTTATAAACAAGGTATGATCAAAAGTTCCTGCCAAATAAAAAAGTTAAAAAAAAAAATAACAAGCCTATTAAAAAAGGAAGGAATTTAACACCAGGTCATATAAATTTTTTGGTGTGCGCCTTTAATTCTATTTTTATAAAACATAGTAGTAGCAGCGCGGCTAAATTAAAATGGAATGACATGTTTGTTTGAAATTCTGTTTCCTAATCGGTAAATAGGCCAGTGAAAGCTTTGGTTTGATACAAAAGGCATTTGGAGAAGACTCTTTTTAAATAAGAACAGAATTTGAATGGTTCAAAAATTTTTAAATGGCGAAACTTCCACGCACAAGATGTGGGTGACCACAAACAGTGTTATGAATATATATATTTTTTAAATGACGCCCTGGTGTTTCAAAATTGAATAAAAACAATCAGTGAAGGGTCTTAAGAAACCGGAGTGTAATTTGTGATATTCCATTATCTATGATGATCCTGGCATAAAAAGTCGTTCTTTTAAGTTTGTCCCTCTCATATTAACTTTGGAGTAGAAAGAGACATGTAAAGAGATCTGCGAAAACTTGCTTAAATTGGCCAGACAAGAACAAGCGTAGCAACATATGAGATAACAGGGGACGAGACATGGGTCTACGATTATGAACCCGAAGCAAAATGCCTATCAAGTCAATAGTTGAAGATGGCGAACCGATACCCAAAATGCTCTTTCTCAATTCTGCTCTTCACTTTCTTCGACAGCTAAGAACAAAAAGACTTTTTCCTTTACCAAAAATTAAAGATTGCACTTGAAGGTCAACGTTTTAACTTGATAAAAGCCATTAAAGAGACCTCAATGAATCTTGGGAGCCATACAGAAAGTTGTATTTTCCAAATGTTTCCAAAGTTGGAAGAAGTGATGGTAAAGATGCATTTATGCAAAAGGGTCTTGTTTTAAAACCTATTAAAACTATTTTTTATTTTTTATAAAAAATAGTTATAGCCTCAGTGAATGTAATTTTTGAGCATATCTTGTATATTATGAATGATAAGCTTGAAGTTATAGTGATCCCCCTAGTTATTCCTAGTTATTAACAAACTCTAGGTCTTTTGGTCTATATATAAAATGATATTCTTTTCAGATAATTTTCCAGCTTTCTTAAATTTCAACATAAACAGTAAAACCCCTCTATAGTGAACCCCAATGGGACAGAGGTTTTGGTTCACTATAGCCACGGTTTGGCCTTTTTTTTTTTTTTTACTTTTCTACCTTTTTAGACCTTATAATTAGAAAACAGCCATACACACTGGAAAAGGCAGCCACTTAATAATAGTCACTTAGTTTTAATTCCATAAAATGACCTATTTCTTTACAGTAATGCTGATTTTCAAAAGAAGTCATTTGATAATAGGTTCTTCTTATCATTAGCATACATGTTTATATATATGTTTTTAATTTCAAATTAAAGTTTTTTTTTATTTCAATTCAATATTTTAAAAATTCAAATTAAAGTTTTTTTATTTCAAATTATTATTTTTTTTAAAATTCAAATTAAAGATTTTTAATTTCAAATTGAAGTTTATTGATGTAATATTGAATATCTATCCCTATATATATATAAAAGTCAGTGTATGTATGTGTTGGGACACCTCGTGACCATAATATGCCAAAGTAACCCAGAACCCCACCTAACCTAACCATATCCCACCTATGTCCATCTAAGCCACAAACCTCTGGTGATTGCGAGGTGTCGAGATGGAGCCTGAAGCCACCTTTAGCCTTGGCAGCACTGAGCCAGAGACCGAGATCCCCTTCCTGTAGTCAAGCCACCTGACCTGTGGTGGATGACCTGGCTCCACCAACACCAAGTTAGTCCGAGATGGACTCAGACACCCCTCCCTGGTGATCAAGCCACCTGACCTGTGGTGGATGACCTGGCCCCACCAACATCAAGCTAGTCTGAGATGGACTCAGACACCCCTTCCTGGTGATCGAGCCACATGTCTGATGGTGGCTGACTTGACCACAAGCCAGTCCAAGATGGACTCAGACGCCCCTTCCCTGTAGTCAAGCCACCGACCTATGGTGCTTGACCTGACTCCACCATCTTCATGCAGAGCACCAGCTCCACCACGAGCCCTGAACCTTTCCCAAGCTGACCCCAAGATGCCCAGATCCTACAATATTAATTATATTTTTTAATTCAATATTTTCGTATTTTTATTTTATTTTTTTGTGAATATTTCTTTAATAATTTTTTATATTTAATTTATTTTTATAATTTTTTTTTAAGACGCCTTTTTTATTTTTTTATTTTCATAGAGAGAAGAGGGATGATAGCCTTGGGGGGTGAGTTCAGCAACACTGGGACAAGGAAGCAGGATATTTACATTCTTGGAGATTGACAATTTTGATATTGACATTCGGATTTTTACATTTTTTTTTCTTAACAAAAATTTGATTTTTTTCTGAGAAGCAAAAAAGGCTTGGAGTTGCGGAGGGCGGAGGCCGCTGGCTGCGGCCTTTGCCTGCCCCTTTTGAATGGTGGACATGGCTGGGATGAAGAGGTAGGTCGGGGATAATCTGGGACTTTGGCACGATAGGCCTTTTTTTTTCCTTTGTATAAAGTTTAAAACTCCTCCCTTTTAACCTTATCTACAGTTCTTTTTTATATATATATATTTTAATCTTATATATGTGCGTGATTTCATTAATTAATATAATAAAAAAAAATGTTTTACATTGAAAGATTTTATTAGTCTAAATAAAATTTTGTCTAACCAAAAAGATTGATTGGTTAATTTCCCCATCAACATATTTGCTAGCCGGCACAGCTTTAGGTCTCTACATGTGCCATAGATGAATAAATTTGTGGTCTGCTTTTCTGCAGCCACTGGCGCCCTAATATTTGGACATGTAGAGATCTGGAAATAGTAAAAGTATAAAATCAATCATTGTTTTTAACAATGACTTTCTTCTTCCATTATACCTAAAAAATATATATAAATGCTCTCGATTCCATTTTAACATATGTATGTATGTGTGTGTGTGTTTGTTCCTATGTCGGCTATACACGTCCACAATACGTAACCAATCTGACTGAAATTTTAACAGTATATAGAGTAAAATCTGGAAAAACTTTAGTGAAAATTTCAGGTCTCTATCCCGAATATTCTTCGAGTTATTTGCAAATTGCGTTGCAAATTTACCCTTTCGCTCGCAAGCAGCGCCTCTAGCGGTGAGATGGAAGGCAAAATCAGCTGACCTATTGTACATGTAAAACGTGTTTTAACAGGGCATAGAGAAATACTGGAAGAGATATTTGTTGCATTTTTAGCCAAGAAAAATTGAAATTGACAGGTTCTGGGCAAAAATAGTTTTTTTTTTATTCAGAAAATGATGACAATATTCCTGTATCATGTTTGATTATCAGATACAAAATTATATCAGGAAAAATTCCAAAAAAACAGAGACCACGGGTGAAGACAGTTCATTTTTAGTATGCAGGAACAAAATTCTAACAGAAAAACATTCATTTGAGCAGAAGACACAAAGCCAGATCATCATTCTATAAAATTATCGCTTCTCATACACAAAGTTTGGAGCGGGACGTTTCAAAAGAATGACATCCACGGCGCCAATTTATAATTGTAACGAATAATATTCGAATAAAAACATTTAATCGGGTTTTACCCGGGTGTTGCCCGGGTAATTAGGCTAGTTTACAATAAAAAATGAATACTAACAAGAATAAGAATCAAAAAAGTTAAATAAAGCAATTTGGACAAAGCATTTAATGCAACGGTTGTTCTGCTACAGCCAGCGGTAGTTTCCTAGACATGTCAACATAATAATTGTTGCAATTAGTAGAAGTAACAGGGGTCACTGATTCTTCAATAATCTGTACCAAATTTTGATCATTTTGTGGATCGGCCAGCAAATTTTGTGCAGACAATTTTATTTCAGAAAATACCTTTTCTATAGGATTTAACATGGGGGAATGTGGTGATAGAAAACTATAATTACTATAGATTTTAATTTGAAATTATTAAACTTCAATTTGAAATAAAAAATCTTTATTTTGAATCTAAAAAAAAAAATAATTTGAAATAAAAAACCTTAATTTGAATTTTAAAAACTTTAATTTGAAGTTAAAAACCTATATATAAACCTCTATGTATACTTTTAAAATTAGTCAAATTCCCTAGGCAAAACTTTATTAATTATTTATTTTAAAGGTATAAGACTATTTTAGAACATCTTTCTCAAATAATATATGTTTATTTGAAAAATGTCTCTAATACCTTATTGTTTGAAAGTGAAAAGTAAAATTAGAAAATCAGAATTGTCTTAAAATATCGTTATTTCCATCAAAGGAATAAAGCTTGTGTATTCTTAATCAATTGAGGATGAATCAAAAGTATCCAATTCAGAAAAATCGGACGCGAAACATGTTGATACGATAGCGCGATCGGTAAAATTGCGAATAAAAAACGCCAATTTGCAAACACCAAATCGGTAGGGAAACAGCTGGCCAGGGTGAATATCCGCGAACCCTGAATGAGTCATATACCTAACAAGACTTCCGTTCTAAAAATAGAAATGTAGTGGTAGTTTTTGAGAATTTATAAGTCGATTTTTGTTTGTGGCCCGTGAGATATGCGCACTGTTTTTTTTTTCTTCCAATTCCAGTTTCCACATATTCTTCTGAAGTATAGATTAAGTTTTGTTTTTAACCTGTTATTCACACCATTTCTGGCTTTAAAATTATTTGGAATTGTTTTTTTAGCCTAGGTTAAGCTTGATATGGAACGCTTCCCAAAGTGCATGCTGCCACTGTTTTTTTAGAATGCTATTCTTTGTTTCTTTTCTTTAATTTGGAAGCCATTTGTATTTTTTCTATTTAAAAATTGTAGAATGCAAAGATATTCTATTAAACAAAAGTATAATGTGTAAAAATTTATGCAACATACAGCAAAAATAGAATGTAAATCAAAACAAACAATGCCGCTAAATTTACTGTCTTGAAATTGCGATCCGCGAGCTGAAACATGCTCAAAATTTTGTTTCAATTTTTTTTATTACAATTTCAAGTTCGTTATAAGCATAGTATTTTAAATAGATTTTATTATTTTGGGACTGAAAATAGGTTCGTTATAGGGGTAGTTCGTTATATTAAAAACCGCAAAGTTTGTTATAACGATGGTATTTTCATTGGAATGGAATCGGGGGAATCGCCTTAGGTTCGTTTTAAGGGAAGGTTCGCTATATCCGGGGTTCGTATTAGCGAGGTTTTACTGTATATTTTTTTGCCTCTTTTAAATTCTATTTTGTTCCCATTACACCACGAACTCAGATTATTGATTCCTATTTAGTTTTTTTTTCAATAGTGAAATTAACCACAGCCAACACATTTATATTTACAACTGTTCCTTTTTAGGGGGGATCCCGGGAAAGATCTCAATAAAAAAATAAAATGTGCTTTAGGTTTTTATATTTGTACCAAAAAAACATCTTTCTCCCTTTATATATATGCATTGAACAAACATTATGTTTATCACTTCAGTAAAATATTTAAAGAGGACGATAAATGATGAGCCACAAAACCAGTTTTGGCAAATTCAGACCAGAGCCAACTTGTATACCATTGTTATATCTTTCTTTTAAGTTTTTTTTTTACTGTGGTGATAAACATAATGCATTGTTTTAATTCATATTTAAAAGTAGAGGTGCCTCTTTATGTACCCTAATATCATCCTTACCAACTTATGTTATAAATATATATTAAAATAGATACATTAAATATATTGATAAAAAAGGCATATATTGGACTGATAAAAATATTTTTTGACAATATTTCGGTTGGCTGAACGCCAACCTCTGTCACGTTATGAGATATTTGTTGTTTATGTTGTTCTTTGTGCCTATTTTGATCACGCAGAATGCAACTGAACTAAGTTCTTTATTTATTAACTTATCTTTTTCTATCATGGTTATATATATAAGAATGTTTACCAGTCGAGTCTGCAGTGTTGCCGGATCAACTTGTCAGTTCAATCATAACATGTTTCCTTTAAACAAAAATAAAAAAGGGTTGCAGTTCTCCTAGTCTCTATAACGCAAAGGTTTTCTCACTGTTCTATCACTGTGGGTTCGCACACTAGGAGAAGTAGATGATTCTTCACCTTTCTTGGCAACGTCCTCCCTTGGATTACATGCTCTTCTGTTTTCGGAAGTGGGTCTTCCATGATCTTGTATGTTGTCATCCATGGCTGTCCCTGCTTGAGATCCAGGAATGCTTGGACTTAGAATTGTTGGGGCAGAATCTTCTGCACTGAACTTTCTTGGTCTAAGGTGAGACCTGTTCCTGCGGTATTCAGACCCACTTGGTGTTTTCACCATATATGAGCATGTAGTTTCATGCTTTGCGGTCACTGTTGCCGGAATCCATTTTCTATGCCTTTCCTGCAACATGATGCTGTCTCCTACTTCCAAAGGTCTCAAAATTCTCTTTGGACTTCCTGCATACTTTTGTTGATGGTCTCTCAATTTTTGGTAATTCTTTGTTGTGTCAAACAGTGGTTTCAACTGTTGTCAGGTGTATGTCGAAAGAGTTCTCACAGATCTTCCCATAAGCATTTAGGTCGGAGATAGCAAGTCATACTTAGGTGTGTTGTTGAACTCCATCAAAGCCAGATTGGGATCTCTTCCTGACTTCACAGCTTTAATTATCAGTCCTTTGATGGTTTGAATTGTCCTCTCAACTTGTCCATTAGATCTTGGATATTTGGGACTGGAGGTTTGGTGTTTGAATTCAAATTTATGAGCAAAATTTTTGAATCCAGTAGAGTTAAAAGGGGGGTCCATTATCCGAAACTAGAGTTCTTGGAATTCCATGAGTCCTGAAAATGGTTTTCAACTGCATGATGGTTTCGGTTTCTCTTTTGCTTGATAATTTCCGGATTTCAACAAACTTTGAGTGGTAATCGACAACCAAGATGGAACTGGTTCCACTCACCTCCATGAAATCTACAGCAATTTTTTCCCATGGAAATTCAGGGATTTCATGAGCTATTCCTGACTCCTCAGGATTCTTTCTTGAATATTCCTGAAATGTTCTGCACTTTTCCATTTCATTTTCTACTTGTGTTATCATGCCGGGCCAGTAAAATACTGATCTTGCTTTTTCTTTGGAAGCTGCTGTGCCCTGGTGTGATGAATGAATAACCTGCAGGATTTCTCTTCGAAGAGTCGATGGCACCATGATGCAATTTCCTTTGTAAACAATTCCGTCACTTACATGAATTTCATCTTGAAATTGCCAGTAGGGTTTTGCTTCATCACAGACCTTAGTTTTATATTTCGTCCATCCATTCTTCGCATACTCTATTAGTTGTATCAAGGTGTGGTCCCCATGAGTTTCCTTTGGTAGTCTCTTTATTTTTTCATCTGTGGTAACCAGCAACATGTGCACTGATTCAGTTTGACCTTCTAAATAGCTTGTGTCCACCTCATCTTTTAATGGATCTCTAGACAGATGGTCAGCTACAAACATATTTTTCCCTGGTGTAAACTTCAAAGATATTTGAAATCTCATGAGACGTAAGACCATTTTTTGCAGTCTTGGGGAAGGCTTTTCTAAAGGTTTCTTAACAATACTCAGGAGAGGTTTATATATTAGTAAATTAAATTTTATTGCCATCTATCGTTAAAATTTTACACAAATAAATTTACTGGCAATGCGTTTTTTTTTTTTTTTTAATTTCATCAAATATTATCTCTACAGACCTTACTGCAATGAAATGAGTTATTGAATGAGAGGGCTTGGCTCATCAGTAGTGAACCCTCTCAGCGGTTCCGCCAAATTAATCTCTAGACCGCTCTACTATTGTATTGGACTGGTTTTGTTATATACCCTGCATTTTCTATGGAAGGCAGCTTAGGGGTGTTTAGTGAACTATGGACATAAGCTTATAGGTCTGTAGAGGTACATACATATAATTTCAAGGTTGGTCAGTTTCCACAATTGCATGTCCCCCTTGCATGAGCACTGTACCAATACCATATTGGCTTGCATCAGATGAAATGGTGATTGGCTTAGTTGGGTCAAAAAATGTCAATATTGGAGCATTCGAAACCATATCCTTGAGTTTTTCAAAACAATTTTCTTCGCCTCCAAATTTCCATTCACTCTTGTTGCTTATCAATTTCCTTAGAGGTGCAGTCTTGTCAGAAAGATTAGGAATGAATTTGCCAAGGTACGTTACCATACCTAAGAATCTTTGGACTTCAGTCTTGTTCTCAGGTCTTTTCAACTTTTGTATTGCCTCTGCTCTTGAAGCTTGAATGGCTATTCCATCTTGACTGATTATATAGCCTAAGAAATTTACTTTGTCGACAGCTATCTGCTGCTTCTTAGCATTGAGCTTGACATTATTTTCTTCCAACCTTCGAAGAACTGTTTCAAGGTTTCGGTTGTGCTCTTCCATTGTGCTTCCATAGATCAAGATGTCATCCATATAGCAAGCAGTTCCCTGGAGACCTGAAAGAATATTGTTTTTGCATCGCTGGAATACCTCCGATGCACTGTTCAATCCATAGGGAAGTCGCTTGAACCGGAATCTTCCAAAGGGAGTCGCAATAGTGCACAGGTTGGTGCTTTCTTTGTCTAATGGGACTTGCCAGAAAGCTGATGATGCATCAAATACAGAGAAAACTGGAGCACCTTTCAGTTCAGAAAATATTGTTTCAGCTGTTGGCAGAATATAGCGCTCTCTCTGAACATACTTGTTCAGTTCCCTGGGGTCCATGCAAATTCTGACATCTCCAGAAGGTTTTTGTACCACTACAATAGGGTGTGTCCATTCGCTTGGTTCTTCAACTTTTTCAATAATGTCAAGTTTTTCCATCCGTTCCAATTCTGCTTTAACTTTTTCTCTAATGGAAAAAGGAATTTTTCTGCTTGGAGCAATAACTGGAGTTGTATTTTCTTTTAGTCTAATCTTGTGTTCAATTGGCAGTCGTCCTATGCCTTCAAATATATTTTTGTGCCTGTTCAAAATTTTTTTTGCTGAATTGTTCAGCTGTATTTGGACAGCATCACATTTCTTAATTAGTGAAAGCTTTTCAATAGCTTCTATTCCTAAAATTGGTTGATAGTATCCATCAGCAATGAAAAATTCTAGACTTTCCGTCTTATTTTTAGTTTTGCAATTTAGTGTGGCAATTCCTTTTATCTTTATTTCATGTCCTGTATATGATGTTAGCTTTCGGTTAGTCTGAAATATTTCCAAACCTTTCATTTGTCTGGTGAATGGTATGGCAAAACATTTACTTCTGCTCCAGAGTCCAACTTGAAAAATATTTCCTTTCCATTCACTATGATGGATTTTTTCCATTCCAAAGTATGGACTACTTTTGCTTCATGTATTGACCATACAGTTTCTTCTGTTTCATCATTCAGACTTCTTATAGCTGAACTTTAACAGAAAGCTGCAAAATGATTCATCTTTTTGCATTTGGAGCATCTTTTAGCCCATGCAGGACAATTTTTTGCTCTGTGAGACTTCCCACACCTTTGGCATTTGAATTCTTTTTCAGATTCGTGATTTTGTTTTGGACTGTGTTTCTTTTCATATTTTCTTATTTGACAGATGTTCTGGTTGTTCTGCATGATCTTGATCTGTTGCTTGCTTATTTAATCTGTTTTGCACATTTCAATGGCTTTGAGAAGAGTTAAATTGGGCTCTCTTAAGAGGCATTCCTGCAAAGCCTTGTCTTGTATTCCATACGCAATGCGATCCCTAATTAAACTATCCTTTTGTGATTCAAATTCACATGATGTGGATAATCCTTTTAGTTCTGTTATAAAACTATCGATGGATTCACCATCCTTCTGGATCACTGAAAAAAATTTGAATCTTTCAAAAATGACGTTCTTTTTAGGCTCGCAAAAATCATCAAATTTGTTTATTACAAGATCGAAATTTTCTGGTTCATCTTCTTTTAAATAAAATGTGTTGAAAATTTCCAAGGCCTTTTCGCCAATAAAATTTAATAAAATGGCAAATTTCAATTTATCAGGCTTTGTGGCTTTTTCTGTAGCTTCAAGATAAAGCATTAATCGCTGTTTGAACCTTCGCCAATTTTCCGCTACATTTCCGTGCAAGGCGAGTTCGCTAGGCCTAACAAAGTCCATGTTTTCTTTTTTTCACTAATATTTGTCAATAATATATTCATTTGAAAAAGTACTCACTTTTCCGCTGCCACCATGGTGTTTATGTTGTTCTTTGTGCCTATTTGATCACGCAGAATGCAACTGAACTAAGTTCTTTATTTATTAACTTATCTTTTTCTATCATGGTTATATATATAAGAACTAGACGAATGGCCCGGGCAACGCCCGGGGTTTACCCGAGTGCGAATATATTCTAAAAACGTTGACTTGGGTGGTCGCTATTAACAGGGTGGTCTGTATAGACAGGTGGATGTATCACACAGCTGATAACAGGGTTGTCTAGAGTGGTCGCTATAGACAGGGTGGTCTGTATAGACAGGTTTATGAGAGAGGCACAAACTTACAGGTTGTTGACGCCGCAATCCCCAAAGAGAGTGTTTTTTGTTGCATCATGCTGTGACTCACACGACGACCCAAGGTCAACAGGGGTGGAGCAGCAAGCTTAGGCCTATCACCGTCTGGCGGCGCTGCTTGCGAGTTATATCTACAATTCTGCAAATAACTCTAAGGATATTCAAGATATTCAAGAAATTATTTTTCGAAAACCTTTCCGGGGATATACCTAATAATATCCCAGAATTTCATGGCGAATGGATGTATGGTTATTGAATAACAGGGTTGTCTAGAGGGGGGCAGGGAGGACACGTGTTCCCTTGCAGCCAATGAGCGCGCATTCTATCCGTGAGCTTCAGACAAACAGACAAACAAACAGACAGAATAAGGCAAATATATATATAAGAATGTTTACCAGTCGAGTCTGCAGTGTTGCCGGATCAACTTGTCAGTTCAATCATAACAATATTTAATTTGAATATTGAATACAAAATAAATACCATATTATTATGCCTTGGCACAAAGGTTGGTTTTCAACCAACCGTAATATTGGCAAAAATAAATATTTTTACTCAATCCAATATGTTTTTTTATTTGTTTATTGTCCTCACTTCTTTTTTCTAGATTTGGTTCATTTTGTCTCCTCTCTAATTGTAAAGATGTTGCTGTATCACCTCATAAGCATAAATAAATAAATAATTTGTTTATTATGATATACATATGTCCTGATCTTGAAAGTCCTTATTAGTATAAGGAAAATATATTCCTCCCAGCTAGATGGTGCATCGAAAATCTTACACCTGGTTTTTGCAGTCGGTGGCCAAGCAGCTTCTCCTTTGTTAAATGGACTGACAAATGGATTTTGGAAACAAGAAGATCCCAGACCAAAAATATTGAATATAAGGTGGCTCTTAAACCGTGTGTGAGTTGAGATGTGTACATGGTTCGATGAGAAGTTGGCGACATGTCCTGAAGAAGATGAGAGACTCGCCAGCATAAAGTCGGCCCTGCTGATGTCCTCTGAATCTGTTTACTGACCGTGAACCATCTGGCATGGACCCGAGGGTCACCCCGCGACCAATCCAATGGTGTTACATCATACCAAAATGGCTAACACGACGTTTGAATGGGGAAGAAGCATCTATTTTCAAAAGCTTTTATTTAACTTTTTATATTAATATATAGACTATATTAATAGTATGTCTGTCTGTCCACAAACCTTGTAATCGATTTTTAGTATATTTCTAGAACACGTAGAAATCTAAAATTTACACTTATTAGAACCTGATGACAATGCAAGTTGACAAATTTCAGACTTTGGGGTTTTCAGAATGGCCAGGAACGGACACATTTCCAAATTGCCTTTCAAATTTTTTAATTTAATTTTTATATGTTTCCAGATCGCATCCAGATCACCTTTAACACACACACTCAGTCCGATGAACAATGCAAGTATAAAAATTTTCATACTTCTGGGTGGTCGGAGTGGTCAGAAATGAACAAATATATTTTTAAATCTTATGCGTTGCATCAAGTCAAGGCGAAAACTGTTGGGAGTTGCGAATTGTTTTTTCAGCTATTTTTCAAGACCCTAAATGAGTTATAAATCAGAATATTCAGGTTCCTATTTAAAACCTCCTTGGAATTACAAGCAAAAAACTGTCAAAAGTCATTAAATATAATTATTTATTTATTTATGGGGTGACCCCTCGACATTTGGCCCAATATGAGACTAAGCCTCTCATTGGTTATGACGTCACAGTGACGCCCGATGTAAACAAATTGGTTCATTGTTTTTTTTTTAACAACATTTAATTTTTAATATTTTAAATACCTGTGATTAATTTTATATATATATTGTAGCGAAGTGAAATTGCTGGCTCAGCAACCCTGGAGCTGACGTCACTTCCTGTGGAGGTTACCCCTGCGAGGCCGCGTGGCTACGAGACATTTTTCTTTGCTCTCTCTCCTTTGTTTACTATTTTAAATATATATATTTCTAGATATCACACAATTATAATTAATTAATTCATTCATATTTCTCGTTTGTTCTTCTTTTGACCTCGGTTTGTTTGGTTAATAAAATAACGTTCTTCGTTTGTGGATCACCAACTCTACCTTTCTGCTACGCTACAACTGGTGGAGACGCTGGATCGTCAAGACCGATATCCCTTCAGACATAAAAGAAGGACTGAAACTGTTAAACAAGAAGATAGTGTAGAGCTCAAGGAGATGACCGTGAATATAGAGGAAGCTACCTAGGTGGGCAATTATTTTGTTCAGCACCTACCAAGGAATCCTTCCATGTTCTCCGGGGAGGATGGTGAGGATCCCCTTACCTGGTTAAAAGGTTACAAACGTGTGGCAAAGCATAACCATTGGGACGAAACCCTCTGTCTTGCCAATGTCTACTTTTACCTGAATGGAACTGCCCTCAAATGGTTTGAGAATAATGAGGAGACCATCCGGAATTGGGAAGAGTTTACTACTCAATTGGAGAGTGTATTTGGGAAAAGTGAGAGTCTGCGGCTGCTTGCCGAGAAAAAACTTAAAATCCGGGCTCAGCTAAAGGGTGAAAGCACCGAGTTCTATATACAAGACGTCCTACGACTCTGCAAAGAGGTGGATCTCCAAATGAGCGAGGGGGATAAAATCTCCCACCTAATGAAAGGAATAGTGGAAGAACTTTATCAGGCGCTTCTTCCAAGAGACATAAACAATACGGATCAATTTGTGTCTGAGTGCCGTCGCATTGAAGCGCTTCATCGTCGGCATGTGGCCCCCGCCAAGTACGAACGCTTGCCCAATGTAGCATCCCTTGATGTCTGCGATGATAATACAGATTTGTCATCCATGATTAGACAAATTGTCCGCGAGGAGGTGAAACAGGCCTTGGCCGCTCCTCGTGAAGAACCAAGAATCGCCACCATTGAAGATATGGTGAGGGAAGAAATTTATAAAACCCTCGCTCCAATATCAAATCCTTCCAGAGGCTCCCCTCAATATCAAACTTATACGCCGTCACCAATCGCTAGAAGAGAAACGGCCGCACCCCAAACTCCCCGTCCCAGAGCTCGGTACCCGAAACAGAGAGATTGACTGGGCACAAATGAATGGCGGACCACTGAGGGAAGACCAATTTGCTTCCATTGCGGACGCCCTGGCCATGTCGCCCGTTACTGCCGTGACAGAAGGAGACAGAATGACGAAAGAGAAAATGGATATTCCCAAAGGAGGCAAGAACCAATGTTCTTCTATGGACCCCGTTCCAAATTCCCGGCGCTCAATGACGACGAACCAAGAGATAATTTTAGACGTTACCGAAGCCCTTCCCCATACCCTGGCCGAAACTGACAACATTCGTCGCCTATTAGAGGGTCCAGTCGGTCACCTCGCCGTTCCCGCCAGGAAAACTAGAGGTTGCGACCTATTTTGGAGGTGGGGCCGCAAAATTTGGAAACCCTCCCTCATCGACTACAGTGGATATGAAAGGAAATTATATAAATATTAAAATAGAAGGAAATATAACCAGTGCTCTTGTTGATTCTGGGGCTTCTTATTCTGTCGTGTCCGAGAGGTTCAGACTCAAATTGAAGAAAATAATGTTTGCCGAAACTGACGTGAGCTTAAGAGTGGCCAACGGTAAAATTATAAAACCAAAAGGACGCTGCTCTTTAAAATTGGACTTAAATGGTCTGCAGGAAAATTTCAAATCTATTGTTCTGGAGGACTGTAGTCACGATGTGATCCTCGGATGGGACTTTTTGAAGTTATCCAAGGCGGTAATTGATTCTGCAGAAGATACACTTTTTTTAGAGGAATTCCTAGTCGAGGACACACCCAAGAACAACTCACCTCTCTACGCGGTACGTGAATACAGAATAGAGCCCGCATCTTGTCAGCTGATAGAGGTATTAAGCAGAGACATCTCAGATAATGCAGCTGTGGTGGCAGGAAGTCAAAAAGGTCTGTCGCTGGAAAGAGAACTAATGGCTCCCTCCTCTATCATCTCACTTACCAGTAACAGGGGAAAACTGTGGGTGGCAAATTGGAGCCCATATCCGAAGATAATTCCCCAGGGGATGCACGTGGCCGATGGTGTCGTCATCGAGGATAGCCAGCTTTGTGTACTTGCTGAGGGCAACCACGTAGGAACAGATATAGGCCATTCCTTAACGATTTTCAAAAAGAAAAAAATAAGAAATTTATTTAGAAACTATAGAGATATTTTTGATTTCAGAAAAAAAGAAGCGTCCAAGACCGATAATGTTAAGCATCGAATTAGCACTGGAGACCACCTTCCCACCAAACAACGACCGTACCGATTAGCACCAGCGGAACGTCAAATTATTCAAGAGGAGGTAAATAAAATGGAAAAAAATGGTATTATTCAGCCCTCTGCGAGCCCATGGGCCTCACCGGTCGTTTTGGTCAGGAAAAAAGATGGCAGCTGGAGATTCTGCGTCGATTACTGCCGCCTTAATAAGATAACAAAAAAGGATGTTTACCCGCTCCCAAGGATCGACGACACTTTGGACTGTCTACAGAGAGCACGATTTTATTCCTCTATCGATCTCCAATCTGTATACTGGCAGATCGACGTGGAGGAAGCGGACCGTGAGAAGACTGCATTCATAACCCCAGATGGATTGTATTAGTTCAAAGTGATGCCATTTGGGTTATGCAACGCTCCAGCTACATTCGAACGAATGATGGACGGCCTCTTGAAGGGTCTTAAGTGGACAATCTGTCTCTGTTACCTTGATGACATAGTCGTTTTTTCCGATGATTTTGAAGAACATCTGAGACGCCTTCAGCTGGTATTAGGCTGTTTGAGGAAGGCTGGCTTGTGCCTCAATCCGGGGAAATGCAGGTTTGGTGCGAAAACTATAACAGTTCTTGGACATGAGGTGAGTGGAGATGGAATATGCCTCGATCCAGAAAAAATTAGAGCAGTCCATGACTTCCCCAGACCAAAGTCGCTAAAAGAAGTTAGAAGTTTCCTAGGGCTATCTTCCTACTACCGCCGTTTCATACCCAATTATGCCCATATAGCCCAACCATTAAACGCTCTTTTAAAGAAAGATTCAGTGTTTAGTTGGAACATAGAAGAGCGGCACGCATTTGAAGCTCTCAAGTCAGCCCTAATTTCTGAGCCTGTCTTGGGACATTTTGATCATTCATCCCCAACAGAAATATATACTGATGCGAGCAACTATGGAATAGGAGCAGTTTTAGCGCAAATTCAAAAGGGAAAGGAAAGAGCCATTGCCTATACATCAAGAACGCTCAATAAGGCGGAAAGAAATTATTCGATGACTGAGAGAGAATATCTTGCTATTATTTGGGCCATTGGCAAATTCCGGCCGTATGTTTTTGGACGTCCATTCACTATCGTAACTGACCATCACTCCTTGTGCTGGCTGACCAACCTCAAGGACCCATGTGGGAGGTTAGCAAGATGGGCTCTTCGGCTGCAGGAGTTTGATGTTACTGTTGTGCACAAGAGTGGAAGAAAACATCAAGACGCTGACTGTTTATCAAGAAGTCCCCTAAATTGTAGTGAAGATATAGAAGATATTCCTTGCATAGTTGCCTTACAGAATTTTGGACGGGAACAAATGAAAGACCCGGACCTCACAAAGATAGCCGACAAAATCCAACAGGAAACATCTAACAAGTCCTTTATAAAAATAAACGATACTCTCCATAAAAAAAATTACGATCCAATGGGAAGGGAATGGCTTCTGGTGGTCCCCCGCCACTTGAGGCCTGAAATACTGAGAAACTTACATGATTCTCCCATTTCAGGACATCTTGGATTTACTAAGACATATGATCGAATAAGAAAAAAATTCTACTGGCCCGGAATGTATAGAAATGTTAGGAAGTATGTGGGTCACTGTCCAGATTGTCAGCGACGCAAACGCCAGCCCCAACTCCCTCCAGGACTTTTGCAGCCGATACCTGTGCCTATAGCCGCCTTCGAAAAAGTGGGAATGGATCTCCTTGGAAGGTTTCCAACATCTATGTGCGGGAATCGCTGGATCATTGTCTGTACGGATTACCTCACCAAGTTTGCGATCACGAAAGCTCTACCGACAAGTGAATCAGTGGAAGTAGCGAAATTCTTCATTAAAGATGTAATTCTGAAGCACGGTGCGCCGAGGGAAGTTATCACAGACCGAGGACGAAATTTTACATCTTCAATGATTCGTGATCTGAACAAACACTGCAGAATAACTCATCGGACAACAACCGCCTACCACCCTCAGACCAATGGACTCACTGAAAGGTTGAATAAGACAATAGCAGACATGCTGTCCATGTATGTGGACGTCAACCAGAAAGATTGGGATGAGATTCTCCCATTCGTGACGTTCGCATACAACACGGCGAAGCAAGAGTCCACGGGGTTTAGTCCATTCTACCTTGTGCACGGGCGTGAGGCGGAGACCCCACTAGACTTGCTATTCCCCAAATTTCCTTCAGAGGATGAAGATGACTTCATCCAGACTCTAGGATCAAGGGCCGAAGAAGCGCGACAGCTGGCACGCATTCACACTATGAGGTCCCAGGGAGGAAATAAACTCCGTTACGACACCCATCACAGAAACATAATCTATCAGCCCAGAGTTCTCGTTTGGATCTATATCCCTGTGCGCAAGGTGAGTTTGTCTGAAAAACTAATTCGACGTTATTTCGACCCGTATAAAGTAACAAGAAAAATATCCGATGTGACATATGAAGTGGAGACATTGGGAGACCAGCATGGTCGTCGTAAAACAAAGGACATAGTTCACATCTGCAGGATGAAGCCCTATTTAGATCCAGAGAAGCGGGAGGACCACCTGGAGGAGGACATGGAAGACGACTTATCAAGTCCTCAAAAGGAAGAAGTTCCAGCGAAAGGGAGGCCACCACCCTTGGCCCAGGAGGAGGTCCTCAGACCAGGAGACCTGGATATCCCTGGCCCTATTACGCGGTCGCGAGCTCGTAGACTGGAGGCGCAGGTCTCCTGTTGAGCATCGGGTCGATGTCCTTTGAGAGGGGGGCTATGTAGCGAAGTGAAATTGCTGGCTCAGCAACCCTGGAGCTGACGTCACTTCCTGTGGAGGTTACCCCTGCGAGGCCGCGTGGCTACGAGACATTATTCTTTGCTCTCTCTCCTTTGTTTACTGTTTTAAATATAGATATTTCTAGATATCACTCAATTATAATTAATTAATTCATTCATATTTCTCGTTTGTTCTTCTTTTGACCTCGGTTTGTTTGGTTAATAAAATAACGTTCTTCGTTTGTGGATCACCGACTCTACCTTTCTGCTACGCTACAATATATTGTCACTATATTTATAAAGGACTTTTTATTTTATTATTTTTATTAGCAATTTTTAAATTGTGTTTTAGCGCTAGCTAAACAAAGAAATACTGGCGTAATACGTTCCAACAGTGCCAACGGTGATATTTGAATTTATAAATAGGCATATACAAAAAATAAAAATAAAATATTAATAAATAAAATATAAATAATAAAATATATGATCCTAAACCTAACCTAAACGAACCTGAACCTAACTTAAACCTAACCTAAACGAACCTAAACTAACAAAACCTGAACCTAAACTAACCAAACCTGAACCTAAACGAACCTGAACCTTACCTAACTTAAACCTAACCTAAACGAACCTAAACCTAACCTAAACTAACCAAACCTTATCCTAAGCGAACCTAACCCAACCTAAACCTGACCTAAATTAAATACGAAATTTTAATATTAATTAATAATTAATTTTATAATAATTTGAAAAATCTGACACCATTGCTTTCAAGGTATTAACATCGCGGGTATTCATAACACACACACACGCTTCGGACAGTTTTGGCAAAAAATAATATGCCACCGATTGTAATTAAATCGACGATCGGACCAACCGGCGAGAAACTATGCATAATCGAAGCCTCCTTAATAACGAAGATCCTAGACAAATGTGGAATCGAGTATAAACTTGAGGAAACGGTTCAATCAAAGAAGAGAACTCGCGGCTCCCAATCGGATGACTCAAGATCGCCAACTAGGAGCGAGCGTAATCTGAAGACGCCTAGAATGGACATCGACGAACAAAGTCCCGCCACTGGAGTTTCTCAACAAATGAACGCAGCTCACCCACCGCAAGACGATGAAGAAAATAACGACAACGATGGCCCGTGGACCACAGTCACTAACGTGAAAAAAAACCGAGAATTCCTCCTGTTATTGCAGAAAATGTAGCAGATTAGAAGCTTCTTTGCCAAGAACTAAAAGACTTGTGCATGGAACCATTCCAAGTCACGATTTCTGGCAAAAAGCACATAATTAAATCGAAAAACATAGGCGACTTCAAAAAAATCAGGGAGTATGTACAGAAAAATAATGGAGGATATTCCTACAGACTACAGGAGGAAAAACCACTGAAAGTGGTATTGAAGGGGGTATCAACAGCCTTCTAAGAAGATGTCGTAACTGAACTGTTCTCAATGGGCTTCACTGAGGTCATTGTCAAAAGACTCCATAGACAATCGACCAAAATGCCGATGAATATAGTCCTAGTAGAGCTACCGAAAAATGAACAAAATAAACGAATCTATGGAATAACCAAAATACTTTACCAAAAAAATAATCGTGGAATCATTCAAGACTACAAAACGAGTGACCCAATGCTTTAACTGCCAGGGTTTTGGGCATGGCCAGCTAAACTGCTTTTTGAAGCCCAAATGCGTCAAGTGTGCTGAAGAACACCATTCGAAGGATTGTCCAAGAAAGTCGAAACAGCTCCCACCAAAGTGTGCTAACTGTGGAGAGGCGCACACAGCCAATTACCGCGGATGCCCAAATTTTCCGAAGCCACCACAACAGCAGCTAAAGCCTCCCAGAAAAAAACTCCCCTAACACCATACCTCAAGCAAGCTCCAATAAAACAGAAGAAGCAATTGTTGAAAAACAAAAGGCAAGTTACGCTGAAACTTCAAAAAAGAACACTACTCATTCTGACACCAGGTAACTGTGCGAAAAGTTATTATAAATTATCAAAACTTTCTTACAATGAAAGACAAATTACCTTTAAAATTCGTTTTCTGGAATTGCAACGGAATCAAACTCAAAAAAGAAGAATTCCTACAGTTGGTGACCTCAGCCACCGAATCCGACGACCTGGACCCAATGGCTAGCTGACAGCCAAACACCCAACAACTGCCCTCCTGTAAGGTTCGGGGGGCCACTCCAGCATTACAACTCGCCATGTGTAAATAATCTGGACAAGGTGACTCGCGAGCTGCGCTCGAATGTAACACCTGCAAATTGAGATGAAATGAAATGAATGATAACACACAAGTGTTTACAATTACGCTAAATTATTTTTGAAAAAATCTAATTTAAAATACAAGGCCATTTTGGCAAAAAATATATAGTGACAATATAAATTAATCACAAGTATTTGAAATATTAAAAATTAAATCTTGTTAAAAAAAAAAAAACAATGAACCAATCATAGCCTTTGTTTACATCGGCGTCACAACCAATGAGAGGCTTAATCTCAGATTGGGCCAAATGTCGAGTGGTCACCCAATTTATGTTATAATATAGTAATATGATTACAATAAAAGAAAATAAGACCTAATCCATTGGATTATAATCTATAATCCAAATTGTGGTTTATCATAATATGATTACAATATCATCACGCATATATATTCACTAGCCGAATGACCCGGGCAACATTCGGGGTTTACCTGATTAAATGCTTTTATTCAAATACTATTTGTTACAATTATAAATTGGTGCCGTGGATGTCATTCTTGTATAATATATAAATGAGTTTTAAAAATTGTAAAAAAAAAAATGCCTCGGCCGGGAATCGAACCCGGGGCGCCCGCGTGGCAGGCGAGCATTCTACCACTGAACCAAAAGCAAATGGTGACAGAATTAAGAAAGCATGACGATGATAACTGTATATTATCCGTGACAGAGGCGGCCGATGAGGAAAGACGGTCGTGAATATATATAGTAATAATCCAAACTGTACCTTATCATGGATGTGGTCTTGTTACCTTGTGTTTATAATCTATAATCCAAATTGTACCTTATCATGGATGTGGTCTTATTACCTTGTGTTTATAATCTATAATCCAAACTGTACCTTATCATGGATGTGGTCTTGTTACCTTGTGTTTATAATCTATAATCCAAATTGTACCTTATCATGGATGTGGTCTTGTTACCTTGTGTTTATAATCTATAATTCAAATTGTGCCTTATCATGGATGTGGTCTTATTACCTTGTGTTTATAATCTATAATCCAAACTGTACCTTATCATGGATGTTGTCTTTTTACCTTGTGTTTATAATCTATAATCCAAATTGTACCTTATCATGGATGTGGTCTTATTACCTTGTGTTTATAATCTATAATCCAAACTGTACCTTATCATGGATGTGGTCTTATTGTTTTTATAATCTACAACGCCCAGGGTTTACCCGATTAAATGCTTTTATTCAAATACTATTCGTTACAATTATAAATTGGCGCCGTGGATGTCATTCTTGTATAATATATAAATGAGTTTTAAAAATTGTAAAAAAAAAAAAATGCATCGGCCGGGAATCGAACCCGGGGCGCCCGCGTGGCAGGCGAGCATTCTACCACTGAACCAAAAGCAAACGGTGACAGCAATAAGAACGCATGACGATGATAACTGTATATTATCCATGACAGAGGCCACGACAGACGGTCGTGACTATATATATTATATTCATTATATTTATTTATATATATTTGATAATATAAGACCACACATTTCACACAATTAGCACGTAGAAGTTTGATTTTTTTTTACTTTTTCAAACCTGATGACCATTCATGTTGACAAATTTTCAAATTTCTGGTTGGTCAGAGTGGTCGGGAACGGACTAAATTCCAAATTGCCTTTCAAATTTTATAATTGAATTTTAATATGTTTTTTTTCCAGACCGAATGGAAGTCTTAAATTTTGAACACCCGCTCATTCCAACTACACATTTGCAGGTGTACAAATTTTAGACATTTGGCTGGTAGGGAAAACTGTTGGAAGTAGCGACTTGAATTCTTCAGTGATTATTCAAGACTTTAAAGAAAGAAGAAATTCATATATTCAGATTTCCTGCAACCACTTTGGAATTAAAAATAAAAATATTTTATGAATGAAAATATATCTATTTTCTGCTATGAATAAGTGTTGACTTTGCTTAGACTTTTAAAAATACTGATCCCAAAGAGATTAATCAATCATTATTGATTTACAAGAGAGAGAACCAAATAAAATAGAAAATTATAACATAGTATGTTGAATATATGAATTCAATTTTAGACTTTAATATTTTATATAATATTGTCACTGAATAATTATTTTAAATATTCTGTGGTATATCATCATTAATATTTCCATTGGTATCACTCCTCACAATTCTTATATATTATTACTTGTAAATAATGGAAAGATATAGTTTTGCATAAATAAACTATTTTCAATTACTAAAATCGTATGTATTAATTTATAAAATAATATAAAACCCTAAAACCTTTCTAACAGTGGCAGCATAAAGCGTGGTTAAAACTTAAAATCTAAAATCGTAAAAATAAAAATGGCTGCTGTTATGGAAGATATTTCGATTATAGATAAATTAAAAGACTCTGAAAATTTTGATATTTGGAAATTTCAAATTAACATTATTTTTAAAGCTAATAATTTAATTGAAATAATAAATGGTAAATTGTGTTTTAAAGATCAAAAGGATGAAAAAGAAAAAAACGTATGGATAATAAAAGATGCTAAAACCCAAAAATATATTATTTCGAGCATCGATAAAACGATATTAACACACATAATACATTGTGAAAATGCCAAATCAATGTATGACACAATATGCAGAATATTTGAAAGAGATGATGAACAATTGAAATGTAAGTTGCTACTGTAGAGTCCTAAAGCCAGGACCTTCTACATCTAGATGACTAAACTCCATCCTTTGACTTAGACATACAAATGTAACACTCGCCAAATACTTACACCAGCATATATAATAACCAAATTTACACTCAGGTATACACTCGATATTGTATGACGAACACAGGAACTCATATAAATAATCAAAATATGTGGTTTGTTTAAGATGACATTTTTGGGACGTAAGATACGCTCTTACATTACATCATACACAGTAAATATTGTATACACTCGAATTAACATTCGTCTTGTAATTGAGCTTCGATCATAAAAACATTTATATCTTGATCTCCTTTAGCATATAAAGAAATTCAGGTGTATACATATTCTCCGTTTATGATAAGGCAGTGAACCTCTTATAATACACTCAATATCCACAGCATACGCACCAAAGTTCATGTGTGATCTGTGATTTTATATAGACATTAGTACACATTAAAATTTACCACATCAACTTTTATTCGACAAATAAGGGATATATTAAAAAAATAAAATGTAAAACAAATTGTATTTACTATGACATGACATAGTTAAGTAAAATATGAATCTATAACACCTCATTCAAGGCGATCTTGCTTGGGCGAAATAATCTATCTATTAATACATGAGTAAGTCCCTCTCTCACTATGAACTCGCTATAAATGGCAAGGCGTCTTTATAAAAAAAAAAAATCCTTTCTACCTACCATGACTTCGTCATGTATACATATATCTCTTTACGATGAAATTTTAGAGTGAAACTTACCTAAACACCTCGACTACTTACTTCTCGCCCGGTGGGAAATATTCGTCTGCCCCCCTCGAAAGCCGCGTCAAAACTGACTGGTCCCTTGGTCCAGTCCCCCAAAATTCTCGCCCCCTATCCCTTTTTTTTTTCAGCGCCCTCAATCTCTAACTCCCACAGAATAATAAACCTTGAATATACTAAATTCTCGAAATATTAAATAGGAAAATAATATTACTATAGTTAAAATTTAGGGAATAAAAATAATATTTTATTAGGAAAATATTATGAATTAAGAATATTCTAACTCAGCTTATGAAATTTATCTGCCTTATTGAGAGAAAATATTATTTTATTAAATTTTTATTTTTAAGGAAAATTATGAATTAGAAATATCCTTAACACGGCTTACTAAATATTAACCAAATTCAGATTTTATCTGTCTTATTGAGAGATAAATTTAAATTATTAAATTTTTATTTTTAAGGAAAATTATGAATTAGAAATATTCTTACACGGCTTACTAAATATTAACCAAATTCAGAATTTATCTGTCTTATTGAGAGATAAATTTAAATTAACAATGGAATTAAAATCCAATTTAGGATGCTACCCCTCTGAGAGACTTATATGCTAATTTCTCCTTTAAGAAATCCCAAGAATATTAATAAATGATCCCCATCCATCAAAATGTCATGTCATAGGTTATATATACAAGAATTAAAAGGTAGGTTTTACAAAGTCGCATGCTGGATGTCCGTTTCTTCTTGTTGAGGTGGCTTCTCCACTGCCCGTCAGCTCTCTGCTTATGTTGTGGTTGGACTCCTGCTCCTGTTTTCGTCGGGCTCCTGACCAGGGCTGTGCCTTCCTTGATATATCTTAGTATCCACGGGTATCCGCGTCCAGCGCTGCGTCTCCCTCCCGGCTTGATCTTTGAACCACCGTCGGCCATTGCCGTGGGACATCCATCTGTATCCATCTTAATCAGGGGCCGATATCATCCTCCTCCAGTAGATCTTGGAATCGTGTCCAGGGCTGCGTCTCCCCCCCCCCGGCTTGGTCTTTGAACCACCGTCGGCCATTCCCGTGGGACATCCATCTGTACACCAAACACTTTCGGCGAGACACTGCGTGTATGTACATAGGATGTAAAAGAGTGTTTACATCTTTGTTGGGTCTGTTTGGTGAAAAGTGACCCAACAATTCCTCCCCTGCCAGAGTGAAAGAATGAGTTTATTTCAATTCATATCTTGATCAAATATTCCATGAGAAAATATGAAATTGGGAGAAATGCATTCTTTTGCGATACCACTATGCAATCACTGACACTCCGGCAGAGGGGGAACAGACGGGCCATGGAACCTGGGGCAGATTAATTCATCGTGATTACAGAAGGAAGTTCTACCCTACCATTCTATGGGCAATATACTAAGCCCATCCCTTTGCTGTCTGTATTCCAGGGAGTCTTGACCCTGGTGTGAGCCGAGTCCACACATCCCCGACCGCAGTCCCAGTGTGTGGAGAAGGGGTGGTCTATACACAGGTTCTGTGCAAAACAGATTCTTATGCCATTCAGGTTAACATAATAATTATGGGCGCCAAGGAATTGTGTTTGTATGGTAGACATGCCCAATTCCTAAAACACATCTAAAAAAAAAAACTTTATTAGTTCTATGCGATACATATGGCAGCGAAGGAATGGCTATACATGTTTAAAATGACAATGATAAAAAAAAAATCTAAAGTTACAACTCCTATCGGTGACATTAAAATAATAGTGTAAAACAGAAACGAAAAAATAATATACATATTAGAGCTGCACGAATGCGGTGCATGCAAAAAAAAACAATGGAACAATATTGATATAAGCGATGTTAGATAAAAATAAGAAATATCAAAATGGGTATTTACTATAAAAAAAAATGGTTTGATATATATATATATATAATGAATACAAATGAATATATAAATTGTGATTAAAATCTTTATTCGGTACATTTGTCCGAAGATGGTAACAACGCTGCTACCAAAATGTCACACATATCTATGATATGAAACGTGCTTCTACATATACGAATATACATGGATATAATAATGAGAACAAAATATATGATATATGATATATAAAATAATAAAACGAATAGATATGCACTGAGGGGTCCAGGTTATCTCATTAGTATCTCAAAACTCGTGTAATATCTAACAAAAATAAAACTTGTCCTTACTAACTTGTCACTGGGAGTGTTTGTCTGGCGTGTTCCCTGCCTCTCTTAATACAAAAGGAAGCCTCTCACAACCAGATTACTTCCAAATTACATTACCTGTGGTTGAAATCTCTCCCACTTTTGTCCTTTATTTTAACATGTAGTTTACCCCTACTATACATTGTTTAGCTTATCCATAGAATGTGTACTCATAAACTTTGACCAAAAAAAAAATCCCTTTAATAAAAATACTTAAACTAATTCTGAAATAATTATGATGGATAGAAACTAGGTCTAACTCATATCTTGTGATATATGTCCTCCCACCTGAGTTCTTAGTACTTCTCTGGAAAAACAAATCTTGTAAAACAAAATAACCCATTGCTCTAGGTCATTTTACCGTCTCAAAACGAAAAATATTTTATATTCGATCTTCCCAAAAAAAAAAAATTAATAATTCCTCTTCAAATCTGGACCGCTATATTGGCATGTTCTGGCAATCTGCTTCAAAAGTTCATTTTGTATCCTATTAATTTAAAATTTAACCTATCTTATAATGAATTACTCAAAAAAAATCTATATACTAATTGATGTTTAGACTTAAATTCGTTCTAACTAAACGTATGGCAGACTATAGTCTTTAATTAAGTGAATAACTCTTGCTAGCCTGGGGCGATATAAAACGCAAAGAATCCGGACAGTCCATCTGTCACTTTGCTATCTGGTACCTAAAAATCTGTAGACGGAATCGCTTCGTCTAATCATAACTTGTTCGTTACATGCTCAATTGTTAACCCTCATTAGAAAACTCCTTTAGGCTTTTACTTATAGACAAGGAGTTACAGGGAATTCGATTTCTCTACCCAGCGCATGTTTTCTAAGCTCGTCCATCGGGGAATTTGTTACAGGCTGCGCAATATATAAAAGAGCTCCCAATGTGCCGATCCTTCCCAACCTCCCGACTGTAACACCCTCATCTCAGTCACGCTCAAAGCGTCGTAAATTACGGTGTCAGATCGGTTACCCGAGGTTTTCGTCGTTTTACACTTAGTCTGCGACGTCGGCAACTGAATCCCCCCACCTAGCACAAAGTTCACCTGATACCTCTCCGTTTCCTCTAATGAGGAGGGGACTTGCGGGCTCTTGGCCTGACCGTGACCTTCCACAAATCTCCAGTCTGAGAATCGAGACATGGTCATTATCTACGACTCTTAAAATTCAAGTTGATATAAATAACAGAGTACTTGATTACCCTAGTAATAGAAATTAAAAATTTTATACTCCCGAAAGGGGTGACCTAACAAAATGGAGCGAATACTTTCCTAGCAATAGAGTTTTTATAGTCCTGTGAGGCTATCGTTCCTAACAAATAAAGAAATCAAAATTGAAAATTGAACCTACTAAATTCCTATCACTACTCTAAAGTAATTTTGGTCTAACAGTATACTAGTTTTTCAACCTTCTCATCATTTATTCCACTTCACATTCATACAAAAAAAAAATTCAGTCACTGTGGGCATTCATTCTAAAGTTAAAACTGCTATAGACGCCAAAACACTCAATAATCTCTATCAAATAAACCCTAACAATTTCTAAATTCCAGGACTAATGTGAAATCAAATGAAGTTTTCTAATTAAAACAAAGTGGGAACTAATGCCCTATTAACTTAAATTAATGCCTCATACAAACTCTGCATAAAAGTTATCTATACGTGGATAGACATTATTTATATTTAAACAAATTAACAAAATTGATTGTTAACAATCGAATGCTGAAATCTAACCTAACACTTTAACTGTGTGTCTCACAATTTGAAATCTTCTTATCTTGACACTTGGTGTCTGAACAAATGAATCATCAAACTAGCACTTAAATGGAGCGAACTGAACTTCAGGTATTTACCTCATTGCCAATATATAATAGGTCCACAAGTGTTTTGCCAACGCTTCTTCTTTCTCTGCTATTCAGTTAAACTCTTTCTTTGGACTTATAGGGCTTTTGATACCCAGCTCGTTCTGAAGTTTAACAACAGAGGTTACTTGTTGCTCTATCAATTCTTAGATTGTAACTGCATTACATACTCTCATTAGAAACCCCCTTTAGGCTATGACTTAAAAAAAAAAACAAGGAGTTATAGGGGCTTTTTACCCAGCACATGTTTCAAGTCTCTCCACAGAGAAATTGGTTACAAGCACAGCAGATATCTAAAGCATCTAGGTTTCCTAATTAATCTTGAAGTTGAACCATTATTCATAACCTTCAATTAAAAATTAAAACAAAATATACTGTCAAACCCAGGTGTTAAATTACAACATGCTATTAATACAGAATAGCTTCTTCAAAAAAAAAAAACTGAAATCTCTTTAAGGCCACAATCTAGGGCCTTTAACTCACATTCTAACACATGTTACTATGATCAAAATTCAACTAGCTCTAGTACACATCCTATAAGTCAAATCATTGGCAACCTGAACACGATCTGCACTCGGTGGGTTTCTTGACCCTGGTCGAACGGCGTACTTCAGCGCCGCCAGCATTGCCACCAATGACTCTATTAACTATCTCTAGCGGGTTTCTTAAAATTGTCGTCTCTTGTGGTCCCTCTGGTTCTACAATTCTATGGGAATATATAGGATATGTTGGGTGTACCCAGTGATCCTCATCATCAGTGACACCACCTATTTGTTCTTGTACGTTTTCGTCCCCTGTAGGGTAAGTCTTTACCGGGGCATGATAGGCCTTCATTCTGTCTATGTGGATCTTATCTAAGTCCCCCGTCTCCAAATCCTTCAAAAGGTAGACAGTGTCGCCTGTCCTTTGTAGTACCTCATATGGTCCCCTGTACCTTGGCTCAAATTTATGACGTCCCTTAGTCTCATGCATTCTCTTTACCAAAGCTAGATCCCCTGTCTCAAAGGTCCTCAATTCTCTAGCTTCAAACTCAGCCCTGGCTTCTTGTTGCTCCCTCAGGTAAGTTTGCCTCACCACCTCTCTCGCCTTTTCAACCTCCTCCACCAATTCCCGCTCATAGAAGGCCGCCATTTCGACAATTGAATCTTCGCATACAGGATTAAGCTCCCCTTCCTGGAAAGGTTGTGGGAGCCTCAGCTCATGTCCGAAGACCAGTTTCGCTGGAGAAAATCCAGTACTAGAGTGTACAGTAGTCCTGATAGCTAAGGCTACCATTGGCAGGGTGGTATCCCAATTGTTCCCTGCTGTACACCTGCGTAGAGATTCTATTACCGTCCTATTGAGCCTTTCTACGGCGCCATTACTCTGAGGTCTCCAGGCTGTGGTATTTACTGCTCCAACCCCCATAGCCTTGCAAACTCCCTTAAATACGCAACTCATGAATGCCGAACCTCGGTCAGAGAGTATCGTTTTTGGTACTCCAAAGGTTGTGATTATCCCTTCCAACAAGGCCCTAACCACTGTATTGGCACACTGGTCCTTAGTAGGAATCAGAATTGGGAACTTAGTGAATAGATCCACAATGGTCAGAATACTCGAATAACCCCTTGGGGTTACCTCTATGAAGTCTAGAGCTAGGTGCTCAAAGGGTTTTTCGGGTCTAAAGTGAGGAGCATTAGCGGCTTTGGTTACGCCTTGATTCGATAGCTGACAGCTCCCGCATCTGCGTATATATTTCCGGACTTGAGTCCTCATACCAGGCCAGTAATAGTCGCCCTTCAGCCTTCTCATAACCTTTCTAACTCCGAAATGACCTCCAGTAGGGATGTCATGATGATAACTGATCACCGTTTCCCTAAAACCTGTAGGAACCACTTTCACCCAGGTACCCTTCTCATTTTTTGTAACGAGGTAATCGTCCTGCAGCCTATACTCTCGGCTATTATATCTTTCTATACCTCCCGATTTTTGTTTCAATAACCTATTTATTACTGGGGCCCATCCCTTCTCTTGAAGCAAGCCTTCCCATATCTGATTACTATCTAATAAGGGGGGCCGACGGTCTCTTACCACCGCGGCCACCACCCTTCTATCTTGTGATAGGTTTGGATCATCCTCGCACGGGAACCTACTAAGAAAGTCGGCTACCGTGTTTTCCTTCCCCGGGACATAAATGAATGTAACGTTGAAGTCTTGGATGATCTCTGCCCACCTAGACAGTCGGGCGTTCTTATAATCAGACCCCTTATTATAAGTAATCGGTTTATTGTCAGTGTGTACTTCTACCCTACTGCCCGCCAGGAGGTGTTTAAAGTGTTGTAGGGACAACACTACTGCATAGGCCTCCTTTTCTATTGTAGAATAGCGGATCTCAGGACCAGTCAGTCTCTTGTGGTCCCTCTGGTTCTACTGTTGGATAAGATTGTAACATAACAATAAAAAGAAACTAAAATTTTCCTACATCGTATCCTGACAGGTTGTACAAGCTCTTCAAAACGGTGTGTCATATTAAAACAAGGTTGCGAGACAACTCTTAATTATATACTATACTAAAATGAGGCTGAGCCAATTCTACACCAGGAGAACACGAAAACCCAAGATGTCGTTTCTCGTGTTGAGGGAGCGATGTCAGTAGGACAGAGTTTCCTGGTATTCCCTCTTATCTGGCACGACCGGTCGGGGTAAACAGTGGCGTCACGTGAAAGGAGGAAACATCTGATTCCCCCCCTCTTGCTCTAACTGCTGGGTCGATTTGGCTCATGTAAATAGTAACTCTTATTTTACATCTAAAATCTCTCATATAGCTCATTAAATAAAACGGTGTAAAACGGTGTACTATATAAGGATGAGGTTATGGCAATTTCTCTAAATGACACATTAACACTAAAACAAATTGTGAAAATCTTTAAAATGGCAACAAACACCATAGCAGGGTTGTGAGGCAATATGCTGCACAAATGCAATGTTGAGACAAATAACACACAAACACTGAAACATGGTGTCAAAGCTTCTTTCCACACTTAACACTAGAACACACGTTATATAAAAAAAAAAACTGCAAACTGTTTAAAGTTCACCATGACACTAAGACAAAATTGTTAACAAAAATAAAGTAGAAAAAAAAAAACTGGAAGTTTAGAACACACGTTATAGTTTAAAATAAAAAGAAAACTGCAAGCTCTTCAAAGTTTATCATAACACTAAGACAATTTGCTATTTAATATATAACCTAATATTGTAATTAATAAAGACCTATCTATATTAATTATTGTATACTGTTGCCGAATCTTAGGTAAATCAGCTTACACAAACCCCCAGTGCATATATGTATTATTTTAAAAGAAATATTTCTATCGAGGCGATATTGCGGCTGACAGCTACGCTTTATACATTAAGTGTACTTTCTCCTATCAACCTTTATCTACTATTTACAAAACTCTTTATCCAACCTTTTTTTTTTCAATTCTTTCTCCTTCAACATCTTTCTGCATTTTTCTATCTCTTTCTCATCTACATTCAACGCTTTCTCACTCTTTTTATCACTTTCAACACCTCTTTCATCCCTCTGAAGTCTCTTCGAAACCCGTCATCGGGATCTGGATCCCGATCTATTATCACTCTTAATTTTGGACCACTCTAGTGGCTATCCCTCCCCTGCCAGTTCTATACGGAAGTCTGACACTCGTTCAGGGCGGGAGCTACCGCAGAATTTCGAGGAAAATTCCAGAGGACCCGTTTCCACCCCTTTTTAATCTCCCCTTCGAGGAGATAAGCTCTTTCTGGGTGTATTGAAACTAACTAGCCATGATGGCCTTCTGGTAGAGATGCTGTTCTCACTTCCTTTACTGTGTATCAGGATGAACTATTAATTATTTCTAGTGTAATAGTATTCCTATAGTCTATCATTTTTTTAATCCTTTATGCACACTGGATTAGGTATTTACCTTGCTAACGACAAAGGAAAAACCACTATACTTCGAGCCAGTTTAAACGTAATAAAGTTAGATAAGCAGTTTGTTTCAGCTAAATAGAAAGGGTAGCCTTGTCAAGGGAATAGGAGATATATGCATGTACAAAGTCAGTTGCCCTACAACTCTGTTAAAGCGGGTTACATCTAATTGTTAACATTAAACAATTCTGATTGTCTACATTTGCAATATGCATTGACATGAGTAGCCCTGAAAACTTCAATATAAGATTTTATATTTTATGGTGTCACAGGTGAATTCTATGAATGACTGTTTCTTATGCAGCTTCCCTTCTTATTGTTCCTTCCCCCATTCCAGCCCGAACTCCTGTTCACTGCTTGTTGGCTTAAAAAAAAAAATTGTTGTCGATTGTTGGCTTATCCCTCTTACACCTTTCATTACATCGTGTAATTTATCCTGACCTGGTTTGATTTAGCGCACCTTCCTATCGGAATTTCGTCAGGGTACAGTGCTGGATATTTAGCATGCATACTTGTGATCGTACCAAACATCTTGCCTCGCTAAGACATGGCTGCCGCAGTGATTTCAGTGGTATGATGGAGTAGAAACCTAGCTTTAGACACATCTGATCAGATTCGGGTTGGCGCTACTATACCTTGCGTACTTTATTTGGTATGTCTTTTAGTTGGTTTTGTGAGGTCTGAGCGAAAGCCAGGTGCATCGCCTGCAGATGGATGTATATAGAGTAAATCTCTATATTTTATAAATGATGCATTTATTTCCGATGATTTCTTTACATAGTACCACAGTGACCCTTCCTCAGCAGATTCATGTCAAGTGGCTTATACGCTCTGTAGCGTCCATTGGGATATAATGTTTTATATTATTCTTCACTCACGTCCATCTTCGTGAGCAACATAGTCCTATTATATAATATAGAGGTCCTACATACAACATCGCATGCTCCGGTGTCCATTGTTCATACCACGCAAGATATCCTTCTTAATCTTTTATGCCTATTCCCGATCTCTCAGAAATGTAATCCTTGCTACTGGTTACCACTGCCTAATACCACATTCCATAAACTATGAAAGCCGATGTCGAAACGAATCTTAGGTCTGTTCTCCTGTTATAAGATCCTCCTTTGTTATAGACCTCTGCTGTCCAAACAATCTGGAGTTGGTGAAATAGATAAGGGTCTCTAGAGGGGCTTATCAAAACCAGTCAAGTGTAAACTTACACGAGGTGCAAGGCTTACTATTATTGTTCATCTAAAGTTATTCGAAACTATACATTTGATAGGTTGCCAGGTCTGCATATTGCATTTAGTTCTGAAATAATGTTATTAGCTTCCAAGGATGCAAGATGTAATGAAACGATTTCGTCCTTTGGCTGGGTTAGGGAAAGAAACAGCGAATTTCATTACTTCCAAAAAAAAAAACTTCCTATTAAATTCTGTACATGGATCACCACACGATAAGATCATCATAAGATTGGATACGAAACAACTAAGTGATAAAATATAAGTTCACTAAAGAATTTGGCACCATTTGGTTGTCCATATCTACCAAAGATGATTTGTTAATATTTGATGATTATTGTAATCCCCATTACACGGAATGACTGCTTCCCTTGACAGAGGCACACACCCGTCTATCAGAATATATCTTGATGTCCACCTCCCATTGCCTTATAAAGGTCCAGAATTACTAACAAAAACAGGAGCTAAACACTTACTGATCCTACTTTCGTGTAATCTCATCTTGCCTTCTGCTGGCAAATATTTACGGTAACTTAATACTCATCGAAATGTTTTATCTGTCCTTGACCAAGGGGAAATGTTCCAGACGGGAAGGTTTCATGAAATCTTTCTTAGGTTAAAAATTCTGCACGTTTATTGCATTTCAAGGTGACCTCATACCAGTGTACACAGGATATTTAAGATCATATGCAGTTGGAGGCATCATGAAAAGAATCGGTTGCCCGACGTGCCTTTTTAGCCGCCATTTTGAAATTTCGCTGTGATTGTATTTCGACATGTAATCATCTGTAGTAAATTATGCCATATCTAAAATTATGATCCTATTCAACGTTTCAATGAAGCAAGCAAATCTATACGCCTTCCTAAGATATCGGGGTTAAGTTTTAAACGAAAATGCATATTCATATAAGGTTAACAAAATAATCAAAATACTGTATTATTTATTTAGTATGCGTTTCCAGGGATCTATAACGGTTGTTACCAAAAAGAAAAATTGATCATTACACAAAATAAAGGCTAAGGAAGAGAATTTCGGGAAGGTATGTGTAAATTTGTTTACGATCGATATTCGAAGCGAACACTTAGACCTGGACATTCTGTTCATATATGGACATAAAATTAAGATAAGCAATAATAATATCGGATAAGAGAATGAAATACTAGTATGCTATTAAACCTTTCGGATGAGATCACCAGACAATACAGGAAAACAATGATTGAAAACGTTTATAAATTAATTAAGTCCATGAACTATATGCATTAGATAAGAGGATAAATGCTCCAGATCATTATATTGAAACGATAAATACCATATAGATAAGAGAGGACAAAAGGCACAATCTGGCAAAATCAACAAAAAAATGTGTCTCCATATCTATCGAGTGGAAAAATTTGTGTTGGATAAATTACTTGAAATAAATCGTTAAGCCTTGGTTTACAAATTATACGTCATGTTGAACCTATAAAGAAATAATGGTGAAGAATTAAGAAGGGATGGAACATCTCAAGCGTGAATCCTTAAATACAGTAATATGACTGGAGATCTTAATAAAATTAAACAAATCCATAGGCACCTATGTGTATATACAACCACTCTATAGAGTAAATATACACGCGTTCATCGACCGCCATTTTGAAAATTTTACCGTGATTCGGTCGTCACGCAGACATTGTGAATTATACCATATCAAGAATAAATTGGTAATTCAACGATTTAAAGGAGCGAGCTAAGCTATACGCTTGTCTACAATATCGGGGTTAGATTTTAAAGAAAATCGTATATTCACATAAAGTTGACAAAAATTAAATCAAATACTGCGCATGACACTGTACCTTAGTCAAGAAAATGAACGCTTTAAACGAAGTGTTGAATAAAACACACAATACTTAGTTATTTAGTAAAATCAAACTGCTAAAGCCATAAAGGCATTCTGCCTTCCCACAACCGAGAGATTGAAATATAATATGGAGGTTGTCCCTGGATACATTATATCTATTCAATGCCTGATTTAAAAAAATATCAATTAGTGTGCATGTCCAATTGCGAAAGGAAAAAAAAAATAAATACATAATACAGATTCATCTAAAGTTGCTAAGATATAGTTACATAAACGATGTCAATAAATATTGCTGCATCATTTTACAAAATGTAAGATGAAATAAGTGGATTACAAAATTAAAAATAAACAAAGCTAAAGGCCCATGGATAAGAAAAGCTACATAAATATAATTATTAATCAAAAACGAAGATTATGTCCAGACCTTTTTCTCATATTGCTATATATTGCGAAAAAAAAATACTTCGAGGTAAACATTGTCTTGGTCAGCAAAAAATATTGACAAATCACAAATTGGCTAAATGGAAACGACAAGCGAAATTATTAAGACAATTAAAGATTTAAAATATATAGAAATAATAAAAGGAGTCAGTATGAAATAACTTTAAAGAGATTGAATTAAAAGATTAATTGTAAGCCTATATGAGATCAACTTAATCGCGTGATATTGTACGTTTCTCCTTCAAACTAGATAAGAAAAAACAAAGATCTTCAATCTTTGTGTTTACATTGATAATGCCCGACATTGGAAAGATAAGGGAAAACCAGGTGTACTATGTCAATATCAAAGTTCAAAACATCTCCAGATTTATCAAGTGGAACCAATTTGCTAAAAGAAATAATTAAATATTAAATCTATTAATCTTGAAATAAATCGTATTGACCTACTAATAAAGGAAATATCGATGAGAAACTAACGGAGATGGAAGATTTCAGGCATGAAGCCTTAAATATAGAAAACACAAAAAAAATTTTGAAATTAATAAATCGTACGTCGATGCATAAAAAAATAAATGCCTTGAACTATTATCTAGATAACGTTAAATATTACAAAATTAAAGAATAGCTAGGAGGGTGTTCTAAGAAACTTCAAAAATATCTTCAGCCTTATTGAGTGGAAATTCTGCGGGACGGAAATAATTAAATATTATTAGATTAAAAAAAAATTATATACTATTAAACTGTAGGAAAAGAAAATAAGCTTAATTTATCCTATAGTAAAGAAGGTAATGATGAAAACAAAGGAAGATAGAATATTTAAGACGAGAAAAACCTACCCGCAAAAGCGGGAAGGACAGTAAGACCAACCTTTCAAGTCGAGAGCTAGCAGCGGACTGTCCTCTCATTGTTTTCTCACTTTCCAGCTAAAGTCTGTACATGTGTTTTCTCCACATGTCCTTCCCCCCTCGAAAACATCTTGCATGCACATCTGTTGTTTTTCACGTCAATCATCCCCCCTCTCTCCAGATGTGGACTCTACTCCCACTTGTCAATCAAAAGACACCCCTTGAGATTCTAAATTTGGGGCTCGCGTGAAATTCTCAGGTTTCTGAGAAAACAATATTTCTAGGCTTAAGTTAGCGTCCCTAAATTTCATTATCTATACAAAGTAAGGAACCATTTCGCCAATATTCGAAACTTAAAGAAAAAAAAATGGTACACTTTAACATAAGACGCTTCTGTAGATTTGAAATTGAAAGGTTAGAACAATTGTGGAACTGAGAAATAAAAAGCTCGTGGGTTTCTATTTAAGCCTAACGTATTTCTTTTATATACTAACAATTATCCAGTGAAAATTCATAAAATTGTAAAAGGGCGGCATGAGTAACGTATTTTTTTTTTTTAAATAAAGCTCTTATCAAAAACCATTGATAAGCGAAAAAAATTGCTAACAGTTATCCATCGAAAATTCATAAAATTGACAAAAGGGCGGCATGAATAACGTATTTAAAAAAAATAAAGCTTTTATCAAGACCAATGATATGCAGAAATTGCTAACAGTTATCCAGTGAGAATTCATAAAATTGTAAAAAGGCGGCATGAGTAACGTATTTTTTTTTTTTTTTTTAAATAAAGCTCTTATCAAAAACCATTGGATAAGCGAAAAAAAATTGCTAACAGTTATCCATCGAAAATTCATAAAATTGACAAAAAGGCGGCATGAATAACGTATTTAAAAAAAATAAAGCTTTTATCAAAACCAATGATATGCAGAAATTGCTAACAGTTATCCAGTGAGAATTCATAAAATTGTAAAAAGGCGGCATGAGTAACGTATTTTTTTTTTAAAATAAAGCTCTTATCAAAAACCATTGATAAGCGAAAAAAATTGCTAACAGTTATCCATCGAAAATTCATAAAATTGACAAAAAGGCGGCATGAATAACGTATTTAAAAAAATAAAGCTTTTATCAAAACCAATGATATGCAGAAATTGCTAACAGTTATCCAGTGAGAATTCATAAAATTGTAAAAAGGCGGCATGAGTAACGTATTTTTTTTTTTAAAATAAAGCTCTTATCAAAAACCATTGATAAGCGAAAAAAAATTGCTAACAGTTATCCATCGAAAATTCATAAAATTGACAAAAAAGGCGGCATGAATAACGTATTTAAAAAAAAATAAAGCTTTTATCAAAACCAATGATATGCAGAAATTGCTAACAGTTATCCAGTGAGAATTCATAAAATTGTAAAAAGGCGGCATGAGTAACGTATTTTTTTTTTTAAATAAAGCTCTTATCAAAAACCATTGATAAGCGAAAAAAAATTGCTAACAGTTATCCATCGAAAATTCATAAAATTGACAAAAAAGGCGGCATGAATAACGTATTAAAAAAATAAAGCTTTTATCAAAACCAATGATATGCAGAAATTGCTAACAGTTATCCAGTGAGAATTCATAAAATTGTAAAAAGGCGGCATGAGTAACGTATTAAAAGAAATATAAAGCTTTTTTCAAAAACCAATAAAAAATAACGGTCACTTCTTTTATCGAGTGGAACTGAGAAATAAAAAGCTCGTGGGTTTCTATTTAAGCCTAACGTATTTCGATAATATGGCGTGCATTTTCATATCTTAAACTTGAGTAAAATTTTTTTTTTTTAATTAAAATATGCAATGATACCTAATTTCTTAATCTCAGGGAATTCGCAGGCCTACTTCTTGCAAATTTAAATTTTATTAAATTTGGATTTTCGGAAGACTTCGGCCCCACGTTAAGTGGCGCTAATTGTAGAGTCCTAAAGCCAGGACCTTCTACATCTAGATGACTAAACTCCATCCTTTGACTTAGACATACAAATGTAACACTCGCCAAATACTTACACCAGCATATATAATAACCAAATTTACACTCAGGTATACACTCGATATTGTATGACGAACACAGGAACTCATATAAATAATCAAAATATGTGGTTTGTTTAAGATGACATTTTTGGGACGTAAGATACGCTCTTACATTACATCATACACAGTAAATATTGTATACACTCGAATTAACATTCGTCTTGTAATTGAGCTTCGATCATAAAAACATTTATATCTTGATCTCCTTTAGCATATAAAGAAATTCAGGTGTATACATATTCTCCGTTTATGATAAGGCAGTGAACCTCTTATAATACACTCAATATCCACAGCATACGCACCAAAGTTCATGTGTGATCTGTGATTTTATATAGACATTAGTACACATTAAAATTTACCACATCAACTTTTATTCGACAAATAAGGGATATATTAAAAAAATAAAATGTAAAACAAATTGTATTTACTATTACATGACATAGTTAAGTAAAATATGAATCTATAACACCTCATTCAAGGCGATCTTGCTTGGGCGAAATAATCTATCTATTAATACATGAGTAAGTCCCTCTCTCACTATGAACTCGCTATAAATGGCAAGGCGTCTTTATAAAAAAAAAAATCCTTTCTACCTACCATGACTTCGTCATGTATACATATATCTCTTTACGATGAAATTTTAGAGTGAAACTTACCTAAACACCTCGACTACTTACTTCTCGCCCGGTGGGAAATATTCGTCTGCCCCCCTCGAAAGCCGCGTCAAAACTGACTGGTCCCTTGGTCCAGTCCCCCAAAATTCTCGCCCCCTATCCCTTTTTTTTTCAGCGCCCTCAATCTCTAACTCCCACAGAATAATAAACCTTGAATATACTAAATTCTCGAAATATTAAATAGGAAAATAATATTACTATAGTTAAAATTTAGGGAATAAAAATAATATTTTATTAGGAAAATATTATGAATTAAGAATATTCTAACTCAGCTTATGAAATTTATCTGTCTTATTGAGAGAAAATATTATTTTATTAAATTTTTATTTTTAAGGAAAATTATGAATTAGAAATATCCTTACACGGCTTACTAAATATTAACCAAATTCAGATTTTATCTGTCTTATTGAGAGATAAATTTAAATTATTAAATTTTTATTTTTAAGGAAAATTATGAATTAGAAATATTCTTACACGGCTTACTAAATATTAACCAAATTCAGAATTTATCTGTCTTATTGAGAGATAAATTTAAATTAACAATGGAATTAAAATCCAATTTAGGATGCTAATTTCTCCTTTAAGAAATCCCAAGAATATTAATAAATGATCCCCATCCATCAAAATGTCATGTCATAGGTTATATATACAAGAATTAAAAGGTAGGTTTTACAAAGTCGCATGCTGGATGTCCGTTTCTTCTTGTTGAGGTGGCTTCTCCACTGCCCGTCAGCTCTCTGCTTATGTTGTGGTTGGACTCCTGCTCCTGTTTTCGTCGGGCTCCTGACCAGGGCTGTGCCTTCCTTGATATATCTTAGTATCCACGGGTATCCGCGTCCAGCGCTGCGTCTCCCTCCCGGCTTGATCTTTGAACCACCGTCGGCCATTGCCGTGGGACATCCATCTGTATCCATCTTAATCAGGGGCCGATATCATCCTCCTCCAGTAGATCTTGGAATCGTGTCCAGGGCTGCGTCTCCCCCCCCGGCTTGGTCTTTGAACCACCGTCGGCCATTCCCGTGGGACATCCATCTGTACACCAAACACTTTCGGCGAGACACTGCGTGTATGTACATAGGATGTAAAAGAGTGTTTACATCTTTGTTGGGTCTGTTTGGTGAAATGTGACCCAACACTACAAGAATTTCACACTTATAAATTTGATAAAAATGTAGACCTTGTAGCCAACATAAGTAATTTAAGAAATTTGGCTTTTAAACTCAATAATCTAAAACAGAACTTTGATGACAATATTGTTATTTCAAAGATTTTAACAATTTTGCCAGAAGAATATAATTATTTTTGTACTGCTTGGGAGTCAACTGGAAAAGATGAAAAAACTATTGAAAATCTAATATCAAGATTGACCACTGAAGAAATAAGAAGAAATAGACAGAGCCAACCAGAAGACCGAGTGGCTATGAATGCAACAAAACAAAAGGTATGTTTTACTTGTAATAAACCAGGACATATATCTAAAAATTGCACCCAAAGAAAATTCTGCAAATTTTGTAAAAAAACTAACCATGAAGAAAAGGACTGTTTCTTTAAGAACAACAGTAAACCTGCTGCTAAAGTAAACAAAGAACAATGCAGAATATGTAAAAAGTTTAATCATAAAGAAAAAGACTGCTATTTCAGGAACAAAGAAAAGCAACCTCCCATTGCTTTCATTGCTGAACAAAGAGAAGAATATGATAAAAGATCATCAGTCACTTTCATTGTTGATAGCGGATCCACCTGTCACATGATTAATGAAGAAAAGTTGCTTGATCATCAAAAAAAGTGTGATGTGAACATCAATGTTGCAAAAAAAGAAGAAGTTATGAGAGCAAAAACTTCAGGACAATTTAAGGGGAGACAATGTAACCTAAATGAAGTAATATTTGTGCCTGAATTATCAAAAAACCTTTTGTCAGTGACCTCAATTGTTAACAACGGAGGAGAAGTAAATTTTAAAGGTGATAAAGTGACAATTTTGAAAGATGGAAAAAAAGTTCTAGAAGGAAATCAACTTGAAAATGGACTTTGGGCTGTAAATATTGAACAACATTTTTCAAAGCAAAATGACTCGAACCTTACCTTACCAAGTGAAAACAAAACCCAAGAATGGCACAGAAAATTGGGACACATTGGGATGCAGAATCTAAGAAAACTTGAAAGTTTGGTTGATGGTATGGAGCTTAACAAATTGGAAAAACAGGAAAATGATGTGTGCGAAATTTGCATCATGGCAAAGCAAACTAGGAAGTCATTTGGAAATGAAAGATCTAGAGCTACCCGACCTTTGGAAATTGTTCATACTGATTTGTGCGGCCCAATAGAACCCTTAACACATGATAATAAGAAATATATAATGACATTTTTGGATGATTATACACATTTCTGTTATGTGTATTTGCTCAGCAATAAATATGAAGCAAAAGAATATATTAAAGAATATGTAAATGAAGTAGAAAGATTCTTAAATGCGAAAGTGTCAAAATTAAGGTGTGATGATGGCGGTGAATATGCCAATACGCAAGTTAAAGAATGGTGCAAAATGAAAGGAATAATACTTGATTTTACAGTTCCATATACTCCACAATTGAATGGAAAAGCAGAAAGGTTGAATCGAACTCTGATTGAAAAAACCAGAGCACTTTTGCTGGATTCCAAATTAAATAAGGAAATGTGGGGAGAGGCCACAAGAGTCGCTGCCTATTTAATCAACAGAAGCCCTTCAAATACAGTACAAACAACACCAGCACAGATGTGGTGTTTACAGGAAAACTAACAAATGAAATGACCAGTGTAATTCAGCCAAGATACAGAGAAGATCTGGATTCTGAAATAGAGGAAAGTCAAGACACTAAAATGGAATTGGATACCCATGATAAACCACAGAACTCGACCAATTCAAAATATATGTTAAGGAAAAGAGAAAATATCAATAGACCTGAAAGACTAAAAGATTATGAAGTGTTGAATTCTGTTTCTGAAGAAATAGGATTGTTAACATACAATGAAGCTGTAACCGGAGTAGACAAAGAAAACTGGATAAAAGCAATACAGGAAGAAAAAGATTCATTGAAGAAAAATGAAACTTGGGATTTTGTAAAAGCTGAATGTGTGAAAGAACTCATTTATATAAAAGCACTAATTGAAGAACTTACAAATGAAACCATACTTCCTAAACTAAATATTGACAACCAAAGTGCAATGACTTTAATGAAGACAGGACAAATGAACAGAAAGACAAAACATATAGATGTTCGATATCATTTTTTGAAAGATCAGATAAGAGAAAATGTTGATGTTCAGTTTTGCCCAACCCAAGACCAAGTTGCTGATATCCTAACCAAGCCTCTGCCAAAGGAAACTTTTGAAAAACACAGATCTTCACTGCTACAGATGTTTTGATAGAGTAATTAAAACTCTAAAACATGAATTCAAGAAGGAGTGTTGAATATATGAATTCAATTTTAGACTTTAATATTTTATATAATATTGTCACTGAATAATTATTTTAAATATTCTGTGGTATATCATCATTAATATTTCCATAGTTATCACTCCTCACTATTCTTATATATTATTACTTGTAAATAATGGAAAGATATAGTTTTGCATAAATAAACTATTTTCAATTACTAAAATCGTATGTATTAATTTATAAAATAATATAAAACCCTAAAACCTTTCTAACATAGTAAACAAAGAAAAACTTATCTTCTAACGATTCGGAATATTCTTGCCATCGCCCGCACAAGTTTCAGTGGAGACTTTTCCGGGAACACTTAGCTAAAACATCAACTGTTTCGGTGGACGCCATGGCGTAGGTGAAGTGGAGCCGGTGTAGCTCTGTGTAGTCGTTTGTTAGGCCAGATTTTCGCTCAGGGATTTGTTCTTTGGAGTATGGTGGCCGAGATTTGTATTTCTAGAACTTCAATGCATGAATTCTAGCAGTGGGACAGGCAGAGAAGCGGGCTTCGTGGTTGGCTGAGATTCCTTTGGGGTGGAAGTGGGTGCATCTTGCTGTGCCTGGGGAGGATTTGGTGGGGCAGGAGTTGCCTTCGTGTCCAGTTTTGCTACAATGGTAGCAGATGGGTTCAGCAGAGATGCATCTGTTTGAGTTGTGTCCGAAGCCGCAGCATCGGAAGCATCTTCTGATTCGGATGGACTCTTTGAAGTGGTGGATGACGCCTTCTAGGATGAGTCTTCCTTTTTAGCCTAGAGCTTCGAAGGAGGTCGGGTCAAGTTCCAAAAACACAGTGCTTGTTCCAGATCTTGGTGCTGAACGGTGAGCCACTCTGATGATCTTGTCACCTTGAATGGCTGCGATGCTGGGGATGGCCATGATGGATTCTATGATTGCAGGGTCAGAGGTTTCACTGTCGACTCTGAAGATGCCGACCCTGGGGAGGAGTTCCCGAGTTTCACGGATCTTTAGGTTGTCGACAAGTTTCTTGGACAGGGCGGAGCTGAGGTCTGGTATAATTTCTGGGTTGGCAGAGTGAAGGACTAATTTTCCCTTGGTCCTAAGTGAAGCCCAGACTATTTTCTCGGGGATTTTGTGGGTGGCGCGGATGGTCTTGAGGATTTCCCTTGGGTTGGTATTTGGGTCGGTTGCTTCAATGACAACATGGGATACGGAAGCTCGCGGGTGGTCCTGAGACTTCTTGTTAGTGGAGGAAGAGGGTTTGGGATTGGTAGAAGGCTTGGTGGTTGGTTTAGGTGCCGCTGTTTTGGGGATGATTTGTGCTGAGAGGGTGGCTCTTGGGAGTATAGGTTTGGGTGGACGCAGTGATGGCTGGAGGGCGGGCAGAGGAGGCCTCGAGGGATGTAAGCTTCTCCAAGAGTTGGTCGCGTTCGGCATTCATGGCTTTCAGTTCTTCTGAAAGCCCCAGGATGCAGGAAGGGCGTTTCTGGACAAACCTGTCGATGGTGGCGTGCAGGTCAGGATGGGAGAAGCTGTTGTATTGGGACCCTGTGGAGTTGTCAATTTCCTCAATTGTCTCCGGTGTAATTTGGAGTCCTTCAGGTTCTTGGTAGAGGGCGGTGCTGTAATTTGGTGAGGAGCCATAGTAGTTTGGCGATAGGGCACCCCTGTAGGAGGTAGGGGCGTACGTTGGGGTGTAGGAAGGGGAGGTGGGTTGGAAGCTGCCACCATAGGAGTCCGTGCTGGTTTCTTCAGGTTCTGTCCTCATGGGTGGATCTGCAGGGAATGAAGCATTTTGAATTGGTTCAGGTGGAACTGCAGTTAAAATAATATTGTTCTTTTTGTTTTTTCCTTTTCCCATTTTGATGGAGGAGGATGCTGGCGGCCGCTCTGGAGAGCAGCTATTTGTTTATGCTGAACCGCGTGCTTCCTTCAAAATACAGCGCGCCTACGTCACGGGACGACGTGGCATTCGAGGAGCTTCCGGCCATCACCACTAGAGGCGCTGTGCCCTCCCCTTCACTTCCTGTTATGTCTTCCCTTGTTTTGACTGCTTGCATATCCTCGTGATATATTAAAACTTATATATATTTCAATCTATTCTGCATCTTGTTAAACCACCGATCCAACAAGTGGTAGCAGAGCGTGGTTCCTTAGCTCTGTGGTTCAAGTTCAGCGTATCCTCGTGAGTAAAATTCCTTCAGCGAGGCTACCACCGCTTGCCCTCGTCGAGAAGTTGCTGCGTCACCATGGCGGCCGTTAGTACAATAACGGCGGCGGTTGAAAAATTGAACGGCAAAATTATCGCTCATGGAAGTACAACATCAAGATGCTACTAATTGAGAAGGGCTTGTGGGATGTGATGATTAAAGATGAAGATACCCAAGATGCTAAACTAAAAGCTAAAAAGGATAGAGATTTGGCTGTTATCGCGTTGTCGATAAATACAGAACACCAAATCCACATCATCGACTGTACATCGCCACAGGATGCGTGGAAAAATCTGGAACAGGTTTTTGAGTCAAAATCTCGTTCAAGGATACTACAGTTAAAGAAACAGTTTGTGAACATCAAGCTTCAAACTGGTGAGTCAATGTTAGACTATTTGAATAGATTGAAAATTTGTACGGACCATTTAAAAGAGGCAGGTGCGGAAGTCGACGATCAAGATATAGCATACAGCATGCTATCAGGGTTACCTGACAGCTTCGATACCCTGGTGATGTCGTTCGGAAATGTCGAGGACTCTGACTTCACATCGAACAAGGTTAGAAATACTCTACTCACAGAGTATGAAAGATCTGCCCGAGAAGGAGCAAGTTCAGGTCTCGGCGAAGCACTCAATTTTTCAAAGGACGACACTAGGAAGACTTCCAGAAAACAAGGAGTCAAGTGCTACCGATGTTCGAAAATCGGCCATATCGCCAAGGATTGCAGGTCGTCCATCAACCGAGACTACAAGGCGGATAAAAGCTACAGCAGGAAGAAAGACTCTTTTAAATCTCCGTCGGAGAATATGCTCATGGCCTTCAATGCAGTCTCTTCGGAAGATGAATTCATCTTGGACAGCGGCGCAACACATCACGTCTGTAAGAACCGACAATGGTTTACAAGTTTCCAGCCTACTATGTGTGAGCCCATCCAGACTCGAGCGGCAACCTACAAGTAGAGGGAGTTGGAAATATCCGCATGAAGATGTACCTAGATACTGGAACGCAAGATGTCACCTTGAACGACGTGCTTTTTGTGCCCCAAGCAAGAATAAATTTGCTTTCTGTGTCGCAAACAGAGGATAAAGGCAAGCACACCAAGATTTGTAACCACAAGGCAAGAGTGTTCAACGACAACAGAGTGATATGTGTGGCAAGGAACCTAAACGGATTGTACATCGTTAGAGGTAAGCCTATATTACAAAATGCGCACTTAGCTAGTTCAAGTCCGCCTACACTATAACTTTGGCATAAGCGCTTTATGCATATCAATGCAGAAACTTTAAACAAGTTAGCTAAGAATAGCGTTGTTAATGGTCTTGAAATTTCCAAAGGAGAAATGTCAATATGCGATGATTGCTGTATGACAAAGTCAACAATTCGCCACATAAAAGCTCTCCATATAAAATAAAAACTAAAAATTTGTTAGAGTTAGTACATAGCGATCTATGTGGACCATTTCCCGTTGAATCTTTTGCTGGGTCACGGTATTTTCTAACATTTACAGACGATTTCTCCCGCAGAGTTATTGTTTATTTCTTAAAGCATAAAGATCAAGTTATTGAATACCTTGACATCTTTAAGGCTAGAGCCGAAAGAGAAACAGGTCATAAGATTAAACGCTTGCGGACAGATAACGGGTTAGAATATTGTAATAAAAACTTCAAACAAAAACTTGAGAGCCTTGGAATAAAACACGAATTAACAAATTCTTACAGCCCTCAGCAAAATGGTGTCTCGGAGCGTTTAAATCGTTCGTTACTTGACATGGCTAGAGCGTCAATGCACAACGCTGATTTGCCACAAAAATTCTGGGCTGAAAGCGTTAATTGTGCCGCATACATTAAAAATAGAAGCCTTTGTAGCGGTCATGATAACAAAGTTCCAGAGGAAATTTGGCTTTCAAAAAAAGTGAGCGTACGTCATTTTGAAATATTTGGAGCTCTAGCTTATGCTCATATTCCAAATAAAAACGAAAGAAATTCGACCGTCGAGCTAAAAGATGTATCTTAGTTGGATATTCAACACAATCCAAAGGTTATAGACTCTGGGATAATGATTCTAAACAAGTGTTCATAAATAAACATGCTAGTTTCGACGAAAATAAAGTCGGTTTAAACCAGCTTAAGGATGACGTAACGGAAGGTAGCGAGGCTAAAAACAGTTTCGTTTGGTTGCCGGAACAGGGCAAAGTTCTCCCTCCACGTGATCCTGACCTTCAACCAGGTTACGACAGTCAACTAGAAGTTCCGTCAACTTCAGAAGTTAGAAATATAGTGGGAGGTAGTTCTGAAAATACTTTGAGCCACCGTAGTCGAGAAATTGAAAGAAAAACACTGAATCTTGCAAATGTTGAACTAAATTTATGCAAGGTGTCTGAACCTCAAACTTTTGAAGAAGCTGTTTGCTCACCCCAATCGGATCTTTGGAAAAATGCGATGCAAGAAGAGTTAAATTGTTTAGAAGAAAGACAAACGTGGGTTATCACTAATTTACCTAAAAATAAGAAAGTATTCGGTAATTGTTGGGTTTTTAAAATAAAAGGAGATTCTAAAGGAAAGGTCAGTACATTTAAAGCTAGGCTCGTAGCCAAGGGTTACAGCCAGACACCCAATATTGACTTTAATCAAACATATGCCCCTGTTGCCAATTTCGGTATAATCTGAATGCTTTTAGTTTTGACCCAAAATGCTGGCTGGGTAAATAGGCATTTAGACATAAATAATGCATATTTATATGGGGAACTTCATGAAGAATTGTACATGGCTTTGCCACACACCAGGTGTAAAGTTTCAGGATTCTAAAGATAAAGTTCTTTGACTTTTAAAACCTATCTATCGGCTTAAACAAGCAGCTTTTTGTTGGAATACCACGCTGAGTCAATTTCTTGAAAAAGTGGGCTTTTCTAAAATTCCATTGTGCAATTGCATTTTTGTGCTTGATGATAGGGTAATAATAGCAATTTATGTAGACGACTTAGCGATATTTACTGTTGACCAGAATACACTTGACGAAATCGAGGATAATATTATACAAGCGTTTCAAATTAAAAGTCTGAGGCCCATTACATTCTTTTTAGGTGTCGAGATAAATTACAGCAAAGAGTTTGTCTCTTAATTAAAGACATTACATACAAACTTTACTTGAAATATATATGTTCGAAGTTCGCAAAGTATGTACGCCTTTAGACCCAGCTATCATACTATCTAAAATAGATTGTCGCCATACACAAGCTGAAATAGACCAAATGTCTAATATATCATACAAAGAGCTTATTGGTGCATTGTTGTATTTGTCCAATTGCACTAGACCAGATATCTCTTTTGCTACTTCGAAACTTTCCCAATTTTGTGCAAACCCAGGAAAAAAGCATTGGGAAGCTGCAAAACATGTTTTGAGATATCTGTGCTGAGAACATTGGATGTTTTCCCACGTGACGCGGCGGAGCGTTACCGTGCCTGCACAGGTGAGTAGTTGTTGTTTTGAACTCTGTATGGATGGACATTAAAACATGGTGGCAGCGATAACTGGATAAAGTACAAACCTGTATATTGCAAAATATCTATTTTTGTGTATCTTGGAAGATAATAATTCAACATGGCTGAGATTCATCCTCCAGAAACCTTCGACTTCTCGACTCTCAACGAATGGCCCAAATGGAGGAAGAGATTCGAACGATACCTCGTGGTCAGTGGAATGAAGAAGAAAGAGGAGGCGGACAAGATCGATTTGTTCATGTACTTGATGGGCGACCGCGCGGATGATATATTCAGGACCTTCAAGTTCGAAAAGGAGGAAGAGGCAACGAAAATTGATTCCGTCCTCAAGGCGTTCGACAGCCACTTCTGTGTCAGAAAGAATATTATCTACGAACGTGCGAAATTTAATTCAAGAATCCAAAAGGATCGGGAGCCAGTGGACTAATTCATCACTTCTTTGTTCAAATTGGCTGATGGTTGCGAATTTGAGGGTCTTCATGAGCAGTTGATCCGTGACCGAATAGTGGTTGGAGTGAGGGACAAAGCTTTATCTGAAAGAATGCAGTTGGACAGCGAACTGACTTTGGAAAAGGCGGTGAAAATGGTTCGACAGCAGGAAGCCGTTCGACAGCAACAAGCCGACCTGCAGCGTCCCTCAAGAAGCCAAAAGGTCAATCAGGTGAAGTTCAACTCGAAGAAACAGTCACCGAAACAACAACAGCAGCCTTCGAGGAAGAAGGAGAAGTCAGCCAAAACAAGATTACGATGTCCAAAATGCGGAGGTTTCACCCACAGGGAAGGACAGGCCTGCCGTGCTGAAGGACAAAGATGTAACCTATGTTCAAAAACTGGCCATTTTGCAAATTGCTGCCCAGATAAGCAGGCGAAGACTGCGGAAGTCAAAGCTGTTTCTGAACTTGATGAAGAAATTGATTTTCTCCTGGAGGTCTCAGCTGTGGAGGATTCATCTAATCTCGATGATAATGAAGGCGAGTGCAGGAGGCGATGGACAGCAGAAATCCAAGTGAACGGGAAACAGGTGAAGTTCAAGCTCGACTCCCAGGCGGATGTTACATGTGTTCCTCTGTGTCTCTTCAAGAAGATAATGGGACAGCAGCGACTAGTGGAAAGTGATATCAACATTAGAGCTGCTGAATTCTCTGAACTTCAGACTGTGGGTATGTTTATATCAATGCTGCGAAATGGCAATTATGAAATCAAGGAGAAGATTTATGTCATTCGTCGTTTGGGTGAACCTCTTCTGAGTCGCCGGGCATGTGAGCTCTTGAACCTGGCGAGGCGGATTGAAGTGGTTGCGACGAGAATTAACCCGATCAAGGAATTCCCTGAAGTATTTGAAGGACTGGGATAGATCGGAAACCCTTACGAAATCAAATTGAAACCTGGAGTAAAACCATATGCTGTGCATACTCCTCGACGGGTACCAATACCTTTGATGGAAAAGCTCAAAACAAGATTGGAAGAGCTCGAGAAGGCGGGAATCATAGCACAAGTTAACGTTGCGACTGAATGGTGTGCACCGACTGTGATTGCTGGTAAACCGAATGGCGACATACGACTATGTGTGGATCGCTCAAGGCTGAACGAACATGTACAGCGCGAAGTGCATCCCATGCCAGTGGTGGAGCACATGCTGAGGCAACTGGGGGAAGCAAGATTATTTTCGAAACTGGACGCGAACAGTGGCTTTCACCAGATTCCGTTGAGCCCGGACTGTCAGCATTTAACGACCTTCATCACTCCTTTTGGGAGATATAAATACTGCAGGATGCCATTTGGAATCTCACTCGCCCCAGAGTATTTTCAGAAAGTTATGTCAATATTATTGCAAGAAATGGACGGTGTAATGTGTTACCTGGACGATATCCTGATATTTGCCTCCGACTCCAAGACTCACGATCGAAACCTTCGTTTAGTGCTCCGAAAACTGAAAGAGGCGAAAGTTACACTAAACAAGGCCAAGTGTGTCTTCGGCGTGCCAAAAATTAATTTTCTTGGGCACATACTGGATGAAGACGGTATCCGACCAGATCCAGCGAAAATCGAAGCAGTGGTGAAGCTGCCTGCTCCGACCGATGTTCATGGCGTAAGAAGATTTCTTGGCATGGTGAACCATCTGGGACGCTTTGTGGAAAATTTATCTGAAATTGTGGCACCACTGAACCAGTTGTTGGTGAAAGGTCAAGACTTCGTTTGGGATTGCAGCCAGGAGCGAGCATTCCGAAAGTTGAAAGAATTGCTCACACTCAATCCATCTTGGCAGCATACGACGTCAGGAAACCAACTATGGTGTCATCCGACGCATCTTCATACGGCTTGGGAGCGGTACTGAAGCAGGAAGGTAAGAATGGAATCTGACGACCTGTTGCTTATTCTTCTAGAACTATGACACCTACCGAAAAACGATATGCTCAGATCGAGAAAGAGGCTCTCGCAATTACATGGGCTTGCGAACGTTTTCAAGATTTCCTGCTTGGAAAGCGTTTCCGAATTGAGACCGACCATAAGCCTCTCATTCCTCTATTTTCGAAGAAAGAATTGAGTTCGCTGACCCCAAGACTGCAACGTTTCCGAATGCGTATGATGAGGTTTGGATTCGAAATAGTGCATATCCCTGGAAAGGAGCTGCTCGACGCCGATGCATTATCCAGACAACCACTTCTTACAACCGAGGGAGGTGAAAACGAACGGCAAACCTCAGCGCATATAAATGCAGTTCTCTCGAGTATAACCGACAAAGACGAGATGTTGACGAAGATTTTTGAAGCTCAACAAGAAGATACGACCCTGAAATCAGTAGTCAACTACCTTGAGCAAGGCTGGCCAGATAAGAAGAAGATGTCACCGACTCTGCTCTCTTATTGGCATGTCAAGGATGAACTCGGCGTTCAAAATGGACTACTGATGCGTAGCTGTCGTCTTGTTATTCCAGCAAGTATGAAACTGGAGATCCTAATAAGTTGCACGCTGGGCACTTCGGGATTACAAAAACAAGACTTCGCGCACGTGAGACGGTATGGTGGCCTGGAATTTCGGAAGAGATCGTGGAAACAGTCAGAAAGTGCAGTGTCTGTATCCAGGAAGCCGTCTCAAAACATGAACCTTTGATACCAACCAACTTTCCTACACGACCGTGGCAAAATATTGGAATGGATTTGTTCAAGTTCGAGAATAAGTGGTATCTAGTCGTCATTGACTATTATTCTCGCTTTCCTGAAATTATTCAGCTGGATCGGCTCACAGCTAATGTGGTGGTGCGTAGTTGCAAATCCATATTTGCCCGACATGGAATACCAGAAACTGTTGTAAGCGATAATGGGACGCAATTTGGAGCTGCTCGTGAATTTGCAAATTTCGCAAGGCAGTACGGATTCACACATGTCACTTCAAGTCCTCGATTCCCGCAGAGCAATGGGATGGCAGAAGCAGGTGTGAAAATTGCTAAGTTGATCCTCAAGAAAAATCAAGACCCATCGCTTGGACTCCTGGAGTATCGATCGACCCCTTTGGAGAACGGTTACAGCCCTGCTGAGCTTCTCATGGGACGTAAACTCCGAACGACCTTGCCAATTGCACCAGAGAATCTTAATCCAAGGTTGGTGGACTCTCAGACCCTGAAAAGAAAGGAGGGGAGAAGGAGAAAGGATATGAAATCTAGATATGATCGACGCTGCGGACCTACGGACATGGAGGAGCTATCCGAAGGTGACATGGTTTGGATTACAGATATGCGAATCTGGGGGATTGTAAAGCAGAAAGCATCGACACCAAGGTCATATATGGTTGATACTCCAGTTGGGACTTCACGTCGAAACAGTTTCCATCTACGAAAAGGAGATACAGTGCAATATCCAGCCGACCCATTGACGCCGACCTTTTCGGGGGAGGAACTGGTTGAAAATGAAAAGACCCCAGTTGTGGATTATCCCTCTGACGACTCAGAAGACGGCCAGATAAGAACCCGGAGTGGACGAATTTTTAAACCCGTGGATCGCCTTCATTATTAATTATATTATGCATTTAAAGTTTGTAATGTATATATATTTCAAATCATAAAAAGGGGGATGTGCTGAGTACTTTGGATGTTTTCCCACGTGACGCGGCGGAGCGTGACCGTGCCTGCACGGGTGGGTAGTTGTTGTTTTAAACTCTGTATGGATGGACATTGAAACAATATCTATCGGGTACCATTGACTTAGAACTCTCCTATGTCAAAGGAAACAACAATAAAGTCGCAATGTTCACAGACGCCGATTATGGGAGTGACACAGATGATCGAAGATCCTACTCCGGAATGGTTGCAGTTATTGATGAGAATGTCATCAATTGGCGATCTAAAAAGCAGCAATGTGTTTCGTTGTCTACCATGGAATCGGAGTATATAGCATTATGTCACAGTGCTAAAGAGGCCGTCTGGCTCGGTCCAACCCTGTCTGATCTTGGATTTATCTCGCACTTTGCCAAACCACTCACAATCTACTGTGACAATCGATCAGCCATAGACTTCTCTAAGAATAACATTGAGAACAATCGTTCCAAGCACATCTCAGTTCAGTTCCACTACACAAGAGATAAGATAAACTCCGGTGATATCGTTGTCCAGTTTGTCAACACCAAGGAAAACATGGCCGATATCCAAACCAAGACTTTAAAGAAGTTGATGCACAGAGATGCATGTTTCCAGATGAATTTGAAGTCGCAAGTGGGGGAATGCTGAACCGCCTGCTTCCTTCAAAATACAGCGCGCCTACGTCACGGGACGACGTGGCATTCGAAGAGCTTCCGGCCATCACCACTAGAGGCGCTGTGTCCTCCCCTTCACTTCCTGTTATGTCTTCCCATGTTTTGACTGCTTTCATATCCTCGTGATATATTAAAACTTATTAAAAATGGCATATCCTGACCAGGAGCACATGTGCTTTACAGAAGGCAGAGCGCCATCTGGTGGAACAGAAATCAACTAAACATTGATTTAGCCTGTTCCCTGATATTATATGGTAGTTGCCAAAAAATTATTGGTGAACATTTAAACATGAAAAAACTGTGATTATTTTGTCCCACGAAATTAACAGATCATCAAAGAGAAACCAGATTATCAATTTGCAAAGATATAATTGAAACTGCAAATAATGATTCTGATTTTTCAAAAACAATAATAACTGGTGATGAAACATGGTGCTTTCTTTTTGATCCACAAAACAAAAAACAATCACTCGAATGGCACACACCAAGTTCTCCGAGGAAGAAGAAAGTTCGTCTTGATAAGTCCAAAGGAAAAGTAATGCTTGTAGTGTTTTCCGATTATCAAGGACTTCTTTATTATGAATTTATTGAAGAGGGGTTACTATTAATAAACAGGCATACAAAGAAATAATTGTGCGCCTTCGTGATGCGATAAGAATAAAAAAGAAACTCTTTAAATCAAAACAGTGGAAATTGCTACATGATAATGCCCCTGCTCATAGAGCCATTATTGTTCAAGACAATTTAGCCAAACACTCTGTATCTGTCTTGGTGCATCCTCCTTACACTCCTGATATCGCCCCATGTGATTTCTTCTTCTTTCCTAAACTTAAAATGACGTTAAAAGGGAGGCGCTTTTCATCGTCATCAAAAGTAATTGAAAATGCGACGGTGGAGCTAAAAAGCTTAGAAAATTTGACTTTGAACTAGCATTTCAACAGCTTTTTTTACGCTGGAAAAAATGTGTAGATAACCAAGGCTTAATTTTGAAAAATTTAATGTTTAAATTTCTATACTATGAATAAATAATTAATTTAAAAAAGTTCTGTAACTTTTTGATCCTACCTTGTGTGAAAACCTCTCCTTTCACACGTACCTTGTATTCAACAAATAAAATCAACCTACAGACAGTCCAGACAGAGACGGGCGGCTAAAGTCCGGTCATTTAAGACACCAGCGACATTCCAAGGGGCGACCACAGGGGCCCGTCAGTTAACACCTCGGGACTATTAAGACAGTTGGGGATTGGGGTGCGATACGAACGGCCGCTCGGTGGTGGCAGGCCCCTCTCTCTCTCCTGCGTCGGAATTGCTTCTCGGGGCTCGACGCAGATGTCGCCCTACGCTGGCCCTCCACGCCCTACCCTACCCTGACCATCCTGCCTCAAGGCGTGCCACCTGTGCAGAAGATGATACTTGCTCAGTTCATTAGTTGATTTATGTAGTATCTAAAGTTCAGCTATTACCCTATCTCCGTTCCAACCTAAATTTGCTTTCTATTTGGTCGAAGAGGCATGGTTTTTCAGTAATGGAGAAAGGGCCGAAACTGCTGCTCAGGTCTTCATCTGAAGAGGCCCGCCTGAGTACCATCCTCTTTCCATCTGGTCTAACCTTTATGGTTTTCATCTGGTCTAACCTTTAAGGTTTTCATCCCTCCTAATTTAATATACTATATTGTAACGTAGTATTTATTAATTTTATTTATGTAGCATAGTATTTCTTAATTTTATTATTTTTTATTTACAGAGTGGTCATTTTTATGTTTTATATCTGGCGACTCTGTAAATTGCCCTCGTGGCTTATCTTTTGTTTACCTTTCTTAGTTTTGTCCTTCCCTGAAATAAATTTTGTTTCCTCCTGAAGTTTTTGTCTTCCCTAATTTTCCACGTGGCAATATTATACCGTCTCCTCCACATTTACACTAGATTGTCTTTAAAATTAAGCTTATAAAAAAAAATTCCCCCCAAAAAAAATCACAAAAATATATCTTCTTTCATCAAGAGAGAAAATAGAGAAAAAATACTTCTCTCTCTAAATTAGCTTTATTTTATATTTGGAAAATTATTATCATGGTTCTGTCTTTGCTCTTCTCTTTAAAACTTTCTCTTCGCTTATTCCTTTTTTCACCCAGCCTATGACGCGTAACTGCCGATGCTTTGCTGGTGTTACTTTTTTTTTCTTTTTTAAAAATATAATCTAACTAATTATTTATTACAAAAAAAAAAAATAAAAAAAACCTCACACATTTAAATCAAATTAAAAAAATTATTAATCTTAAAATTTTCATAACTATACTATCTTTTCCTTCCTTATCCTTATCCTTCCTTATATCTATATCTATAAAAATTAAATTCAAAATCGATGTTTGTTATCGCATAGCGCAAAATCAACTGAATCAATCATTATGAAATTTCGCATGTAGGTAGCTGAATATTTCGTTTGACATATAGGCTATTCAAAAAACTAAAAAAGTTAATGTGCTTTTTTTTTTAAATAAAAAAAACAACAAGCGATAGTTCCAGCCTTTTACCGCTTGAGCGCAAGCACAGGTCGCGACGATAAATGAATTTGATTGGTTAATAATTAACACGTGGTTTGTTTACACGTTGAATGTTAGTTTGTTCACACGATGAATGTTTTTAAAAGGTAAGATTATCCAATCGCGCGGTGAAACTTTAGGAAGTTATTTACTATACTACTGGGAAGTCTCTGGTTTGAATTCGAATTGAAATAAATATTCTTTGCAATTTTATTTGCAAATTTTCTACTTTCACTCGCAAGCAGCGCCTCCCGCGGGTTCTGGTGAAATTACCTTTATAAATTGTAAAAATGCTAAAATGTGTTCCAAATATAATAAATTTAATTAGAAATATGGTGATAAAATATTCTAAAGACGCGTTGTGAAAAAACTTGGCATTTGAATATTAATATATATTTAAAGAAAATATTGTAACGTTTTTGTGTTAAATGTTAAAATGTTGTAATGTTAAAATATATTTTTACATTGTTAATTTAATTTGCTGTTGTTTTATAATAACGAAGATGCAAATTTAATTGTTGTTTTTATCGTTTGTTCATATAAAAAATTAAATTGTATGTGATGATGATAACAAAATGAATTTTAAAATTAATATACATAATTCATTGAGAAAAAAAAAAGAAATAATTAATTATAAAATCCACAAACGCGTGACAATATCTTATTTAAAAATTAATAAATGTTTAAAAAAAATTATGTTTCAAAAATATATTCAAACGCATATAACAATATTTATATACGTTTATAAATCTATATATAGGTGGATTGGATGTTTTCTAGAATCGTTTTAGAAAATGTTCGTTAGGCAAACTTTTACTGGGGTAAAAACCGGGCGAAGCCGGGTACATTCGCTGAATACAGTTATATACAAATGTTCGTTTGTGGCAAGATACTATTCCTTCAACTTCAAATTACTGAGTGGACCAATTAATATTGATTTTATTCAACTTATCGAGTATTTTTAAAGGGACCTGGAAAAAAATTAAAATTATCGAGAGTATAGACAAGTGTACATTGGATGTTTGCTAGAATCGTTTTACCAAATGTTCGTTAGGCAAACCTTTACTAGGATAAAACCGGCGAAGCCGGGAACATATATATATATATATATGCACGCCCTCAATATTCAACTAAACTCGCTGAAATTTGAACAGGACAGAGAGTTAAATCTGGAAAAGTTTTTTGTCGCGCTTTAACCAAGAAAAATTATAAATAACCAGGTACTGAGCAACAATATTTTTTTAGTCAGAAATGATGATGACAATATTGCTGTATCATGCTTGATTGACATAAACAAAATTCTTTAGGGGAATATTCACTAAAACAGACCACGGGCGAAGCCAGATAATAATTTTCAGTAGGCAGGAACAAAATTATACCTGCGAAACATCCACTCGAGCAGAAGACACACACGAAGCCAGGTCATCTCAATATATAAAATATCGTTTATCGGCCTTTTGGCTAAGATCGTGTAGTTTATCTCTAGATATTTTTTATTTATATATATCTTTTTAAAAATCTATTCAGTAGAGAGAGTGGATAGGTTTGTTCGAAAAATATATTTTATATATTATATAAATATATAATGCAACGAATATTATTATCATTATTATCATAATATTCTGTGTGTTCCGGAATATTATTATCAATAATAATATTATCAATAATATTCGTTAGGCAAACTTTCACTCGGATAAAACCCGGGCGAAGCCGGGTGAACATCCGCCAGTATATATATATATATTACTTTAAAACTATTATTCGGTTATAGCTTGCTATACTATCTCTGACACCATATTTTCAAATCAATATCAATTTATCTCAAGACTTAGTTTTTCAAAATTATTTAACATTTTCATTTGTAATTGTAGTATTTATTATTATTTTTTTTGGTTATCACGCTAAAACCGAACAATTATCATTTTTGATAATCATTAGTATAAATAAAGTACTTGAATTAGCTAAGAGATTGGTAGAGCTGTAAAACTCAGGTCCTAAATAGCCGTCAGGTTAACTTTTGACAATACCCAACCTTGTATCAATCTCTCTTTCCACCCCGGTTGAACTAATATATGTTTTCCATTTTAAAATTACAAAAACATTTCAGTTATGTTACCTTTAATTTGCACCAGGAATTCTTATTATAATATAAAACCTGTTTTAAAAATTATAAAATCAAAAATATGCTTTTTAAAATATTCTAAACTTTCTTATATATATACTGTGGTACCTCGACATACGAGCGCCCCAACATACGAGTTTTTCGAGATACGAGCCGACGAGCAAGTGATTTTTTGCTTTTAGTTAGGAGCGAAATTCGAGATACGAGTTCGGTTAGGTAGTGTTGAAGATATTAATCTGTGATTTTAAATGTTTAATTTTGGCCAGTACTTTTGTTTTGTTTTTGCTTTTCCTAAAATGTTTCTTTCTTCTTCTTCATTATTATTTGTTCTATATGCAAAGCTTTGTTTTTTGAGACTTGAATAAACAAATTCAAGTTTATTATATTTTTTGTGTGCTGTGTTGCAACAGGTCGTGCATCTGATCTTTTTAATGGCACTTGCCTAACTCATTTCCGGAACATTCTGAGAAGGAGGAAGAAACAAACCTCCTTGGACATGTTTTTTCTAAACGGCCTAGAGGTGAAAGCGAGAAAAATGTAGAGAAAAAGGCAAAGACAAGTGAGGATATCTAATTTATTTCTTTACATTCTCTTTTTCGTTTTTGTGCAATAAATATTTGATATTTATAAATACGTTTTTATTATTTAAAACTACCTAAAAGTACCTAATAACTGGGGTGACATTTTGGAGGTCGGAACGGATTAATGGTAGTTCAATTGTTTTTTATGGGGAAATTTGCTTCGAGATACGAGTAATTCAAGATACGAGCAAGGTTGCGGAACGAATTAAACTCGTATGTCGAGGTACCACTGTACATTTTATATATGTGTAGAAAACATACTTTTTTTAAATTAAAGAAAGTTAAAGAGAAAAGTATAAGACTATATCAATCCCTTTCTACCCCGGTTGACCATTCGGTTGACCAATTTGCTTCAAAAATTTTAATCAACTTGAAAAAACACTTTTTGAAAATCGACTTATCTTTAAAATTTACTGGGTTGATCAATGATATCAAGGTTATTTATTTTATTTTTTGTTCTCCGTTTGTTATCTTCAATTGTTCCTTTTTTTCTTTTCCGCTTCTATGACACGTAACTGTCGAAGCTTCAGCGTTGCTATGGCCCTAATATTTTACTAAAATTGGAAACCTTTTTTGTAACCATAAATATAGTCTGATTCTACTTTTTCCTTTAACTTTCCTTGCTTTTATTTCTATCTTCTATATATATATATACAGGGTGATCCAAAAGTCTTGCACAACTTAAAAAATTAGTAACTCCGCGAATATTTGCGCTAGAGCAAAGCTGTAAACACCATTGTGTTCAGGATGCAATGGAATTTATTTATGGAAAATAATGAAAAATTCGAAATTGATTTTAGTTACAATTTTATTTGCTAGATGGTGCTCGACCAGAATCAGATATTCAGCTGCCAAATTGTTTGATAAATTGAAAAATATAACTGATTGACAAGTATTTTTCCTTTTTGAATACCAGGAAAGAACCCTAATGATATCAAATGATAAATTAATAAAATACCATTTCGCCAAAAGTAGAATAATTGGATGACACTTTTAAAATGCATTCCGAGATATGTAAAATAGGTAAATGCAAATTGAAACATGTAGCAAAAAAAAATAATAATATTTTAGATGCGATTTGCTGGAATCCTCTCAGCGATTTAAATTTCGAATATAAAAAAATTCTAATTTTTTAATTCAACTCTCTCTCAGTATTGATTATATTTATTTTAATTCATTGAAAAATATTTATCTATTTCTGATAATTTATGTTGTGTCGTAATTAGACGTACAACAACTCAAACTTGACCTTGACTCTTTATTTAGCTCTTATTCTTCCGTTCGGCCAACAACAAATGTCCAATTTATATACACATATATTTTTACATAATGAGGCTTTAAAGAATGCAAATAATCTTCTTCTATTTACATACACAACACATTCCCCCCTTAATAATACTCTAGTCGGTCTGGGGGTTTCCTGGCTCTCTGAGGTCTAGGACTGCGGACGGGCAATTGCACAGCGGCAGTCTCCGGTTTAGGACTGCAGGAGGGCACTTGCAAAGCAGCAGTCCCCAGTCTAGGAGTGCAAGAAGGCACGTGCACAGAAGCAGTGCCCGGTCTAGGAGTGCAAGGGGGCACGCGCACAGCAACAGGCTCCTCTTCACTTTCTTTCTGTCTTCCACCTACAGGCGGCTTCCCTCCTGATGTTCGAGGAAGTATCAAATTTCTTGTCTCCACTTGTTTCTTTCTCACTGGTCGCAATTGATTGATATGCCTCTTATGCACGACGCCCTCGCAACTTATAAGGTAGTGAAGGCAGCTCAAAAATCTCAAAAGGGTACCTTTTTTCCATTTAGGTCCAGTTGCATAGTTGCAGAAATAAACCTCGCAACCTGTAGTAAACTGCTCCTGCCTTCTTACGGCCTCATGAAATACCTATCGCGGATTTCCCTTATTTGGTATTAAATTCGAGAATCTTGATCTTAAACTTCTCTCCATTAGAAGTTCCGCGGGGGATTCCTTTATTACATTTTGGGGGAATGCTCTATGAGCAAATAAGAATCTTTGTAGATTCGTCTCTAAATCATCCTTCCCATTATTCTTTCTCAAAGAGTTTTTAAACTCTCTTGCATATCTCTCAGCTAAACCATTTGTACTAGGATTATACGGACTGGTCTTAAGTGTGCCGTATACCATTCATTTTAGTAAATTTATAGAATTCGCCGGAGACAAACTGTCTTCCATTATCTGTAACCAAAAATTCGGGCAATCCAAATCTGGCGAAAATTTCTCTAAGATGACTTATAATCGTTTTGCTGGTAATATCTTTGAGGATAAAAATTTCTATCCACTTTGAGTATTTGTCCACAAGAACCAAAAACATTATTCCCATGAACGGACCCGCTAGATCAAGATGAAGTTGATGCCACGGTTTTTCGGGCCAAGTCCATTCCGAGATGGTAGCCGGGGGCATGCTTGCCGATTCTACATTCTCTAGCCAACTCCTCGATGTTACTGTCTATGCCTGGCCACCAAAAATACCGTCTGGCAATCATCATTTTAATAATCCCCATGTGCATTTCATGCAAGTCATTTAAAATTAAAGATAATATTTTTTGGGGAATTACCACTCTTTCACGCCATTGAAAAACACCAAACTCCAAACTTAATTCCTCTTTGATCTTATAATATGGAGCTAGTGGATTTTCCCTCGGTACCCTTGTGAATTTCCAGTTGCCTCTCTCATTCCTTAATACTATAGATATTATTTTATCTCGGGACGTCTCATATGCCACTTCCCTAGAAGAGAACGGTACCTCATTCAACTTCCTGAGTAGAAGTACCTGCTCTTCATTAATAGACTCCCGGCCGCTAGGAGGCAGAGCTGGACGGTCGCACCGCGCTTCGGCTCCAGATAAGTGTACTTTATTTCTTTCTCTTTTGACCTAAAAATATTTTCTTCTTGCTTTTTGATTTCTCAAATTCGATAGTCTAAATAATACTACATATATCATATTGAAAAGTAAAAGAAAGTTAAAGGTGAAACAAAATGAGATTAATTGCAAAAATTGCATATTTAATGATTGTTTTATACATGGTGATTTGCATAACAAGGCCAATAGAGCTTACGGTAAAATTTGCCGATTTTAAGACTAAACTCAATAAGATGAAATATTACAGGGATAGAACTGGTGTAACTTTGAAGCACTGTTCGATGGCTTACTGGCTAAAAGTGATCACGGCCTTATTGATAATTGGATGTATAGAACTAAATCCAGGGCCGAAAAGACAGGCCACTTTGACAAATATTCCTCACTCAACTCCAGACCAGGCACCAATGGACGATTTAAAGCAACTGATAATTAACCTTTCGGCTGAAGTGAACAGATTGGGAGAGAAAATGGATGCAAGGTTGCTTAATATTGAGCAGAAGATGGAGGATTGGGAACGAAGAATGACGGGAATTGAAACATCTATAGCTTCGTGCACAGATGCACTGGCTACTAACACGAGGCTAATTTCTCACAATACCCTAAAAATAAGGAATCTGGAAGAACGCGCGGATGCTTTGGAGAGACGAGCCCGAGAAAACAACTTAATAATTTATGGCATTGAGTCAACAGAGACTGACAGTCGGGAATTGCTGTTACAAAAGGTCAAGAAGTTAATGGCGGAAGATATGCAGATTACTGATGAAATGGTAATAGCCGAATGCCATCGCCTGGGCAGGGGACCAAAGGCGCCTATTCTGATTGAAGTTCCTGATCACGAGTCCAGAATAAGCCTCCTAAAGAACTCATCCAAACTTCGAATACTCAATATCTTTATGAGCAGGGATTACAGCCCCCAGATTAGAGAGCAGAGAAAAATCTTGATAGAAAAGAGAAGGGAACTTTACAGGAAAGGTATAGGGTCGAAGTTGAGGGATAATAAACTTCTCCTAAACGGCATTAACTACATGGTAGTGGAGGGACAGGGGGTGAATGCCAAAGGAGAACCAATATAGCTAGAGGCACACCCGCGGATCTCTGTAAATAGATGTAAATACTCAGGTAATAAAATATATACAAATGAAGATGTACAATCTAGAAACGAAACTCAACTCACAGGAACTCCTCATATTTCACATAGCAAGACTCATACTATTAAAGAAAGTCAACTCAAGGGCACAAATCTGAAACATAATAAAATCAAGATCAAAAAAATAAAACCAATGGTTGACATAGCTAAAAACGAGCGATTCATGTATTGGAATATAAACGGATTTTTTAGGATAAATTCTCTCTTTCCACTGTTCGAATATTTGAAACAATTTGAGATGTTCGCGCTTACAGAAACTTGGTGCCACTTCAATATCGACTTGAACCTGGCGAACTTCGGAATGTATCAATCACCTGCTGCAAAGTCATCAGATAAAGGGAGAGGCTCCGGAGGTATAATTCTCGGCATAAATAAACAACTACAGCCCCAAATTGACAATGTTGAAATCGAAACCTCTTGGATTGCAGTCACACTCAATCCAAGTTTAGACAATGACTCACCAGCGATCTGTGTAATATTCGTATATCTACCCCCAAACGATACGCATGCTACAAAACTTGGACGACTATTTCATTTGATGGAAAATAAGATATATAACGGGTTTGAAATAATACTGGTCGGCGACCTGGATGTCCGTATTGGCAATCTGGGGGGTTACCATAATTTGATAGATACTTCAAACCTTATTTCAACCACCCGAAATTCCTGTGATCTAACAAAATCTGCCAAAGCGGAAATATTTATTGACTTTCTTGATAAAAATCACTTAACTATAATAAATGGTAGATCCATTAATGATAAAAGTGGTAAATTTACATTCATCTCCGGAAGAGGCTCTTCTGTGTTAGATCTGGCGATTGTCTCACCTGCGGTGCTTGAACACATAGCAGACTTTGAAATTGGTTGTATGCCATATTCGGATCACTTACCAATAATTTTAAAGTTTATCGGCCCTAATAATAAAGCTGAAAATTGTTACATGGAGCCTAGGGCCAAAATTAAATTTTCCTGGTCAGTAGATAAAATCCCAAAATATATAGAAACTTTAAAAGAATTAACTCCCGAACATCCAGCTGACTCCACAATTGATACTCAGGCTGAGGATTTTACTGGATTAATTCAAACAGCAATGTTACGCTCGGGGACGCGGATGGAGGCAAAAACAAAAAATATAAAATCTAAGCCATGGTTCGACAAAGACTGTTATTTGGCTAAAAAGGAAATGAAACAAAATCTGAAATTATACGTAAAACATAATATCTCGGCCGATAAAATTGCATACTTGTCGAGTAAGAAGAAATATTCAGCTATCCTAAAGCTCAAAAAAAGGGAATATACTGACAAAATTCAAGTTATCCTCAGTAATGTAAAGGATCCTTCCCAATTTTGGAAGACTATTAATTCACTTAAATATAGGAATAACCTACAAGGTGAAATTTCTACTGCAGACTGGCAGGTCTTCTATCGGGAGTTACTTGGTTCAAATTTAACAAAAGTTGTACAGTTACCACTTGAGATATTGGACATTGACCCCGAATTAGATTGTGAAATATCTCTAACTGAGGTCACCACGGAAATTTCCAAATTGGGTAAAAAGAAGGCTACAGGACTTGATGAAATTCCTAACGAAGCGATTAAATATTTATTAGAAGAACATACAATATTTATCTCAGGAACTTATTTAATAAAATCTTAGGGACATCTCAAGTTCCTCAACAATGGACAAAAACGATAATCCACCCAATATTTAAAAATGGAGACCCGGACAACCCGTCAAATTACAGAGGAATAACCCTGATTTCTAACCTATCGAAATTATTTACATCTATTTTGAAGACAAGATTGAATGATTGGATGGAGAGAAAGTCAATTTTGGCAGAAAATCAGGCTGGTTTTAGAAAAGGCTACTCCTGTCAGGACCACATTTTCACGCTCATATCATTAATTCAAATGACCCTTAGCCGTAGAAGGGGAAAGTTATATGCCTTCTTTATTGACCTAAGGAAGGCCTTTGATACTGTGCCGCACCATCTACTTTGGAAAAAATTAGCATTAAATGGTCTGAGCTGTCGATTTATTAAACTAATTAAGAACTATTATACCCAAATGACGGCAACAGTCAGATGGCGGGGTTCCTTCACGGAGGCTATCAAAATACAAGCGGGAGTATTGCAGGGGGAGCCGTTGTCACCTTATTTATTCATTCTCTTCCTAAACGATCTGGTACCCCTGTTCGATGAATCAGAATTGCCAGGCATAAACCTTGAGAATTATGGAACTATACACCTTTTACTGTATGCAGACGACATAGTGATCTTAGGAGAATCGAAAATAAATTTGCAATTGAAGATTAACTTACTTAAAAAGTACTTAGAAGAGAACTGCCTAACGTTAAACCAAAATAAATCTAAAATAATGGTGTTTAGAAACGGTGGAAGAACAGCTCGTTCCGAGACATGGTTTTGGGGTCAGCAACCCCTGACAATAGTAGCTAAGTATACATATCTGGGTTACCCTCTGACTACAAAAATCTCGACCCAATATGCTTCCCAATACTTTAGAAACAAAGCACTGAATGCAATTAATGCACTTTGGAGAATCCTTACAAAGGCGCGAATAAAGTCCTTTACCTCAGTGATGAAACTTCTTGACACTATTGTTCTTCCTACTTTACTATATGCGGCACCAATGTGGGCAATCAACCAGCTGAAGACAGTCAATAATACCCAAGATGCATTTCTTCGTCGTCTCTTAGACTTACCAAACTTCACACCAGGATTTGTCCTCAGAAGAGAATGTGGAAGAATATCAACTGAACTTAATGCTGTAAAACTCACATTAAGGTTTTGGGTCAGGATTTTAAAAATGGAGACGAGCAGATTACCACATGCTTGCTTAAACTATCTCTGGAAAGTCACCGCGAAAAAGGAAATAGAAAACAGTTTTACTCAAAATATAATAAAAATTCTAGACTCCAAGGGATATTCCTTTCTGAAGGGCTGCGAAGACTACTTAGCCATACAGAAAGAATTGCCAGGCATAATTAGAACTACCACAGACCAACTAATTCAAAACGATCAGATGAAAATCACTGATTCAACCCACTTTGCTCACTACAAATTTTTGAGTGAATCATTCATGACAGAGGAGTACCTACGATTAAATATCTCGCTTCCCAACAAAAGACTAGTTGCACAACATAGAGTTTTATGGCAATTTTTTAGGGAAGAAAGAAAAGACTTCTGGAAAGAAAATGGCCGGAACTGTTTACTTTGTAAGGATCTCATGGATGATAATTTGGTTCACTATTTCTTCCAATGCCCTCTCTTTACAGAAAAACGTACTGAAATTTTCCCAAGCCCTACCTCTGGTCAATTTAGATACCATGGCATATGTCAACTTCTCTCTTCGGATCTGAATGATAAACTACTGATTGAAAAATACTTTAAGTTCTGTACAGAAGCTGGGCGCATGAGAAAGAATGCAGGGCAAAGGATACTGGAGGATGATCCATCTGTAAATAGGTAACAAACCTTATTTTTGTTGTAAATGTTTCCTCTTCCCTCTCCTCTTTTTGACGTGTAAATATACGGCGAATCCTGTATGGGGCGGAATGCCCTAAATAAAGGCTTTTGTTGTTGTTGTAATAGACTCCCTGACACTCGATTTTAATGGAAGACGTGACAATGTGTCAACAATGGAATTATCACTAGTATTTCGAAATTCTTCATTATAATTAAATGCAGCTAATTTTAAGGACCATCTTTTAATTCTGGATGCTTCACATATGGGAATTGGTTTCCGAGGTGAAAATATATGCATTGAGGGTCGGTGGTCTGTGATTAATACACATTTTCGCCCCAGTAAGTATTGTCTGAATTTCTCAACGCCATAAATTATGCTTAACGCTTCCTTTTCTAGTTGAAAGTACCGTTTCTCCGCTTCAGTTAATGTTCTAGAAGCAAAATCTATAGGGCATTCTTCCCTTCTATCATTTCTATGACTCAGAATTACGCCTAGTCCATAGCTCGATGCGTCACAAGCCAGAACAAATTCTTTGTTCGCATCGTAATATGCCAAAACAGACTTATCAGTTAAAAATGATTTACATTTAAAAAAAAAAAAAAAACATTCGATGTTTTTTCGTCCAATTCCATCTACGATTTTTTTTTTCAAAAGTTGATAGAATGGCGCTAAAATGTTTGCTATATTCTTTATGAATCTAGAATAATACACTTCGTTGCAATTATAAATTGGCGCCGCGGATGTCAGTTATGTGAAACCTCCCGCTGCTCACTGCTATCTGCCATCTCAAAACTATTCGAAATAATTGTTTTAAGAAGACTTAGAAAATCCATCGAAGAATCCACTCAGACCAGAACAATTTGGCTACTAAGCCAAGCACACAACATTGCACCAGCTAGTTGTTGCGTAAGAGAATCAGAGGCTGGATCTCAGATATTATTGTTTAATTAACAAAACATTAAATTAAGATGAGAGAAAACAAAAGAGGCAAAACAAAAGCAAGCGTAGGTGCAGACAACCAAAGTTAAACTAAAACTACAGGTACAGCCGGTCGGGGTGGCGCCAGGTCACGTGATGTCTGTCACGTGATGTCTGGTAGGAAGGTGACGTTGCTAGGCAACGATTGATGTGCGAAGTTACTCTCCAACACTCCCGCCTAACAAGCACTTAGTTGTTTCAAACAGTCCAAGTTGGCTTCTTAGTCTTCTAAACTTTTCTGGGGGTAGAGCTTTCGTAAATATGTCTGCAGCTTGAGCATTGGTGCAGACATAAAGAAGGTCAATTGCATGGTTTTGAAATTGATCTCTGATAAAGTGATACGAAATATCAATATGTTTAGTTCTTTTGTGGTATTCTGGGTTGTGAATAAGTCTTATGCAGCTTTGATTGACGCAATAAATTGTTGTAGGCTTTACTTGTTATTGATGTAGCTCTCGTAGAAGTTGTCTCAGCCAAATTGCTTCTTTCGTTGCTTTGGAGCCGTAATATATTCATATTTTGTTGTTGACAAAGACACACAATTCTATTTTTGACTGCACCAAGAAATAGGTGCATTATTCAACATGAACACATATCCGGTGGTTGATTTTCTTGTGTCTAGGTCTCCAGCAAAATCAGCATCGGAAAAACTCATCAGAGATGTTGTGCAGGAACTCCCACCTAAACAAATACCGATGTTTTTCGTAGCTTTAAAGTTTTCAAATATTTTCTTTACTTCGGTCCAATGTGAAAGTCCTGGGTTGTTCATAAATTGGCTAACCCTGCTGACTGCGTAGGCAATATCAGATCTAGTTCCACTCATAAGGTACATTAAACTGCCAATTGTCTGTCTATATGGAATCTTGTTCATTTCTTCAATTTCCTGAGGCTTGATGTAGAAATAATGTTTTACTTGTTCTATCTCGATTTATTTGTAGGCCAAGGTAATAATCGGCAGTAAAAGTTTTTATTTCAAAATGGGGATTTAAGTACTGTACTATATCATCTAAATGTTGTTTCTTCATACTGCAGATTAAGCAATCATCTACATATATTGCAAGTGATATGTAAGCCTGTTTACACTTCATTGTATAGACACATGAATCTGATATGCTAGGTTTGAGATCAAAATTAATTAAAAACTCATGAAATTTATTGTTCCACATTCTGGGGGATTGCTTAAGACCATAGATTCTTTTCTGAAGAGAGCAAACATGATTTTAAAAATCTGTGTTTTCATAACCTTGGGGTTGTTCCATGTAAAGTTATTTTTCCAAGTCTCCATTCAAGAAGGCAGATTTTACAACTAATTGAATCATTTCCATATCAAGTGATGCACATAGTAATAAGATTATTCTAATTTAATCGAATTTTACTGCTGGAGAAAAAGTTTCACCATAATCAAGTCCTGAATTTTGTGAATAACCTTTCGCAACTAGTCTAGTCTTAAACATTTTATTTGATCCATCTGCATTTTGCTTTATTTTGTATATCCACTTGCATGCAATAGCTTATCTGTCTGATGGTAGTGTCACATAAGTCCATGTTTGATTTTTCATCAAGGAATTGAATTCATCGTCCATAGCTAGTTTCCACTTTTTTGAGTTTTGTCCTACAATTGCATCTTCATAGTTCAATGGTTCTTGGTCATGGACATAACAAGCATATGAAATAGCTCTTGTACAGTTGGTTGATGGTTGTTCCTTTTCTCTGATTCTATTCCTGAGAGGGTATCTGCATGATAATTTTGGTTTGGAACTGGTATTTGTGCTATCGACACTTTCTTCACTATATATAGTTACCTGCTCTTGTTGGTTATCCTGAATATTTTCTGATGTATTAGCTTCAGTAAATATTACATCTCTGCTTATAATAATTTTTCTAGCAATAGGATCCCACATTCTATAATTTTTGTTAGTTTCAGTATATCCAACAAAAAATGTACGAATACTCTTTTTGTCTAATTTCTTTCTGTTATCCTTTGGTATATGTACATAAGCATTACATCCAAAAGTTTTTAAATGTAAGGTGGAGGGTTTTCTCTTGCACCATATTTCATAAGGTGTGGAATTTCCCAATACTTTAGCAGTACATCTATTTAAGAGATAGACTGCTGTGTTTACGGCCTCAGCCCACAGTTCAAGCGGCATTTTTCTTCCATGTAACAAGCATCTAGCTGATTCAACTATTGTTCTGTTATCTCTTTTAGAAATTACATTCAGTTCTGGGGTATACGGAGCAGTGAGTTCATGAACAATTCCTAGAGATTTTAGATAATCAGGAAAATTATTATTTAAAAATTCTTTGCCATTATCGGTTCTGAATCTTTTTATTTTATTTCCAGTTTCAGTCCTAACTTTTTTTACAAATTCTTTAAATTTCTCAAGTACATCTGATTTATGCCTAATGAAGTAGACCATTCTGAATCTTGAAAATCATCCTTGAATGATACAAAATATAATGATCCACCTGGTGATCTTTTACTCATAGGTCCATAAACATCTGAATAGATCAGCTCTCCTGGATAGGTCGAATTTGGACTTGTTGACTCGTGAAAAACCTTTCTATTTTTGTTTTCCATAGATGCATGCTTCACATAGTAAATAATCAGGCTTTTCTTTAATTTTAAGGTTTTTTCAAAAACATTATTTTCAAACATTTGGGTTAATTTTATAGGATTTACATGACCCATTCTTTGATGCCATATATCTAGACTTAACTGAGCAACATGAGTTTGTAAAAACTGCTTTGCTTCAATAAAAAATATATAAAGATTTGAATTATCCTTTATTCCAGTAACTAGCACTTTCGAATATTCCGTCAATTTTATCTGATTTCCTTTACAAATGAGCGTCAAACCATGTTTTGTTGCATTAGATATTGAAAAAAGATTGGTCTCCAATTCAGGAATATAGAGAACATCCAAAAGAGTTGCATTAATTTCCTGACTATTAACATAAGAGAGAATATCAATATTTCCCTTGCCTTTTGCATAGATCTTTTTTCCATATCCAAGGCCCACAGGATGAACACCTTCTGGTATTTCTTCGAATGTAGAGAACCATTCTCTTCTGAAAGTCATGTGATCCGTTGCTCCCGAGTCTGCAATCTAGGAATCCTTTGTTTCAGCGAGGAAGGCACTTGTCTCAGCTGAAAAAGCACAGCTATCATCTCTGGCTGAATAACTTGGTGTTGTACTTTCTGTTCTTCCTTTCTTTTATAGCATTCTTTCCACCTATGTCCCTTCTTGCAATTTCCACAGTGTGTGTTCTTCTTTCTATTTTTAATGGATTGTTGATGATGCTGTTGTTTGTTGGAAGCTGTTGAATTTCTGTTGATCTTTGAAAAAGTCATCAAGGCATATCTGGTTCAAAATTTCCTGAAGAGTCCCAACGATCCTGTAAGTTTTCTTCTTTCAGTAATCTTGCCGTCAAGTTTTCTAGAGTCTTTTCTTCTGATTAAACTGAATCCCACGCTGTTATGAAATTCTTGTATTTATCAGGCAAGCTGCAAATTATCTTTGTAATTAGGGCAACATCAGAGATCTCACCTAGATCTTTCATTTGTTGTGCATGAGTTTCAACTTTGGAAATGTGAGAAGCAATGTTATCATTTGGATTCATTTTATATTCGAAAAATCTTTGTTGCAGCAAATATTTGTTTGTTTCAGATTTCAGTTCATATATTGTTGATAATTTCTTCCACATTTCTGCTGAAGTCTGGCAATTAACAATCTGTTGAAGATATTTAAAATCCAGAGCAGTAGTGATCAGCATTTTGGATTTTGCATCTTTCTTTTTCCATTCAGACAATTTTGCAATATCCTCTATTTCAGGTTTTACTTCAGAGCCATCACTTATGATAAGATCTTCTAGAATAATCTTCATTTGAAATTTACACAGATGAAAATTATCGCCATTGAATTTTTGAATTTGTGAAAGTTCAGTAGTCATCTTGAGCAAGCAAAACGAAATTCAGCATAGACAAAAAAAAAATTGATATCAACCACGCTCTGCTACCATGTAAGAGAATCAGAGGCTGGATCTCAGAGATTATTTTTTAATTAACAAAACATTAAATTAAGATGACAGAAAACAAAAGAGGCAGAAAAAAAAAGCAAGCGTAGGGGCAGACAACCAAAGTCAAACTAAAACTACAGGTACAGCCCGTCGGGGTGGCGCCAGGTCACGTGATGTCTGGTAGGAAGGTGGCGTTGTTAGGCAACGGCTGATGTGCGAAGTTGCTCTCCAACATGTTGTCACTGAAAAAACGAGAAAAGCAATGGACCTAGACCAAATAACAGGAGCCGTGTTCTTCGATATCGCCAAAGCGTTCGACAAAGCCTGGCATGAAGCCCTTGTCTACAAAATGTGCAAATGGCACCTTCCTGGAGACATTATAAAAATAACACAAAACTTTTTAACGAATAGAACATTCAAGGTACAAGTCAAAGACGAACTGTCAACAGCTAGGAATATCTTTGCCGGGGTCCCTCAAGGATCAATCACAGAACCAACCTAATTAGACATATATATATAGACGACTTGAAGACACCTCTTTACATCTATTTGCCGATGATACCGCCATTTTGGCCTCGACATACACCTTTGACAGACTCCACATGAAACTCCAAGAGGCCTGTATCTTTTCCACGATTTGGTTTGAAAAATGGCGAGCAACAATGAACCCCACAAAAGTGAAGCAATCATTTTCTCCAGAAAAAAAAAAAGACAAAATCAAGAAACCTTTGGACGAACTCTTCGTCTTCTAAGACAATATTAAATGGAAAGAGAATATCCGATACCTAGAGATGACCCTAGACGAGCACTTAACCTTCAAAAAACACGTTGAAAACAAATTCAATTTGGCGAAAGCTGCCCAACACCGACTATCCCTACTTCTAGGACCGAAAAGAAAATTATCCCTTCATTGCAAAAGAACCATTTACACGCCAATAAAAAAAAAAATACCAAGACTTATATACGGCCACCCCATTTTTATGACAGCACATAAGACCATCCTTAAAAAGTTAGAAGTCTTTAAAAATAAAATGATCAGAAAAAGCATGTCTCCACCCTGGTTCGTTCGGAACACAATCCTCAGGAACGATCTGAATATCGAAAACATCAATGACTACTTTATTAGAGAATCATATAAATTATATGAAAAATCCGAAAAATTAGAAACGCCCACCTTCAAGGAAGCCACAAACTACAAATGCGTAAAAAGGAAAATAAGAAATTTAAAACCTAGACAAACTCTCCATCAAAATTAAACCAGAATGACGAAAAGAGGAAAAATAAACCCGCCTTGAATATCAAACAAGCCAGACAAAACCTTCTCAAGCACAATATCCCCAAGGACCTGAGAATCCGGACCCAACTACATCAATATAAATTATAATTGTGAATGAACCCCTGTACTTAACCATCCCCCACTGTTTATGGTAAATATGATGATCTGAGTTGCTCTTTTTGAGCGGCACCTAATAAAGTTATTTGGAATTTGGAAACGTCCCGCTCCAAACTTTGCGTATTTTTAAAATATAAAAATTAAAATGTAAATTTTCATAACAATATTTGAAAATTATATTATTTTTATTTACAAATACTATTCGTTACAATTATAAATTGGCGTCGTGGATGTCACTCTTGTGAAAGGTCCCGTTCCAAACTTTGTGTCTGAGAAGCGATATTTTTATAGAGAAATGATCTGGCTTTGTGTCTTCTGCTCGAATGAATGTTTTTCTGTTAGAATTTTATTCCTGCATACTAAAAATGAACTGGCTTTACCCGTGGTCTCTGCTTTTTGGAATTTTACCCGATATAATTTTGTATCTGATAATCAAACATGATACAGCAATATTATCATTCACCCTTTTCTGACTAAAAAGCAACTATTTTTACCCAGAACCTGTCAATTTCAATTTTTCTTTGACAAAAATACGATAAATATCTCCTCCAGATTTTTCTCTATGCCCCGTTAAAACACGTTTTACATGTACATTAGGTTAAATGATATATCCTACCATCTTCACCGCTAGAGGCGCTGCTTGCGAGCGAAAGGGCAAATTTGCAACGTAATTTGTAAATAACTCGAAAAATATTCGGGAGAGAGGCCTGACATTTTCACTATAAGTTTTTACAGATTCTAATATGTATACTGTTAAAATTTCAGTCAGATTAGTTACGTATTGTGCACGTGTATAGTCGACAAACATACAAACATACATACATGTGGTGAGGTATCCTGTCGACTCTCGCTATGCTGTGGTAACCGAGGGTCTCTCGCTGTGGTGTGATAACCGAGAGGGGCAAACCTGTAGTAACCGAGAGGGACAGTCAGGGCGTGGAGAGTTTTCCAGTACCTCTCTGCACCTTGGAAGACCTTTGACAGTTCTCACAGAGTACAGGCAGTCGTGGTCGAGGCAGAGTGGAAAGCTTGGGAATGTCCATCACAAAAAACGAAGAAACACAGTTGTAGTAGGAAAGTTCCGTAAACAGATAGGAGTCGTGCTAAGCAGCGAAAGATGGAGATAGAAAAGTTCTTACTGGTCTACATGGTCGATGATATGGACCATGGGTATAACCGACGAGGGTTTCCGCCGATGGTGAAGTAACGATATTTTCGGCTAGGGCGGAGGTCTTATATACGAGGGCCATCCAATAAATAAGTTTCCCTATTTTTTTAAACAAATAAACAACATTATTTACAATTATGCAGTTATTTTATTTTCATTATACAACTCATAAACTACTTCTCTACATAATCACCATTTCTTTCCAAATATTTTTGGTACCGTTGTAGCAATTTTTTGATACCACTGTTGTACCAAGCCGTGTCCTGTCTTCGTAGCCAGTGGTTCGCCTCCGCCTGCACTTCGTCATCATTCGCAAAGTGCTTGCCTCCAAGGTGCAACTTGAGTGCTGGAAAAAGATGGAAGTCGCTTTGAGCAAGTTCCGGAGAATAAGTTGGATGTGTGAAAATTTCCCATTTGAAGTTTTCCAGCAACGTTTGGGTCGTTCGAGCTGCGTGAGGGCGAGCATTGTCATGGACGAGTAACACTTTCCGAGACAAAAGTCCAGGACGTTTCCGTCTTATTGCAGCTCTGAGGTTAGTGAGGACTTCACAGTACCTCGCAGCGTTAATCGTAGTGTTTGGGGGCAGGTAGTCAACCAATAAAACACCCTTACATTCCCAAAAGACGATAGCCATAACTTTGTCTGCAGAGATTGTGACCTTCGCATTTTTTGGTGCACTTTCCTCAGGCTTCTTCCACACCATGCTTTGTCGTTTTATTTCTGGAGTTGAATGATGCACCCAGCTTTCATCTCCAGTGACAATACGGGAAAACAGTTGATCTCCATCTCTTCGATGCATTTCCAGGATAGCTCGGGCTGCCTCCATCCGTTGTTGCTTGTGATTTTGCGAGAGCAAACGCGGGACCCATCTTGCGCAGACTTTGCGAAAATTCAAAATATCTGACATGATTGTTCCAATCGAAGAGCGTCCAATTTCGATTCCAGGAGGCAGTCGAATCATTATTTCGTCAATGGTGACGCGGCGATCTGCTTCCACCACATTCCGAACAGCAGTAACGGCTGCATTGTCCGTAGCAGTAACGGGCCTGCCGCTTCGCTCGTCATCATGCACGTTTTGCCGTCCTTCAAAGAACCACGAACGCCATCGGCGAACCATTTGGATGCTCATACATCCTTCACCATACACTAACACTAAATTGCGATGAATATTGACCGCAACTTCATTTTTCGCCGTGAAAAAACGAATTACAGAACGGAGTTCGCAAGTGGGCACGTTCACCAGTGGTAGCTCCATGGAAACTGAAGCGTTACGGACTTACGCGTACGAGTATCGTGATTTTGAAGGTCACGAGCTTCTAACGCATCCTAGTGACCATTTCTTACACTACTAACTAATTTTCACCACGTTTCGTTCGCAGAAAAAAAAGGGAAACTTATTTATTGGATGTCACTCATAGCTTTGCCGAGAGAGGAAGTATTGAATTTCAGCGGATGTGCAGCAAGAGCGTGGATCGGAAGTGAAATTGTATACTCTGGCAATGCCCTTGCAGTTTCCTATCTTTAGACCTTGTTGTGAGACTGCTACATCTCGATCTCTGCTATAGCTTAACTCTTAGTCTATTACAGAGTCTTATTTAATTATCTTCAGTTTATACAAAGTACATTACATATGATGATGTAATGACACATGTCAATCATGCGTATAATCATTTACAGATATGTTTCTATTATACAACATGAAAATCTTGTTATAAATATTACATAATATAAGGTTGCTGGTGTAAATTACCATATACATACATACATACACTGACTTTTATATATGTAGGGATATATAGAGGTTGCTTGGCCGGCATTCATAGTTCTGTGAAAAATAGACACTTCGGTCAGTTAGAGTTTCATTTTCTCAACGTTTCAAAAAAAATCTTGTGTCTTCGTCAGGAGAAATGAATAAAAATAAAACATTTGGCAAGGCGTTAAAATAAACAATTTTTAACCCCTTGCCAAATGCTTTATTTTTATTCATTTCTCCTGACGAAGACAAAAGATTTTTGTCGAAACGTTGAGAAAATAAAATTCTAAATAGCCGAAGTGTCTATTTTTCACAGAAACAGTTTACCTTTGTTATAGATAAAACTAGCATTTATCTGAGAATGTTTTACTCTCTATAATGAACTATGGGATCATAATAACGCCAGGAACGTTAACCTCCGCCCAGGAAAATCTTCTCTGCTTGAGGCTGCCATAGCGAGGTGGGCGCTCTACACCCGCGGCCTTTCTCTCATCGGTCGGGCCAGAGCCACCGCCTTCTTGTTGACTTCATCGGTGGTCCACCACCATCACGGATACCTGTACACCGACTACATCCTCCACAAGATTCCGACCTGTATAGCGCGGTTCATCCGGGGGCCAAAGCGCACCGCTTGGCGAGGCCCGTCTCTTTTATTTAAATGTCTTTTCAATTGAGAGTTTTAACAATAATGGTTTGTGCGCTACCCTTATAAACGTATATGGGATATATTTAGTTTTCTAAACTTTCGCTAAAATTGGTAAAAGTCATTAGCATCAATTATATTTGATTGTGAAGTACCAGAAGAACCCGTACATCACAGCTCTGAACAAGTAGTTTTGGAATCAAACCACGTCTGCCAAATGTCTCATCCGGTCTTTCCAACTTATGGAAACAACAGAATCCTCTCATTGGTTCCAATCTCTGTAAATAGTTAGCCACTCATGTCGCTTTAAAATCGGGGATTTCCTTTAACCGTTCAATTCTGTCTCCCAAAGGAAGAGATGGGCGAGCTACGTGTCATCACGGTGACGTCACTAGGGGCAATTAGCCCCGCGGGCCAAGCCCTGGGCGTGGTGCCCGGTCGATCCGCGGGGCGGGGCCGTCGACTTGTAGCCCCAGAATTGGACTCAGAGGACCCTGGCTTGAGCCAAATACGCATTGGATAGGACCAAAACCACGTGGTTACATAGTGCATGTACCCTTGGCAGGCTCTAGTCATTATTCTCAGTGTCCTCTGATATTATTGATAACAAAAGAAATTACTTTTGGGTACAACATTTTGAAAGAAAACGTTTTAGAAATTATAAAACAATATGTCCTGTTTTAAAAATATTCAAAGTGATATATATAACTTGTATTCTATATATTGTTGCGCTGGTGACCTGATGTACTGGGAAGAAACATTCGTGAAGTCTTTTTAACGTTTATTCACAAACCAAAAGTTTGGAGGCAAAGCACTTTCTAACTAAAGATTATTGTTTTAAATAATCTAAAAACAAAAGTATGCAAATTTGACGAAATAAAAGTATGTAAAATAATTATAGAAAACAAAATTATGTAAAATAATTATACATGAAAGTTATTAAAAATAATAAGATGTTAAAAGTTACAATTGAATCCATAAGAAAAGATGTAGACAAAACAAGTAAGTTAAAAATGGAACATGTAAATTAAAGGCTCCAGCAGCGCGCCAACATTACTCCCCCTCTTGAAAAAGACTTGTCCTCAAGTCTGGTGATCTGTATGGTTTCATTCTTGTCACATGTACTATTTGTCTCTTTTTCCTTTTTCCCTCTGCAATTTCGATGACTTCGTAGTTTACTGGTGATGTTTGTCGCAGTATTTGGTAAGGACCGACGTATCTTCTTTGTAGTTTGTCCGCTCTTCCTACTTTCCTTATTGGTGTCCAAATCAGTACTAGATCATTGATGGCATATTTAACTTCTCTGTGAGTTCTATCATATAACTGTTTGGATTTATTCTGTCTGGCTATTGTTTTAGAGGTGGATATTTCTTTTGCATCTTCTATTATTTCTAATAGGTTCGATACATATTCGTCATAGTCTTTGTGCTTAGAGAGCTCTAGCATATCAAAAGTCGAATCTAAGAAGGTCAATGGCTCTCGTCCGTGGATTAGGAAGTATGGTGAATAGCCGGTAGTATCCTGTATGGACGAGTTATAGGCGAAAGTTACGAATGGAAGTATATCGTCCCAATTCTGATGTCTCTCGTCGATATACATGGCCATCATATCAGCGAGTGTACGGTTCATTCTCTCCGTTTGGCCGTTAGTCTGGGGATGATAACTCGTTGTTTTCTTATGGAGCGTATTGCATATCTTTAGAACTTCTTTGAATAGTATGCTCAAGAAGCAACTACCCCGATCAGATATAACTGTTTTGGGTGCGCCGTGTCGTAATACCACTTTTTGCAAGAAAAAGTCTGCAATTTCTTCCGCCGTCCCGCGAGGTAATGCCGCTGTCTCGATATATCTGGAGTAATAATCTGTGCATACCAGGATCCAACTATTTCCTCTTCCAGATTTCGGGAATCTCCCCATCAAATCTATTCCCATTTTCTCAAAAGGTCTTGAAGCTGGTGGAATCGGCTGCAACAGTCCTTGTGGCAATTGGGAAGGTGTCTTGCGAAACTGGCATTCAGGACAACTCGATACATATTCTTCCACAGTTTTAAGCATTGAGGGCCAGAAATATTTGCTCTTTAGACGATTGTAAGTTCTTTTAATGCCCATATGACCTGATGTTGGATGGTCGTGCATATTTTCTAAGAGCTCTTTCTGTTTGTTTTTCGGGACTATCAACAACCAAGGATCGCCAGTCACAGAAGGATTTTTCTTGAATAATTTCTCTTTAAATTTGGTGAAGTTCTCTCCATAGCTGTTTGGATTCTGATTTACCAAATTATCGATCTTTTTTATATAAGAATCATAATCATGTTCCTCATAATTAATTGTGGAAATAATTCTTTCCGGGATAGGACATCGTGACAATCCATCTGCATCTAGATGAGTTTTTCCAGACTTGTATTTAATGGCAAAATCATATTCTTGTAGTTCTAGTGACCACCTCGCTAATCGCCCTGCAGGGTTTTTCATTTTTGCCATCCAGCACAGACTATGGTGATCGGTATATATAGTGAATTTTCTTCCGTAAAGATATGGTCTAAATTTTTTAATCGCCCATATGATAGCTAGGCATTCTTTCTCGGTTGTAGAGTAGTTGGTTTCTGCTTTCTGTAATGTCCTGCTTGCATAAGAAATTGGACGCTCTTTAGTATTTTCGTCTAAATGAACAAGCACTGCTCCAAGTCCTTGGTCGCTTGCGTCTGTGTGGAGGCCTATAGGCTTATTTGGTTCGTAATGCGTTAATACTTCAGGAGAGATGATTTTGTTTTTCAATGAATTAAATGACAACTCTTGTTCTTTACCCCATGCAAACGAATGGTTTTTGCGGGTCAAAATCTGTAAAGGCAATGCAACTTTTGAAAATTCTCTTATAAATCTTCTATAGTATGAACAAAGTCCAAGAAAAGCTCGGACATCTTTGACAGTTCTGGGCGTTGGAAATTTTCTTATACTTATAATTTTTTCTGGGTCTGGCGTGATTCCTTCATTTGAAACGACATGTCCCAAAATAAGAAGCTCGGTATATGCAAATCGGCATTTCGAAGCATTGAGTGTCAATCCTGCTGTTTTCAAACATTCTAAGATTGTCTTCAATCTGTTCAAATGGGAATGTAGATCTTCTGAGAATATGATGACGTCGTCGAGGTAACAGAGGCATATTTTCCACTTATGGGTTCTAAGAACAGTATCCATTAATCTCTCGAAAGTTGCTGGCCCGTTGCACAATCCAAAAGGTAGAACATTAAATTGATAAAGTCCATCAGGAGTGATAAAGGCTGTTTTTTCACGGTCCTGTTCTTCCACCTCTACTTGCCAGTAGCCTGAGCAAAGGTCGAGTGAAGTAAAGTACCTGGCGCCATGAAGGGAATCGAAGCAGTCATCTATGCGCGGTAGTGGATATTGGTCTTTTACTGTGACTGAGTTCAGATTTCTATAATCCACGCAAAATCTAAATGTTCCATTCTTTTTCTTCACTAGAATTATAGGGGATGCCCATGGACTTGAGGAATGTGAAATAATTCCATTTTTTAACATACTGTTTATTTGATCACTAATTATCTTCCGTTCTTTTAAAGATACTCTGTAAGGATTTTTCCTGATGGGGATATCACTCGTTGTTCTAATTTGGTGTTTAACGAGATGTGTTCTACCCTTATACTCATCCGGTGCAGTGAACATCTCGCCATATCCACTAAGGAGGGTCAAAACCTGGCTGCGTTCTTCCGGACATAATTCAGGATTTATATCAAAATCAGCTCTAATAGAGGCTACTCTTTGGTTCTCCGTCTGGTACAGTCTGTCTACCTCCGAAAATATTCCTATCTTCGTGTTCCGGAAAAGTTTTACAGGTTTGTTCGTACCGTTTAAAATCCATATGGTTAAATATTTCTTCGTATTATTCAATAGGGATCTGGTTGTTATAAGATTATATTTGGTTGTCAGAGAAGGAATATTCTCAATTAGTATTTCTCTGCCTGTAATGCTAGTCTCACTATATCCTTTTACTAAACATAAACAATATTCAGGAATGATTTTATCCTCAGCTATATGAGCATATCTTAAATTTGATTCATTTTGGTCAAATACATTTGGGGATTCCACCCACAAAGTATTGTTTTGACAATTTATTAGTGCTTTATTTTGACTTAAAAAGTCTCCTATTTCATATTCTTTCTTATTGATTTTAAATTTAACTCTTGACTTCCCTATTGCATTGAGTTTTTGATCATCTGCTGATTTTAATTTTAGATTTTTATCGGGTATGATTTTTAATTCGAGTTTCTTAACAAGTTCCTCATCAATACAACTGACCATTGCTCCGGTGTCTATCAGTCCTTCTATTGGCATTCCTTTTATTACAATGCGAATGGTTTTGTTTTTCTGAAGATTTACAATTAAATTTATTCTATCACCGGAGAGTTGCGATCCTTTTGACTTAATTAGTTTTTTGAAGCTTCCCCTAGAGTAGGGAAGTCTTCCTCACTATGAATGTCGAAATCTGGATCCTCTCGCTCCCTATCCTCGATGCCTCTACAATTCTTTAGGTATTCCTCATGTGGTGAATTTGGTTCGTCTATAGACCTCGTATATTGTCTTCGGATAGGTCTGATATTGTAGTTTTGGTGTTGGGGCTTATACGGGCAATACCTCGAAATATGTCCTTGTTCCGAGCAGTTCCAACAGATTCTTTTGTCAACCTGATACTGTCTTCGATAATAAGTATTAGGACGTGTGGATCTTTGCTCGTTGTTGCGATTATGTTGAGGTGGGGGTGAATTTCGCATATTAACGCCACTTGTTCCTGCTCTAGTTTCAATTATTCTTTTTCCCTCGAATTTACTCGGAATTATATTTTGCCTTCCATAGTCAGTTGGGCGCTCGTTCGATATTTGGGGTCTCTCGTTTGAAGGTCGTGCTGAACCTCTATAGTTGTTATAATTATATTTTCTTGTCTGAAATGGTTGGATAGGATTAGATCTTTGTCTGCAGCTTCTTCTCTGTTCGAAGTCAACCAGATGTTGATCAATGCGTCTTGCTAGTTCCAAGAATTCTTTAACTGTACTGCAAGGTGTCATTAATACGACGAGTGAGAGATATTTGTTTAGTCCAGTTTTCATATAATAAAGTTTATCCTCAGCGGACATTTTAGAGTTTACCTTGTTGCACAAGTTAAGTACATCTTCAGCGTATCGTAGAGTAGATTCATTATATCCTTGTACTCTATTCTGGAGCTCCATTATTAATTTAAATTTTGTCGTATCTGCAATCTTAAAGTCTTGCATCAGTGTTTTCTTAAAGGTTGTCCAATTTGAAAATATTTGGGGGGTGTTTAGCTTTGCCCATTTTTTTGCAGGACCTTTCAGGTAACTTCTGGCATATGCCAGCATCACGTCCTCGGGCCATCGCTGCTGTCTTGCTAAAAGCTCGAGTTCTTCTAGCCACTCTGCTGGGTCCTCTTCAGAATACCCTCCGAAAAATTCTAGGCTTGGAGGTGGTGGCTGACAGAAGAAGACGTTGTTATTCCACGAGGCGGCATCTTCAGGATCAACTTTTAAGCGTCTTGTTGGCGAGGCGCTAAAAGATCTAACTGGTGGCAGGCCTTGTGTTCGCCTGCTTCTTCTTGGGTTGGAAACAGCATCTCCACCAGTGTTGCGCTGGTGACCTGATGTACTGGGAAGAAACATTCGTGAAGTCTTTTTAACGTTTATTCACAAACCAAAAGTTTGGAGGCAAAGCACTTTCTAACTAAAGATTATTGTTTTAAATAATCTAAAAACAAAAGTATGCAAATTTGACGAAATAAAAGTATGTAAAATAATTATAGAAAACAAAATTATGTAAAATAATTATACATGAAAGTTATTAAAAATAAATAAGATGTTAAAAGTTACAATTGATTCCATAAGAAAAGATGTAGACAAAACAAGTAAGTTAAAAATGGAACATGTAAATTAATGTTTGTTTGTAAGTCCGGTATACAAATTCGCAGTAGTTCACTAATTCAAACCAAAATTTCCATACATAGGTAAAAAAAAATACGGGGAAGACGATAGGTTATTTTAAAAAATATATAAATCAATTATTAAAACTATATATTTTTAGTCAGAAAATGATGATGACGACATTGCTGTATCATGTTTGATTATCAGATACAAAATTATATCGGGAAAAATTCCAAAAAGCAGAGACAACGGGTGAAACCAGTTCATTATTTTGTACGCAGGAACAAATTTCTAACAGAAAAACATTCATTCGGAAAGAAAACAAAAGCCAGATCATCTTTCTATAAAAATATCGCTTCTCAGACACAAAGTTTGGAGCGGGACGTTTCATAAGAGTGACATCCACGGCGCCAATTTATAATTGTAACGAATAGTATTTGAAAATCAAAATAATATAATTTTCAAATATCGTTCTGAAAATTTACTTATTTATATTTATATTTCAAAAACACACAAAGTTTGGAGCGGGACGTTTCACAAAAGTGACATCCACGGTGCCAATTTATAATTGTAACGAATATTATTTGAATAAAAACATTTAATTGAGTAAAACCCGGGCGTTGCCCGGGTCATTCGGCTAGTACCATATATAATTAAACAACACAATCCGTATTTTCTCGAACCCAAGCCCAAAGGCTAAAAACATAATAGTATATATATAATATACTATTTCAGTTAAAACTATGGCAATGTTTTTATATAAAGTTATATTGATATATAAAATGGAATATATATATTTATACTAGCGGATGTACCCGGCTTCGCCCGGGTTTTACCCGAGTAAAGGTTTGTCTAACGAACATTTGTTAAAACAATTCTCTATACACTTAAATAAAAAAAAAGATATATTTTGATAATTTGAAACTCGTGAATTTGAATCTCTCGATAAAGTGAACATTTTTCCCCGGTCCCTTAAAAATACTTGATAAGTTGAATAAAATCAATATTAATTGGTTCCCTCGGTAATTGGAAGTTAGAGGAATAGTATCTTGCCTTGGAATTGTATCATTATTCTTGTCTCAAATAAATTGCCGTGTCATCCTGAATTTTGTCTTTTCTATTTTTCTACATTACAAAATCATCATTTTATCTAGTGAACACTTTTTCCCGGTCGCTTGAAAAATACTCGATAAGATGAATAAAATCAATATTAATTGGTTCCCTCGGTAATTGGAAGTTAAAGGAATAGTATCTTGCCTTGGAATTGTATCATTATTTTTGTCTCGAATAAATTGCCGTGTCATCCTGAATTTTGTCTTTCCTATTTTTCTACATTACAAAATCATCATTTTATCCAGTGACCATTTTTCCCGGTCCCTTGAAAAATACTCGATAAGTTGAATAAAATCAATATTAATTGGTTCTTTCGGTAATTGGAAGTTAAAGGAATAGTATCTTGCCTTGGAATTGTATCATTATTCTTGTCTCAAATAAATTGCCGTGTCATCCTGAATTTTGTCTTTCCTAATTTTCTACAATACAAAATCATCGTTTTATCTATCCTCTCAATATATATGTTGTAGATAAATGATAAAACTAACTTTAACTTGTGCGCAATTAATAGGTAGAAAATCTTACTTTTAATAAATAATCTTTAAGATAATAAACTTAGTGATAATAAAACTCATAGATAAATAAAACTTGTTATCATCGTCGCAATGGGGGCGCTGCTTTCGAGTTAAATCTACAAATCTGCAAATAACTCTAAGGATATTCAAGATTTTCAAGAAATTATTTTTCAAAAACCTTCCCGGGGATAGACCTAATAATATCCCAGAATTTTAACGGCGATTAGATGTATGGTTTTTGAATCTATAAAGTACAAACACGCAGACAGACAGACATTCAATTTTATATATATACTAGCGGATGTACCCGGCTTCGCCCGGGTTTTACCCGAGTAAAGGTTTGTCTAACGAATCTCTCGATAGATGTGAACATTTTTCCCGGTCCCTTAAAAAATACTCGATAAATTGAATAAAATCAATATCAATTGGTTCCCTCGGTAATGGGAAGTTAAAGGTATATTATCTTGCCTTGGAATTGTATCATCATTCTTGTCTCAAATAAATTGCCGTGTCATCCTGAATTTTGTCTTTCCTAATTTTCTACATTACAAAATCATCATTTTATCTAGTGAAAGTTTTTTCCCGGTCCCTTGAAAATTACTCGATAAGTTGAATAAAATCAATATTAATTGGTTCCCTCGGTATTTGAAAGTTAAAGAAATAGTATCTTGTCTTGGAATTGTACCATTATTCTCGTCTCAAATAAATTGGCGCGTCATCCTGAATTTTGTCTTTCCTAATTTTCTACATTACAAAATCATCATTTCATCTAGTGAACATTTTTCCCCCGGTCCTCTGAAAAATATTCGATAAGTTGAATAAAATCAATATTAATTGGTTCCCTCAGTAATTGGAAGTTAAAGGAATAGTATCTTGCCTTGGAATTGTATCATTATTCTTGTCTCAAATAAATTTTCGTGTCATCCTGAATTTTGTCTTTCCTTATATTCTACATTACAAAATCATCATTTTATCTATTCTCCGAATATATATGTTGTAGATAAATGATAAAACTAACTTTGACTTGTGCGCAATTAATAGGTAGAAAATCTTACTTTTGATAAATAATATTTAAGATAAAAAACTCATAAAAAAATAATAGATATATTTTGATAATTTGAAACTCGTAAATTTGGATCTCTCGATAAAGTGAACATTTTTCCTTGGTCCCTTAAAAATACTTGATAAGTTGAATAAAATCAATATTAATTGGTTCCCTCGGTAATTGGAAGTTAAAGGAATAGTATCTTGCCTTGGAATTGTATCATTATTCTTGTCTTAAATAATTTGCCGTGTCATCCTGAATTTTGTCTTTCCTATTTTTCTACATTACAAAATCATCATTTTATCTAGTGAACATTTTTTCCCGGTCCCTTGAAAATACTCGATAAGTTGAATAAAATCAGTATTAATTGGTTCCCTCGGTATTTGGAAGTTAAAGAACTAGTATCTTGCCTTGGAATTGTACCATTATTCTTGTCTCAAATAAATTGCCGTGTCATCCTGAATTTTGTCTTTCCTAATTTTCTACATTACAAAATCATCATTTTATCTATTCTCCCAATATATATGTTGTATATAAATGATAATACTAACTTTGAATTGTGCGCAATTAATAGGTAGAAAATCTTACTTTTGATAAATAATCTTTAAGATAATGAACTTAGTGATAATAAAACTTATAGATAAAAAAAACTTGTTATCATCGTCGCAATGGGGGCGCTGCTTGCGAGTTAAGTCTACAAATCTGCAAATAACTCTAAGGATATTCAAGATTTTCAAGAAATTATTTTTCAAAAACCTTCCCGGGGATATACCTAATAATATCCCAGAATATTAACGGCGATTGGATGTATGGTTTTTGAATCTATAGAGTACAAACACGCAGGCAGACAGACATTCAAATTTATATATTTACTAGCGGACGCACCCGGCTTCGCTCGAGGTTTTACCCGAGTAAAGGTTTGTCTAACGAACATTTGATAAAACAATTCTCTATAAACTTATATAAAAAAAAAAGATATATTTTGATAATTTGAAACTCGTAAATTTGAATCTCTCGATAAAGTGAACATTTTTTCCCGGTCCCTGTGTGCCGTGTCATCCTGAATTTTGTCTTTCATAATTTTCTACATTACAAAATCATCGTTCTATCTAGTGAACATATTTTCCCGGTCCCTTGAAAAATACTCGATAAGTTGAATAATATCATGGTCGTGAGTCTCTCGATAAAGTGATTATTTTTTCCCGGTCCCTGTGTGCCGTGTCATCCTGAATTCTGTCTTTCCTAATTTTCTACATTACAAAATCATCGTTTTATCTAGTGAACATATTTTCCCGGTCCCTTGAAAAATACTCGATAAGTTGAATAAAATCATGGTCGTTTATGGAAGATGGACGTAGTTCCCGGAGGTCACCCGCCCCCCGCGCGCCAGGACTTCTTGATCCCTCTGATTGGTCGGTGGGAACTTGGACTGACCGGCCGGACGAAGGGAGGGGAGGGGGGGGCAGACCTAAGCCTATCTCCGTCGCAAGGTGGCGCTGCTTGCGAGTTAAAGCTACAAATCTGCAAATAACTCTAAGAATATTAAAGATATTCAAGAAATTATATTTCGTAAACCTTTCCGGGGATATGCCTAATTATATCCCAAATTTTCACGGCGATTGGATGTATGGTTTTTGAATCCATAGAGGACACACACACACACACACACACAGACATTCAATTTAATATATATAGACTAGCGGATGTACCCGGCTTCGCCCGGGTTTTACCCGAGTAAAGGTTTGTCTAACGAATCTCTCGATAAAGTGAACATTTTTCCAGATCCCTTGAAAAATACTCGATAAGTTGAATAAAATCAATATCAATTGGTTCCCTCGGTAATGGAAAGTTAAAGGTATAGTATCTTGCCTTGGAATTGTATAATTATTCTTGTCTCAAATAAATTTCCGTGTCATCCTGAATTATGTCTTTCCTAATTTTCTACATTAAAAAATCATCATTTTATCTATTCTCCCAATATATATGTTGTAGATAAATGATAAAACTAACTTTAACTTGTGCGCAAATAATAGTTAGAAAATCTTACTTCTTATAAATAATCTTTAAGATAATAAACTTATAAAAAATAATAGATATATTTTGATAATTTTAAACTCGTAAATTTGAATCTCTCGATAAAGTCAACATTTTTTCCCGGTCCCTTGAAAATAACTCGATAAGTTGAATAAAATCAATATTAATTGGTTCCCTCGGTAATTAGAAGTTAAAGGAATAGTATCTCACCTTGGAATTGTATCATTATTCTTGTCTCAAATAAATTGCCATGTCATCCTGAATTTTGTCTTTCCTAATTTTCTACTTTACAAAATCATCATTTTATCTAATCTCCCAATATATATGTTAAAGATAAATGATAAAACTAACTTTGACTTGTGCGCAATTAATAGGTAGAAAATCTCACTTTTGATAAATAATCATCATCATTTAGTTAAATCTACAAATCTGCAAATAACTCTAAGGATATTCAAGATATTCAAGAAATTATTTTTCAAAAACCTTCCCGGGGATATAGTTAATAATATACCAAAATTTCACGGCGATTGGATGTATGGTTTTTGAATCTATAGAGTACAGACAGACAGACATTTAATTATATATATATAGATATATAATATATAAAATATATTTTTCGAGCAAACATATCCTCCCTCTCTACTGAATAGATTTTTAAAAAGATATATATATATATATATAAATATATAAATATCTAGAGATAAACTACATGATCTTAGCCAAAAAGCCGAGAAACGATATTTTATATATAGAGATGACCTGGCTTCGTGTGTCTTCTGCTCGAGTAGCTTCGTTTTCTTCTGCTTCGCTGGTAGATTTTGTTCCTTCCTACTGAAATTTATTATCTGGCTTCGCCCGTGGTCTGCTTTAGTGAATATTCCCCTAAATAATTTCGTTCATGTCAATCAAGCATGATACAGCAATAGTGTCATAATCATTTCTGACTAAAAAATAATTGTTGCTCAGTACTTGGTTTATTATAATTTTTCTTTGTTAAAAGTGCGACAAAAAACTTCCAGATTTAACTCTTTGTCCTGTTCAAATTTCAGCGAGATTAGTTATATATTGAGGGCTTGCATACCCGACAAACACATATATATATATATATTAAGAAAAAGGCATCTCCTTATCGTGCAACTGAAAGTTGCTGATGGCTTGCGCCATCTATCGGAATAAATATTAACTATTCTCGTTGATTTTTAATTATTCTAGAATTGGCCGAATACCCATTCTTGATTAATCAAGAAAAGCTAACCACGAACGCGTTTCGGGCTGTTGGCCCTCATCAGCGTGGTGCAAGCTGTACCTCAACGACCAAAGAATTGGTCATTAAGGCATCCTGAAAAATCATGAAACGGGTAGTTAAGGCCAGAATTGCGTAAGGACGCTACACAATGTGAAAAAATAGTACAAATGTAACATTGTACTGGAATAAGGTGCATAAATTAAGAAAAGGTATCTCCTTATCGTGCAACTGAAAGTTGCTGATGGCTTGCGCCATCTATCGAATAAATATCAACTATTCTCGTTGATTTTTAATTATTCCAGAATTGGCCAAATACCCATTTTTGATTAATCAAGAAAAGCTAACCACGGACGCGTTTCGGGCTGTTGGCCCTCATCAGCGTGGTACAAGCTGTACCTCAACGACCAAAAAATTGGTCATTAAGGCATCCTGAAAAATCATGAAACGGGTAGTTGAGGCCAGAATTGCGTGAGGACGCTACACAATGTGAAAAAATAGTACAAATGTAACATTGTACTGGGATAAGGTGCATAATTTAAGAAAAAGGCATCTCCTTATCGTGCAACTGAAAGTTACTGATGGCTTGCGCCATCTATCGGAATAAATATCAACTATTCTCGTTGATTTTAATTATTCCAGAATTGGCCAAATACCCATTATTGATCAAGAAAAGCTAACCACGGACGCGTTTCGGGCTGTTGGCCCTCATCAGCGTGGTGCAACCTGTACCTCAACGACCAAAAATTGGTCATCAAGGCATCCTGAAAAATCATGAAACGGGTAGTTAAGGCCAGAATTGCGTGAGGACTGGAGATGCCTTTTTCTTAATATATGCACCTTATCCCAGTACAATGTTACATTTGTACTATTTTTTTCACATTGTGTAGTGTCCTCACGCAATTCTGGCCTTAACTACCCGTTTCATTATTTTTCAGGATGCCTTAATGACCAATTTTTTGGTCGTTGAGGTACAGCTTGCACCACGCTGATGAGGGCCAACAGCCCGAAACGCGTCCGTGGTTAGCTTTTCTTGATTAATCAAGAATGGGTATTTGGCCAATTCTGGAATAATTAAAAATCAACGAGAATAGTTGATATTTATTCCGATAGATGGCGCAAGCAATCAGCAACTTTCAGTTGCACGATAAGGAGATGCCTTTTTCTTAATTAATGCACCTTATCCCAGTACAATGTTACATTTGTACTATTTTTTCACATTGTGTAGCGTCCTCAAGCAATTCTGGCCTTAACTACCCGTTTCATGATTTTTCAGGATGCCTTAATGACCAATTCTTTGGTCGTTGAGGTATATATCTATCGTTGGATATATCTATCAAATCCCATCTAGCATACTTGGAAGCACTAAGAGAAGGCCCTTTTGAGTCACGTCCCAGTCCCTCCTCGGTACCCTACCCACCTCTTAGAAGACCTCTCCAATTCTCTAAGTCACTGCCAGAACGGGCCACTATTGGTCATACAGATAGCTCTCGGTCAACCAATGGGGTTGGCGCAGCAGTGGTGCTCCCACCTCCCTATTCACCACTGAAACTTAAACTCCACAACAACTGTACCTCCTTCCAGGCGGAACTTTTGGCCATTCTTTATGCCACCAGATCTATTAGGATCATGCCGCGACAAGACTTTGTCATTGCTTCCGACTGCCAGGCAGCTCTACATGACATCTGTCACCCCGATATCCCAAGAACCCCACTTACTGCAGAGATAATCAGAAACCTCAATACTCTGGACAATGTTCAACTCTGCTGGGTCCGGGGTCATTGCGGCATCGTAGGAAATGAACAGGCTGATGAAGTCGCCAAAGCCGCAGCTCAATCCAAATTGCCTTTACACTTCGCAACCCTTCCTAGGAAATATGTCCGCTCTCAAAGTAAACAGTTCGCCCTCCAACTATGGACCGACCTCTACACCACAGACCACGCTACAAGAAACCTCAGAAGAGTAGCTGCATCCCCTAGTCTTATAATCTCAATTCTCCCAAAACTAAAATATAGCGACATCACCTCTACAATTCTGACAGGACATGGTTTCGTTCAAGCCGACATCGCCAGAACCTCCAAAAACAACGACCCCGTATGTCAACACTGTCACCAAGAAAATCAAACAGTCGACCACCTCCTATTCAGTTGCCCATCCTATCGTCTTCAGAGATTCCAGACTGCAACTCTACTTAACACCAGCACATTCAACCAAGAAGCATTGAAGAACCTCCCCAAAAATAAAACAGCCTGGCGACATCTAATCAGTTGGATGTCAACTGCAACAAATAGACAATAAGTCAGAAGACAAACCCGGACAGTTGGCGACTTTCGTACGCTCCAGGAGTCCGGGTTATGTACAGAATAATAATAATATCGTTGAGGTACAGCTTGCACCACGCTGATAAGGGCCAACAGCCCGAAACGCGTCCGTGGTTAGCTTTTCTTGATTAATCAAGAATGGGTATTTGGCCAATTCTGGAATAATTAAAAATCAACGAGAATAGTTGATATTTATTCCGATAGATGGCGCAAGCCATCAGCAACTTTCAGTTGCACGATAAGGAGATGCCTTTTTCTTAATTTATGCACCTTATCCCAGTACAATGTTACATTTGTACTATTTTTTCACATATATATATGTTCCTGGCTTCGCCCGGTTTTTATCCGAGCAAAAGTTTGCCTAACGAACATTTGTTAAAACGATTCTAGAAAAATCCAATCCCCCTATATATAGATTTATAAACATATAAAATATTGTTATAAGCGTTCAAATATTTTTTTGAAACACACACACACACATAATATTTTTGAAAACATATATTAAATTTTAAATAAGATATTTTCTTTAAATATTGTCACCGAATAATCATTTTAAATATTCTGTTGTATATCATCATAAATATTTGCATAGTCATCACCCCTTACCATGCTTGTATATTATTACTTGTAAATACATTTTTAGAAATAGTTTGCATTTTATAAATAAATTATTTTTACTTAAACTTTTGTTATACTCGTTATCACTACCGTGACAACTGGTGGGGAAGCTGGAATATTCCCTCGACGCCCAAGCCGTTAGAAGAAGCCGAAGACTACAAGGACTAGAACCTGAAGAAAACCTCGTTATGGTCAAGCAAGAGACACCGACAAAAATGGGTGAGTACCACTTTCAACCTTTTAGAAACCCTTCTATTTTACTGGAGAACTCAACCAAAATCCAGAAAAATGGTTGAAAGAATTCCATCGCGTCGCTCGCTACAACTGCTGAAGTGATTCAATGTGCCTCGCAAATGTTTATTTTTTCCTCCAAGGAACAGCGCACAGATGGTACGAAAATGTTGAAGAGAAAATTGATTCATGGGATATTTTTGTGAAAATGTTTTCTCAGAATAACGGACATCATGTCACCCAAAAAGATCAGCTCGCAGAAAACCTCAAAACTCAAGCTCAGGGGAAGGAGGAGACCAGTGATTCCTACATTCAAGATGTTCTCCATCTGTGCAGAGAAGTGAATCCGGCTATGATGGAGAATGAAATAGTCGCACACTTGACGAAAGGAATATCGGAGGAGATATATCAGTCAATAATCATTTTAGACATCGCAACTATCGATGAGTTCATCAAATGGTGCCGAAAAATCGAGGCTTCAAATATAAAACAGTAAATAAACGTGTAGTATTCGACAGACTACCGAATGTTGCCGCCATCGATTCAGCAGACTCTGAATCAATGGAAGACTTAATCCGACGCATCGTGCGTGAAGAAGTTCATCGCGCACTAAATCCGGAGTCAACTACCCCTGAACCATCTTCTCTGAAAGAAATTATCCGAGAAGAGATTGAAAAAAACGTAGCTGCAATTTCGAAGCCTATTCAAAGGCCTCCGCCACGACAGTCGTACCCCAACCAAACACGTACATTCAACCAGGTTCCACGACGTCAGTACCCTACCCAAACACCCATATATAACCAGACGCCACCACAACGAAGAACGGATGAATGGAGGACGCATGACAACATCTCAATATGTTTTAATTGCGGCCGCCCAGGCCATGTTAAGCGATATTGTAGAGAACGCCGACAATGGACGCAGAGACCCGAAGGAAATGCACCAAGCACCCAAGAACCGCAAATGGGTAACCACCAAGCCATATGAAGCCAAATCTACCGCAGACAATCGCCGTATGCAAACAGAGGAAGATCCCCAAGACGCCAGTACATTTCCCCAGGCCGCCATACAAGCCAATCCCCACACCGCTACAATCTAGAAAAAAACTAAGCGTCGCGTCTTCTTTCGAGGGGGAAGCCGCGGGTGTGAAAAACCCTCCATCGTCGACAGCCGCTAAATTACAACAAAATTATGTCGAAATAATCATTCACGACATTAAATTTTCTGCTCTGGTCGATTCAGGTTCCTCTTTTTCAGTTATCTCTGATGGATTAAGACGACAATTAAAAAATACCATGTTCAAGGATAGCGGAATGACTCTGAAAGGTTGTGGCTAGCAGAAGCGTCGTAATCCCAGCCGAATCTACCAAACTAATGAATGTTATGAGTGAAGAGCTTAATGGGCAAAATCAGGTACTTTTTGAACCTTCGAAAAATGCATTAATAGGAAAAGGATTAACGGTTCCCTGTGCATTATTCAGGCTTTCCCATAATAAAGGAAAACTTTGGATCGTAAATTCTAGCACCACAGCTCAAATAGTCCCTAAGGCAATGTGCCTGGGAAAAATTCAAAGGGTTGAATAAATAACTTGACGGCTATTTCAGATTGTTCTGAATTTAATAAAGAGGTGAAAAATGCGAATCATGCCAGTCATGCTGATGAAGTGACTTTAAATTTTTACAAAATTTAATTAGTGATGATTCATCAGAAGAGCAGCAGTCTCAAATCTTATCAATTTAAAACCATATGATAAAATATTTGATAAAAATAATGAACCAAAAAAGCAAACTTCAGTAACCAAACATAAAATTGAAACTGGAAACCATCAGCCTATTAAGCATAGACCATATCGAATCTCCCCTACAGAACGCCAAGCAATCCAAATGGAAGTGGACAGAATGCTAGACGCCGGGATTATACGTCATTCAGAAAGTCCATGCTCATCGCCGGTTATTTAAGTGAAGAAGAAGGATGGTAACTAGCGTTTCTGTGTGGATTACAGACGACTAAACAAAGTTACTAAAAAAGACGTTTACCCACTACCCCGAATCGATGATACACTTGACTCCCTGAAAGGAGCCAAATTTTATTCATCAATGGACCTTCGTTCAGGATATTGGCAAATAGAAGTCGACGAAGCAGATAGAGATAAAAAACTGCCATTATTACCCCTGACGGACTCTACGAATCCCTAGTCATGCCCTTTGGCCTGTGCAATGCCCTGCAACATTCGAGCGCATGATGGACAAGATATTGGAAGGCCTGAAATGGACGATGGCCCTCTGTTATCTAAACGACATCGTGGTGTATTCCAAATCGTTCAACGAACATTTACACTGGCTTGAAATCATACTACAATGTCTCGACAAAGCCGAGCTACGCCTCAACACAAAAAAAGTGCCTTTTCGGAACCAAACGAATAAGAGTGTTTGGACACCTCGTCGATAGTAAAGGTATTTACCCCGATCCAGAAAAGATTGAAGCTATCGCCAAGTTTCCGACCCCAAAATCTATAACAGATGTGAGAAGCTTCATTGGCTTATGTTCCTATTATCGTAGATTTATCGAAAATTTTGCTGAGAAAACTGTTCCTCTACACGAAGTCCTCAAAAAAGATAATAAATTCACGTGGAACTCTGACCAACAGGTAGCTTTTGATTCCTTGAAAAAAGCCTTGATGTCTGAACCTGTTCTTGCCTATTTCGAAGAACAACTGCCAACCGAGCTTTATACAGACGCCAGCGGTTATGGAATTGGAGCTGTCCTCGTACAGATCAACGATGGGAAAGAGCGGCCAGTTGGTTATGCTTCAAGAACTTTATCTAAGGCGGAGAAGAATTACCCAACAACGGAAAGAGAATGCTTGGCCGCAATATGGGCCATCAACAAATTTAGACCGTACCTTTTTGGTCGTGATTTTGTCATCGTCACTGACCACCACGCTCTTTGCTGGTTATCTAACCTGAAGGACCCGACAGGAAGACTAGCAAGATGGGCTTTAAAACTCCAAGAATGCAATGTAACGGATGTTTATAAAAGTGGACGCAAACACCAAGATGCCGACTGTCTTTCTCGAAATCCTCTCCAACTTGAATCGGAAGAAGCATACAATGATGAGGATGATGATATACCCTCAATAACTGCTCTGACGTGCTTCGAGGCTGAACAAAAATAAAATACCCTAAAATTAGTAAATTGATAGAGGAAACAGAAAGATTTGGTGCCGAATCGAAAGGATATGAAATGTTAAAAGGAACCTTATACAAAATGAATTTCGACCCCCTGGGAAACCAACACCTTTTAGTTATTCCCAAGCACTTACGCTTAGAACTACTGAAAATTTTACACGACGCTTCCACAGCAGGTCATCTTGGATTTTCGAAGACATATGAAAGAGTTAAAAACAAATATTTCTGGCCAGGACTCCTCCGGGAAATATGGAAGTATGTCGCTCATTGTAAAGAGTGTCAAAGAAAGAAACAATCAACTCAAAAGCCACCCGGACTACTTAAGGCCATACCTCCTGCAACCTCCCCTTTTCAGAGAGTTGGAATAGACCTCCTTGGAAGATTTCTTAAGTCTGATACTGGTAATAAATGGATCATAGTCTGTACTGACTATCTCACTCGATTTGCCGTTACTAAAGCCTTACCCAGAGGGGAAGCAAAAGAAGCAGCCAAGTTCTTAATGGAAGATGTTGTTCTCAAGCACGGAGCCCCCAGAGAAATCATCACGGACCGAGGACGAGTATTCCAATCCAAGTTGATTGCGGAACTCACCAATCAATGCTCGTCGATACATCGGTTCACGACAGCGTATCATCCCCAGACGAATGGACTGACGGAGAGGTTAAACAAACCTTAGCCAACATGATCGCTATGTATGTAAGTGTTGAACAGAAGGACTGGGACGTAATCCTGCCCTACGTCACGTTCGCCTACAACACGGCAAAACAAGATACGACAGGTTATACCCCTTCAAACTGATTCATGGACGCGAAGCCGAAACAACTGTAGACACTCTTTTCCCAAATCCGCATGAAGATCTCCAAGAGGATTACAGTCAGAAGATTGCCTCGCGAGTCGAAGAGACTAGGCAGCTAGCAAGATTAGAAACCTTGAAAGCCCAAGAAAAGGACAAGGTCGGATATGACTCAAAGCACGAGGAATGGATTACAACGTCGTTGACCTGGTATGAATTTTCATCCCGATAAGAAAGGTGGGACTCTCAGAAAAACTGATGAAAAGGTACTTCGGGCCATACAGGGTTACTCGGAAACTCTCTGACGTGACCTTCGAAGTTGAACCTGTGGACCAACCAACCAGGAGACGCAAAACAAGAGACCTGGTCCATGTACTGAGAATGAAACCCTACCATGACCCTGAGGACCAAGCTGATCTGTTCAAGTGATAATTACAGTGGGACGCTGTTCATCTAGGAAGGGGGCAATGTCACTGAATAATTATTTTAAATATTCTGTTGTATATCATCATAAATATTTGCATAGTCATCACCCCTTACCATGCTTGTATATTATTACTTGTAAATAAATTTTTAGAAATAGTTTGCATTTTATGAATAATTTTTTTCTACTTAAACTTTTGTTATACTCGTTATCACTACCGTGACAATATATATTAATATTGAAATGTCAAGTTTTTTTACACCGTCATTGGAATATTATATTACTAAATCCTCCAATTAAATATTGAATTTATTATACTTGGAACACATTTTAGAATTTTTACAATTTATAAATGTAATTTCACCAGAAGCCGCTAGAGGCGCTGCTTGCGAGTGAAAGTAGAAAATATGCAAATAAAATTGAAGAGAAAATTTATTTTCAAATCAAATTTAAGCCAGAAACCTTCCCAGTAGTATAGTAAATAGCTTCCTAAAGTTTCAAGGCGATTGTATAATCTTACCTTTTTAAAAACATTCATCGTGTAAGCAAAATAACATTCATCAGTGTAAACAAACTACGTGTAAAATTATTAACCAATAAAATTCATTTATCATCGCGACCAGTGCTGCACCAAGCGGTAAAAGGCTGGAACTAACGCCTTTTGGTTTTACATAAAAAAAGGACATTAACCTTTTTAGTTTTTCGAATAACCTATATGTTAAACAAAATATTTAGCTATCTATATGCGAAATTTCATAATGATTTATTCTGTAGATTTTGCGCAAAGCGATAACAAACATCGATTTTGGATTTTATTTTTATAGATGTAAAGGAAGGAAAGGAAAGAAGGATATAAAATATATTTTTTGAACAAACATAACCACTCTCTCTACTGAATAGATTTTTAAAAATATATATATATATAAATAAAAATATCTAGAGATATACTAGATGATCTTACCCAAAAGGCCGATAAACGATATTTTATATATAGAGATGACCTGGCTTCGTGTGTTTTCTGCTCGAGTGAATGTTTCGCTGGTAGAATTTTGTTCCTGCCGACTAAAAATTATTAACTGGCTCCGCCCGTTGATTGCTTCAGTGAATATTCCCCTAAATAATTTTGTTTATAACAATCAAGCATGATACAGCAATATTGTCATTATCATTTTTGACTAAAAAATATTGTTGGTAGTACTTGGTTGATTATAATTTTTCTTGGTTAAAGTGCGACAAAAAACTCTTCCAGATTTAACTCTCTGTCCTGTTCGAATTTCAGCGAGATTAGTTACATACTGAGGGCGTGCATAGCCGACAATAATACAAGGTGGGATAAATAAATAAGGTGAATTATAATTTATTAAAAATAATAAAAACGATATTAAAAATTAGGACTTGATTTATTCAAAATATAATCACCTTGGCTTTCTATACATCGTCTCCATTGTTCTGGCAACTTGTAAATACCCTCGCAGATTGCTGAGGTAAACAGGTAGTTCCAGGCCGGCAGGAAGTAGGGGCAGGGCTGTCGGGTGAAGCCTTGTACTACAAGCAGAAGGGATGTCTGTAGCCTGTGTAGCATAAAAGCTGGACAGGAGAAGAGGAGGTGATCCACAGTCTGTGACTCTTCCCGGCAGTGAGGACATGTTGAATCTAGATCTCTATGCCAGAGCTCTAGATCTGCCAGAACGGGGCGGTGACCGGTAAGGATGGTAGTGGTGGCCATCCCAAGACGTAATTTGGACAGGAATGACCTAAGGCGGATAGGGGAGGTCGCAAATCTTTTTAGTTTTCTGTTATGGTAATCTTGGGTGTAGACTAAGGTCCAAGGTTCCATAGCAGATGAGTGGGCACGGCTGCGGGCAAAGCTTTGGGGAAGGATGGAGTAGGATTGTTCCAGGTTAGAGATTCCTGCAGTCTTTGCTGCCTGGTCAATCAGTTCATTGCCAGAAACTCCACTGAGGCCCTTTACCCAACAGATTCTGACCTGAGGTGCTTGGTCTAGCGCTAGAATTATCTCCGCAATTAGAGCCGTTTGGGCAGGACCAGGAGTACATATAGCGGCCAGTGCAGATCTGCAGTCAGACGCTATAGTAACTCCTGGGTTGGCTGGCATACTTTCCGCGAGGCGAGTTGTCCAAAGAATGGCAAGCAGTTCGGCTTGGAAAGCAGAGCACTCCGGATATAGTCTGAGGAGTATTGGTTGGTCTTGAGAGGGAAGGATAATTGCGGCACCAACTCCTGCCTCGGATTTCGATCCATCAGTATGTATAACAGGGGAAGTGACTTTGTCATATTCTAGACTGAAAGTAATTGTGCGTCGGAAGGGTGGGTAAGGGAGAGCAGCTGGACCAGGCCGAAACTCGAACTGGCCCTCCTTAGCCGCCTTGATATAGGTTATTCGCGCTTTGATTATGATATCAAGCGGAGGGCTACCAGTTAGAGAAATGGCTGAGATAGTGGGAGTGCAGGGACCACCTCGTAACGTGCGGCGCGCGAAGAGGTACTGCAGACTCCGGAGCTGACGAATGCCTTCTCTTGAGGAAGCGCGACTGCCCCAAGCTGAGACCCCATAGAGGAAGGCCGGTACCACCACACCTTTGAAAATGCGGTTTCCAGCCACAAAAGACAGACCAAATTTTCCTTGGATGGCATTAGAGAGACGGGGAATTATGCAGAGAGCGGGTCCGTAGTATAATTTTCTTAAGATGGGAGACGAATTTACGAGTTTAATCGAATTCGACCCCCAATATAGTGATATTCTGGCTTATGGTAATAGGTTGTCCGAGAATCTTTAACCCAGGATCCGGGTTGGGGCGAACTCTCCTCCACTGGAAGATGCTGGCCTGTGTCTTCCTGGGGTTGAGCTGGAGATCATTGTCAGCACACCAAGCAGTCATCCTATCCAGAAAGTCGTTTATAGCCACGACAGGCAAACGACCACGGACCTGGATTAGGAGGGTGAAGTCGTCGGCAAAAGCCACTAGCGAACTTTCTCTGATTTGAAAAAGCAGGAATAGTTCACGAGCGACCACATTCCAGAGGAAGGACTCAACGCAGAGTCTTGGGGTGTTCCCCGCTGGGAGAAGGTTGAGGCAATGGATGACCATACGGAATACGTGACTTCCCGGTCCTCGAGGAAACTTTGCACGAGGCAAACCAGTGAGTCTGGGCAGATTAGGCGATCAAGGCTTTGGACAATAGCCGGTCTCCAAATGGTATCGAAAGCCTTGCTGATGTCCAGGCTTATTGCCAGAGTCTTCCTCCAGTGTGACTGCCTGCTGTCGATGAACTCTGTGATTTTGGCCAGTGCATCTTCTGCCGAACGCCCATGGACAAATCCGAATTGGTTGTCAGAAAACCAGCCGTGTCGATCTGCCAGCCATTGGAGTCTGGCCAGAATACATCTTTCAAACACCTTTGCCAAGTTGTTCAAAAGTGTAATGGGTCTATACCTATCTAGCTTGTTTGGGGCTGAGCTAGAAGGTTTAGGGATAAGGATGAGGCGTCCAGCTTTCCAGGGACGAGGGAAGTGGCCAATTTTGAGGCACTTGGAAAATAATGTGGCCAGTAATGAATGTAGTGGGGGTCCACCCAGGACTAGGCATAGAGAGCCAAGCCCATCAGGACCTGGGGTCTTCCTGCTGCCACAACGGTAGATGGCTCTGGAGATTTCCCAAGGCTGGAAGTCTGGTTCATCGGAGTAGGGTGGAGGATCATTTTCAGGTGGATGTGGTCGATTGTCTGGTGGAAGGAAATGCTCCAGGACTGTGCGTCTTGTCTCCTCTGGAGTGAAGGGGGAGCCATCATTATGCTGGAGGAGAGGAGGAACCCTGTTGGGTTCACAGCCCTGAGCTATGAAGCGGTGTATTGTTTCGTATTGCTGCTTTGAGTCGATTGTGGCATGCTCGATAGAGGCCACGGAAGAAACTCCGGATTGGACTCTGTGTGCTCTGTGAGCTGCGACGGAGGGAAAGGACTAGTTTTCTCACAGACACAGGCACCTTGGAGAATGAACGTAAGGAGCAACACTACATTCTCAATCTCTTCAGGAGTGGACGCGTCTTGGAGGAGGGAAGCAACGTGATGCGGCGAAGATTCAAAATAGGATGTGAGTGTGGCCCGTTTGCACGAGGATTCAACCCATGCGTCGCTAGGTTCATTTGTCACCATGTCAGCGAAAACAGAGAGAATGGGAATGTGGTCTGTGAATGCCAACTCACCCACCAGATGCTTGGTAGCATGGGCTGCTAGGGAACTTGACGCCAGTGTGACCTCAATAGAGGAAGAGAGGTGACCAGTAGACCACGTAAACTGCACTGGTGGGCCTAAGACGTAAAGGTCGTTAAGGCGGGCAAAGTCCTCAAGATTTTCTCCGCGTGAGTCAAGTCTGGCGTTGATACCCCAGCATGGGGAGTGAGCATTGGCATCCATGCCTATGATAATCGGAAATGGGAACCTGTTGTTGATGGATTCAATGTGAGGTAGAAAGTAGTCAGCGTCCCTTTGAACATGCCAGTATGCTGAGATGACTGAGATAGGACTGTGCCCCAGCCAGATAGCAATAGATGTAATAGCTGGGTCTGAAGAATCGATGGGCAGCACTTGGAGATTAGAGCGTGCTACTATACCAGAAGGTATATATGAACCAGGAGTATTGAAGGTTTGAAAACCAGACGAGGGCCAGTTGAAGTGGGCAGGAAGTTCCTGTAGAAGCACCAGGTCGGCTCTAGTTGCCTCTGCCAAATTAGAAAGCTCTAAGATGGCAGAAGGAGATTTGTGGGCGTTGGTCTGCAAGATCCTTAAAGTTCTTAACATTGTTTTCTGGACTGCAATATTTTGGCCTTTACAAATTGGCACGTGGAGGATGTGGCCAAGTAGTTGATGGCAGCACCAGCTCTTTTACTCCAGTGGCAGCAGCGTACCTTGCTTGCTTCGGCTGTGCATTGCTTGCCTTCATGCTCTGGAAAACCGCATTTGTAGCAAGTAGGTGTGGCTGCAGTGCAGTTAGTAGCTCGATGCCCGAATCCGCAGCAGCGGAAACACTGCGGCAGGGTGTGGCTCCGCTCAAACCTTATCATCAGACCGGCTATGGGAATGCGTCCATGTTGGCCCAGGGTTTCCGCCACAAGGTCGTCCACTTCCACGAAGACTGTTGCTGCGTCCTGGCTAATATTTCTTGAGCGGTGTACCACCTTAATGGAGCGTTGACCAGAGAGGGTTTTGATGGCGTGGTTATAAGAGAGATCCTCGCAAATATCCTCATCTGATACCTCATTGCCTACCCTGAAAAGGCAATACCTAGTTAGGATGGTAGGGCGTTCGTGGCATGTTAGGTTTGAGGGGAGTGTTGAGAGTTTTGAGGCCAGGGATTTGGCAACCTCTTCGGTGCTTGTGTGCAGTACAACTTTGCCAACTTTGTTGACGCCACAACTTCCTTGGAGGCCGCGAACGTTGGGTGTATCTTCTGGATTTCCCTGAGAATATCCCGTGGGTTGGCCTTGTTATCTGTGGATCTGACCACCACGTGAGATCTAAAGTTTGGGGCCAGGTTCGCAAAGGAGGACTTAACTGCCTTATTGGTGGTAGCTGTTTTTTTTGGCATAGAATCTGCAGCAGCCGCGGAGGCAAAAGACGGGGCCTGATGTTTGTATACCAGAGGCGGGGGGCGTCCTAGACTCACTCCTTTAAAGGCGTCATCCAGGAGCATTTCTGTCTTTTGAGCCATCGAAAGGAATATGCCTCTGATGGCCAGCTGCTTCTTCGATGAAGTATCCAGGTTGGCGTCCAGCATAACGGCTTGCAGAGTTTGGCAGGCAAAATTGAATAGATTGGCACAGCTGTTGAACGTGAAATTTTGCTTGGACGATGGAAGGAAGTCGTCGTTGTCCTACCGACTCCGTTTATTATTGGGTGGCTGGCCGGATTGTGCCGCCTCCATCTTGGAATCCAACTTGTGGATGTTAAAATTGTAATATCTTTAAATATTGTTAGAATTTAGAAGAGATAATTACCCAAAGTGGTTCAATAGGCTTGAGGTAACCAAAATATTCCACATACAATGTAAATTTTTTATATAAACAAACGAAAATAAACAACAACAATAACTCTTTTATTGTTGGCAATAGTTAGTCTTCTAACAAACAAAAAAAATAAAGATGCAGCCTCATGTAATCAAATCAATGATCGGCCCAGCTGGCGAAAAGGTCAGTATAATCGAAACCAACATACTTTTGAAAATTCTTGAAAGATGTGGTAATGAGTACAAAGTAGAAGAAACTCCTTCAACAAAGAAATGAACTCGCGAATCCCCATCAGATTCAACATCACGTAGCCAAAAGACACCGAAAATGGAAGTTGTCTCACAGCATAACGAAAACGATGTCTCCGTGAACGAGGTAACTGAAGTCCCTCAAAAAACGTCCGCAGCTACCCCTCCTCAGGTTAACGAAAACATTGATAAATATGGTCCTTGGACAACAGTTACACATGCAAAAAAGCCAAGAATACCACCTGTAATAGCAGAAAATGTAACAGACTGGAAGTTGCTCTGCCAAGAGCTGGAAGATCTGTGCACATATAAATTCCAATGCTCGATCTCATGAAAAAAAGCACATTATAAAGGCCAAAAATATATCAGACTTAAAAAAAATCAGGGAATACGTTCAAAAAAAAAATGGCGGCTACTCTTATAGACTCCAAGAAGAAAAACAGCTCAAAGTGGTATTAAAGGGCGTGACAACAGCCTACAAGACTGAAGATATAGCAATAGAACTTGCAACAATGGGCTTTACTGAGACCTCTGTGAAGAGACTTCATAGACAATCAACTAAAAGGCCAATGAATTTAGTACTGGTAGAATTACCGAAAAATGAACATAACAAGAAAATTTACGGAATAACTGAACTTCTCTATCAGAAAATTGCAGTAGAATATTTCAGAACAACAAACCGTGTGACTTAATGCTTCAACTGCCAGGGTTTCGGGTACGGTCAACTTAACTGCTTCCTGAAACCAAAATGCGTCAAGTGTGCCGAGGAGCACCATTCGAAGGACTGCCCAAGAAAGTCAAGACAACTTCCCTCAAAGTATGCAAACTGCGAAGAAGCGCACACAGCCAATTACCGAGGATGCCCTAAGTTTCCAAGAGTACATCAGCAACAGCCAAGATACCCTGGTCAGTACAAACCTAACAACCCAATTCCGATTTCAAAAAGATCTGAAACACTGCCGAAAATTGTAGAACAACAAAACCAAATCAATGCTGAGGTTGTGACAAGAAAAACTTCTCGTTCTGAAACAAAGGACCTGTGTGAAAATTTGATGTAAGTAATTAAAGCATACCTACAATGAATTGCAAACTACATTTTAAAATTATTGCTTGGAATTGTAACGAAATAAGATCAAAGAAAGAAGAATTATTGCACTTTTTAGAAGATAACTCAATAGACATTGCTCTGCTCAGTGAAACTCACCTTAAACCCTCAATTGATCTGAAGTTCAGGAACTATCAAACCATTAGAACTGACCGAATTACAGGAAAGGGTGGGGGAACTGCCATCATTATAAAATCCTTTTTTAAATATAAAAATATGCTGATTCATACTTCAAACTTGGAAAATACTTCAATTTTGATAAAACCAGATGGAAAACCCCTCTTGCAAATCTCAGCAATTTATAAGAAGCCTGATACACCATTATTGGAAGAAGATTTGAACCAACTGATAAAACACAACCACGCAATAATCGTTGCAGGAGACTGGAACTCCAAACACCCTATTTGCGGATCAAGGGATTCTAATAACAGTAAAATCGTGCTGCACAATTTCTCTGAAAGAGAAAGCCTCGACATTGTCGCACCTTCGTCACCCACGCATTACAGTCCACTCGGCAATCCCGATTTCCTAGACTTCGCTGTTTTTAAAACATTCCCTGGACCCCAAAGGCCAGAACCACCGACGATTTATCATCTGACCATCTCCCTGTAATCTTGGAATTGAATTGTCCAAAGGATGAATTCACAACTCAGCTCAGCCGAGTATCCAATTGGGTTCATTATCAACAAGATCTAATCTCGTAAGATAGAATCCTCTGGTATACAAGTTGCAGTAACACATATAACACTGAGGATAAGTTTATTTTATTTCAAAATAATATCTCGAGCTTTCGGGTATCGCAACCCTTCGACAGGAGTGTATATAAGATGAAATGAATCAATTTTTTGCTATTATTTATATATGGTATGCTATTTACATATTTATTTTAAGATGTGCACAATTTTTTAATTAACATGAAAATTCTATGCCTGAATTAAACTTTACATATACAAATCAATCGGGAAATTGCTATTGCTTATCTAGAATGTAGTTTTATGTATCAGGATTGTGTATTAAGCTATTGTATATTTCTGGGATATCTATATGTCTATTGATGCTCTGGTGTTTTGTGGATACTATTGCTTCTAGGATTAGTCTTTTATGTTTATTTTTTATGTGGGAGTAGTAGGTTTTTGGTTCAGCTAAATTAAAGGTATGGCCTGTTGTTTTAATGTGTTGAAAGATAACTGATCTATTGTCTTTGTTTTTTATATTTCTATCGTGTTCACTAATCCTGTCCTTGACTAACCTGCCTGTTTCTCCTACGTATATACTATTGCATTGGTTACATTTAACGGAATAGATGGCCTGTTTATTATGTATTGATAGGTTAGGGCTATTGTTTTTGGTGTTAGGATTTCTAACTATAGAACCAATGTTTGGGGTATTTTCATAAAAGATTCTAATTACATGTTTTTTAAGTTCTCGGGCTATTTTGATGTTATTGGGGGAATATGGTATGATGCATGTTGTTCTATATGTCTGGTTATTTTTGATTGTGGAAGGGTTATAAAAATGTCTTAGTATACAATTTTTTGGGTATCCTGCTATGAGAAGGTTTTGCATTATATTTTGAGTTTCTATTGTTTTGAATGTTTGATTGGAACAATGGGTATGGATCCTTTTTGTGAGAGTTTTTATGGTGTTTATTTTATGATTTAAAGGGCAGTATAAGGAGTAGTGTATATAATTGGTTGGAAAGTGGGCTTATAATATACTGTAGTGTTGAATTTCTGGTTTTGCCTGGGAATGAAAATATCTAAGAAAGGTAACGTGCCATTGGTCTCTTTTTCTAGGGTGAAGTCTATTTCTTTATGAAAGTCTTTTAATTTGGTTAAAATGATATCTATTGTTTCTGTGTGGCATAAGCAGAATATATATCGTCTATATACCTGCCCCATATTTGAATTTCTGTCGGAAAGTGGCCAGTAATCTGCCGGTCTATATGTTGGATGACTATTTCTGCTAAAGGGGATGATAGTGGGCTTCCCATTGGGGAGCCTTTGGTTTGTTTGTAATTATTGCTATTGAATGAAAATATGTTGATATGTAAACTTATGTCTATTAATTTAATTATTTTAATGTATATATTGGAGGTTATATTGTGGTCTGAAAGGAAGTTTTTGTACATTCCATGACTAATTGGTTTGGTAGGCTAGGGTAACGGTTAACTACATCAAAAGATACCATACTATGATTAGGTCTATAGTGAGTGCTTAAAATTTCGCTGATGAAATTTGGTGTGGATGTTATAGTTGTTTTGGGGGGGATTATCTTTGAGTAAGGGGATGAAGAGATTGGCTACAAATTTGGCTAAAGGGGCTGCTGGGGATATAGATAGTACGTTACTATAGGTCGTAATGGGTTACCTGGCTTGTGTAGTTTTGGGAGTCAATATATGTATGCATCGGAGTTTATATTTGATAGAAAGTCCTTGAGTTCTTCTGCCGTGATGGTGTTATTTCTTTGAAGGCTTCTTAAATCTTTTTTTGTATTGATTGCAGATTGCCCCGTTGTCAGCTTCGGAGATTTATTCGGTGTTCCGGTCTGTGAGGATATTGTTCATTTTGTTGATATATTCCGCTGTTTCCAGGATTACAGTTTGGCCTCCTTTGTCTAATCGGGTTATAAGAATTTCTTTTCTATTTCTTAAGTTTTTCGCTATAATTTTGTTTCTGGGGTTTATCTTTGGAAAGTTCGTGGTTTCAGTTAAAGCAGATGAGGTTATGTTTCTTATTTTAGCTATTGTTTGATGATCGAGTCTGCTGATAGCAGTCTCAATTCCTGCAATGGTTTTCAGGTGGTCAGTTTTATCTGCATACCTAAGTTTTAATCCTCTGGAAAGGTATTTTATTTCTTCTATAGTGAGATCTGTTTTTGATAAATTGACTATATTGGTTTTCTGGTTAAATGTATCAAGTTGTATTTTATATTTCTTCGACCAGAACTGTAGCTTTTTGTTGTGTTTTTCGCCTATTTCAGCATTTAGAAATTTAATATCTTGGGTAGTTCTTGTGATGAGTTTCAGCATGGCATCAGGGTGCACTCTTTGTGAGGTGATGCAGATCAGTTCTTTTAAGGTTTTTGAAATCAGCCGGATATTGGAGTAACAGCCTCTTGTTCTGGATCTTAAAAGTCTGAGTTGAGATTCTTTTATGACCTGAGCTGAAAATGGATTCTTCACGGGATCCTTAATTCTTAGTGAGGGGGTATAAAGCTGTTTTCTTCACATATTCTATTGAAAAAGAGGTGTTTCCTCCATTTTGCTAAAGATAAGGATTTTCTATGGATGAGGTTCATGTAATAATTCATTTCATGATCCGCAGTATACATTTTATAACTTTTTTTTTATAAAATCGTAAGATAGAATCCTCTGGTATACAAGTTGCATTAACACCTAAAACTCCGAGGATAAGTTTCTTTTATTTCAAAATAATATCTCGAGCTTTCGGGTATCGCAACCCTTCGACAGGAGTGTATTTAAGATGAAATGAATCAATTTTTAGCTATTATTTATATATGGTATGCCATTTACATATTTTTTTAAAAGATGTGCACAATTTTTTAATTAACATGAAAATTCTATGCCTGAATTAAAATTTATATATACAAATTAATCGGGAAATTGCTATGCTTATCTAGAATGTAGTTTTATGTATCAGGATTGTGTATTAAGCTATTGTATATTTCTGGGATATATAATATAAATAATAGATAAAAATTGATTCATTTTATCTTATATACACTCCTGTCGAAGGGTTGCGATACCCGAAAGCTCGAGATATTATTTTGAAATAAAATAAACTTATCCTCGGAGTTTTATGTGTTACTGCAAGATATAATCTCCACCACGCCCCCCAGACTCCCCTTGAAAACTGAAGTAGACATTGATTCAGCAGTTGGAATTTTAAACGAGAAAATTAATAATAACTACTCGAAAAACACCATAGTCTCATCTTCCAAATTATTAAAGAACCCAATAACCAAAGTCTAAATAAGGGAGAAAAATAAAGCTAGGAAAAGATGGCATTCAACCTGGGATCCAGCTCATATATATATATATTGTAATGAAGATAAAGAGCGGGAGATTCCAGATAAATTAAGCCAGTTTATTTGCTGTTACAATTATAAATGCGCTGCACGGAAGTGAGTGCCAGCGAGCAGAAAAAGAAAAGAAAAAAATGATCTTAACTATGTAAAACATAAATAGTGATATATATATATGCAAAATTTAATTTTGCATAAAACAGAATAAAAGAAATAATGTATATATATATATATTGCGTATGATATTGTTTTTTACAGCACAATACAACAATGTTGGCAAGCCTGTCTAGAGTGGAATGTCGAGGTGACGAATCCACTCCAGGGCCTCCTCTGTGCACCGGTGGATATCCCCAAGTGTTCCCTGGAAGAATCTTCGAGGACAGTCCCTTAGGATATGGTGCATTGTTTGTATTTGTCCACAGTCGCAGTTCTGGTCTGGACTCATGTTCCACTTATTTAGTAGGTAGTTGCATCTACCAGTAGAGGTCCTGATTCTATTGAAACCTCCCGGCTACAACCTACCTAGGAGAAATAATGTATAACTATTATTTACAAATACCTTTTACATTGCCCCTTCCCTATAAAGGGCTGTGTCCTCACAGCTAGGAGAATCACCCCTGGGGCAAAGGGCTCACGTGTTCCTAGTCCTCCTGTCCGATGGGTCCATGGTAGAGCTTCATCCTTAGCACATGCACAATGTCCTTGGTTCGATGTCGTCTTCCTTGATCTTCAACTGGTCTCACTTCATACGTCACATCTGATAGTTTCCGGGTCACATGGTAAGGTCCAAAATAGCGTCTCATCAGTTTCTCGCACAGCCCTACACGTCGTACTGGTGTGTAAATCCACACCAGGTCGCCTGGATGGTACGCCACTCTCCTGTGTTTTGAGTCATAGTTTGTTTTATAGACGTCTTGGGCTTTCAGAATGTGGAATCGTGCAATTTGGCGTGCCTCTTCTGCTTTGGTTTCCAATTCTTGAATATATTCGTCACTATCGGTGGTTTCTGGATAGGGAAACAGCGCGTCCAGTGGGGTTTCTGCCTCTCTCCCGTGAACTAAAAAGAACGGCGTGAATCCAGTTGCCTCTTGTTTCGCGGTATTGTATGCAAACGTGACAAAGGGTAGAATCTCGTCCCAATTCTTTTGATCAAGGTCTACGTACATCGACAGCATATCGGCCATGGTTCTATTCAGCCTCTCCGTAAGACCATTGGTCTGAGGATGATATGCCGTAGTGGACCGTTTGATGATCCCACAGCAGTTGGCCAACTCTTGGATCAACTTTGACTGGAAGTTGCGGCCTCGGTCCGTCACGATTTCCCGAGGGGCTCCATGGATCAGTATCACCTCCTCCAGCAGAAAATTTGCCACCCCTTGGGCATCCCCAGTCGCTAACCTTTTTGTAATTGCGTATTTAGATAAATAGTCAGTACATACTATAATCCATCTCTTCTTGTTTCTTGATAATGGAAATCGTCCAAGTAAATCTATACCTATCTTTTGGAATGGTCGGCTTGGGGGTGGTATAGGAACCAGGTGTCCAGGTGGCAATTGTGGGCTGTTCTTTCTGCGTTGGCATTCTTGGCAGTGGCTGACATATTTTTTCACACTTCGGTAGAGTCCCGGCCAAAAGTACCTCCGTATCACCCTATCATATGTTTTGGCGAAACCCAGATGGCCTGCCATGGGAGCGTCGTGTAGCTCTCTCAATATGTCAGATCTGAGCCGTCTTGGCACGACGAGTAATAGAGATGGGCCGTTTGGGTCAAAGTTCTTCTTATAAAGAATCCCATTCACAATTTTGAAACGGTTGTCCTTGGAAGTACTGTCTGACAACCCATCAAGAATTTTCAGAATATAGGGATCTTGTTTCTGTTCATCTTTGATGTTCATAATGGTTGACAAAAATGGAAAATCATCATACATTTCGTCAACTTTGTCTTTTATGGGATTTCTGGATAGACAATCAGCGTCCAGATGTTTCATTCCAGTTTTGTAGGCGATGGAGATGTCGTACTCTTGCAGCCGAAGAGCCCATCTAGCCAGCCTACCCGATGGGTCTTTCAAGTTCGCCAACCAACATAATGAATGGTGATCGGTTACCACCTTGAACGGACGTCCAAATAGATAAGGCCTGAATTTGCCGATCGCCCATACGACTGCAAGACATTCTCTCTCGGTAGTGGAATAATTCCGCTCGGCCTTTATTAGAGTACGAGATGCGTAAGCGATAACCCTCTCTCTCCCTACATGAATCTGTACTAGTATAGCCCCTATTCCAAATCCACTAGCGTCGCAATGTACCTCTGTTGGTGCGCTCTCGTCGAAATGACCTAGGACCGGTTTTGAGGAGAGGGCTCGCTTTAGGCTTTCAAATGAATTTTCTTGTTTCTCTTCCCACTTAAATGTGGATGATTTGCATAAAAGCTCGTTGAGTGGTCTTGAAATGTCGGCATAGCCTTTAATGAATCTTCGATAGTATCACGATAACCCTAGAAAACTTCTCAGCTGTTGTAAGTTCGCCGGAGTCGGAAATTCAGCGATGGCCTTTATTTTTTCATAATCAGGTCTAACTCCATCTTGGTCTATTTGATGTCCGAGAATTTTTATTTGGTCAGCTCCGAAACAACATTTTCTTAAATTGAGTCGCAACCCAGCCTTTCTGAAGCAATTCAGAACAGCGCCTAAACGCGAGAGATGTTCAGAAAAGGTGGCCGAGTAGACAACGACGTCGTCCAGGTAACAAAGGCATGTTGTCCATCTGAGCCCCCGCAACAAGCTGTCCATCATTCTCTCGAATGTTCTGGGGGCATTACAAAGCCCAAAAGGCATCAATTTAAATTCAAAAAGTCCGTCTGGTGTGATGAATGCCGTCTTTTCTCGGTCTTCCTCGTCTATTTCAATCTGCCAGTAACCTGTTTTAAGGTCCATCGTCGAGTACATTCGTGCTTCTCTCAAACAGTCCAGAGCATCGTCTATTCGGGGAAGAGGGTAGACGTCCTTTTTAGTAATCTTGTTCAGTCCTCTGTAATCTACACAAAATCTCCAAGAACCATCTTTTTTCTTCACCAAGACGACAGGTGATGCCCACGGACTCTCCGATGGCTGAATGACGTCTGCCTCTATCATCTTATCAACTTCATTCTGAATTATCCTACGTTCGGCTGGGGACACTCTGTAGGGCATACGCCTTATCGGTGCACTATCGCCTGTGATGATGCAATGCTTTATTGAGTCTTGAGATTTTCTACTGGTGATAACTGGGCCAAATATTTCAGCATAATGATTGACTAGTTTTAGCAGCTCCTGTTTTTTCTCTGGCGCACGTTCTGGAGCAATACACGGCTCGATATTTATCTCGACGCTAGATTGATCACACGGCGGAGTGTTTTCGGCGGGATGTTGGGAATCGTCGATTGAGCAAATACCACACTCATCAATCTCCGAAAAATAGGCAACACACATTCCAGAGGGAATCAGACTTGTCTGAGTGCTGAAATTGGTTATCCATAGTTCCGCCTTACCGTGTAGCACTGTAATAAGTGACGCTGGGATTGATATTTCTTTGTCCAAGAGCAGTTTCCTGGAGCCTTCAGCTATCATACTCTTTCTCCCTGCAACTTCGGACGTAGAGACAGTTATCATTTTACTAGATTTAGGAGGCACGATGTATTCCTCTTCGACAAAAAAGCGTTTTAAAGAATCTCGAAACTCATCATCAATCGTCTCTGAAAAGGCAATTTCAGATCGGCCACAGTCAATTATTGCTCTTTACGCTTCCAGCAAATTCCAGCCCAGGATAACATCGTGGCTGCAACCCGAAAGTACTAGAAACTCAAACGCTTGCATGAAGTTGCTTATTTCAAGTTTTACGATGCACTTTCCAATAGGAGACACAAATCTGTTGTTCGCAACCTTCAACGTCATTCGTGGACCTTCAAACATCACGATGTTCAACTTTCGACGAAATGCATCCGATATTACAGAGTACGAAGCGCCTGTATCAACTAGTGCTCTCACTTTGTTGCCATTAATAACTACCATTAAATAATTAGAATCTAGGTCGGCTTTTGTCGATGGAGGGTTTACGTCACTGGCGACCTCACCTCCCTTGAGGGTCGCGCGACTTAGTTTTCCCGGTTAATTGGCCTAGGAGAGCGGCTTGAACGTCTGCTGGGCGACTGGGACTGTCTTCTTTCTATTCCAAACCTTCCACGTCCTGGGTATGGGGATGAACTTCTTGGGGGAGTACGTCGATTCGTGACACCGAAGTTGTCGTCGTTCGTCTCAGAATTCGAAGAGTATTGTGGGCGGTAAAAAAAAATTGGGTTGTAGTAGGTTCGTCCTCGTTTGTTGCACTCTATAGACTCATTTGCCCTTGCTTCCTGATATTGCCGACGACGTTCTCTGCAATATCGTACCACGTGTCCAGGCCTATTGCAGTGAAAGCATATAGGAATATTATCAGGAGTCCGAAATTCATCCGTTTTCCTCGAGGTGTATGGTTTGGATTCTCTTCTGGCATCTTGAACTTCGTGCCAGGGTTTATAGCCTCTTGTTGGGCAATTTGGGCGCTTGAGTATTGGCGCCAATGTATTCTCCGCTCTCTGGTAAACCTCATTTTCCAGTTGCTCAGAGCACGTGAGAGGGCTTTTGCATGAAAGGGCCTTGCCAATTTCCTCTTTTATAATTTTCCGGATAAGGCTTTCAAAATCTAGGTCACTGTCTCCCGAGATTGAAGCCACATTGGCAAGTCTTTCAAAATAAGCAACTCCAATTCTTTTTTTCTTACGGTCTTCTATTCTTCGGCACTGTCTGCTGAATTCGTCTACCGTTGCCATCTCAACGGGAAGGAGTGCTTGGAAGATGTCCTCCGCAACACCTTTCATCAGATGAGCCAATTTTTCGACTTCTCCCATTGCTGGATTGACTTGTCGACATAGGTTAAGGATGTCTTGGATGTAAGACTCAGACGGTTCACCAATCCTTTGTGCTCGTATTTTTAGCTTTGATTCAGCCTTTCGCACAAAATGCTCTTGATCACCAAATATCTTTAGGAATTCCTCCTTAAACCTTGGCCAAGAATTTAGGCTTTCTTCTACGTTTTCAAACCAACATTTGGCCGTCCCTTCTAAATAGAAGATGACATTAGCCAGGCAAAGAGATTCGTCCCAACCATTGTGCCTGGAAACGCGATCATAGTCCCTTAACCATTGATAAGGACACTCCGAGTCCTTGCCTCCAAACGCAGACGGATTTCTTGGTTGCTGAAGACAGGTAAAGGATGTCCTAGTCGACTGGGATCCCTCCATTTCGCTTTTCACTGACATTTCAGTTTCCTGATCCAATTCGGTTGGCGATAAGCCTCGAAGTCTCCGGCTTCTTCTCCTTGATACGTCCACCTTTGAGAGGTAAATGGGATATTACAGCGTCTCCACCAGATTGTAATGAAGATAAAGAGCGGGAGATTCCAGATAAATTAAGCCAGTTTATTTGCTGTTACAATTATAAATGCGCTGCACGGAAGTGAGTGCCAGCGAGCAGAAAAAGAAAATAAAAAAATGATTTTAACTATGTAAAACATAAATAGTGATATATATATATGCAAAATTTAATTTTGCATAAAACAGAATAAAAGAAATAATGTATAACTATTATTTACAAATACCTTTTACAATATATATATATATATATATATTATATTTAAAGAAAAAAAAAGAGTAGAGATTTCCTGCTGTTTGAATTTCGATCATCTTGATGATTATGTTATGGTGGTGCAGTTGTGGTTGAATAATCTTGAAATAAAAATAATAATGGTTTGATCAGTTATTGATTTATTTGAGCTAAAGTGATATATAAGAACATAATTTGATTAAAGTACTGCCTGGCTTAAGGCGTAAGAATAAAAAAATGAAAAGCTTATTTACATAATGTACAAATGTTTTGGGTCGGCCAACGGGGAAGAACAACAACAATGATTATTTATAAAGAAGGCGTGACCTCTGGCGGTCGATTAAAACAGAGTATTTATATCCATGAAATTATAATCTTAAATAAAATATTTCAATATAACATTTTAAATAAATGATTTTAATATAACATTTTAAATAATACTTTTATATAACATTTCCCCCCTGTGAAGAAAATAATATGGGTTCATTCAGAGAAAAGTGATAAAAAAAAATATTGTTAAAAAAAGATAAAATGATTGATGGAAAGAAAATAATGTGAGAGAGGTGATATTCACTTATCATATGGGTTTTAAATATGGTAACCAATAGACAGGAAAGTACAAAATTATATAAATGATAAAAATGAATAATAACAAAACAATTGGAAGCAAGTGAAAATAAAAATGTGATAATCCATAATCATATTGGTTTATTGTTAACCAATAGATTGGAAATTACAAGTGTGAATGATGATAACAAAAATATATGGTAAAGAGTAAAAGTGTGATAATCCATAATCATATTGGTTTGTTATTAACCAATAGATTGGAAATAGACACAAGAAAATGGTACACATATATTATTAATGAGGAAGAAAATAAAATGAATGATATTTACAAAAGTATATAATGAAAAATATAAATATGATGGCATTGAAAAATCATTGGTGATAAAAAAAACATTTATGAAAACAATTACATTAGTAAAGGATAGGTGGAAAACATTTAATGATTATAAGAAAAATAAAAGGCATTTGTGAAGAAGCAATAAAAGAGAAAGTTTATGTACAAAAGGCAAATGTGAAAACAAGTTATGAAAATGTAAAGATTAAAAAAAATGGTAGGGCAAAAGAATGATCATTTAAAGAAAAAGAATCAAGGTGGACAAAAACAAAAGTTGAAATTTACATATGTCTACTACGGTAAATTTACATATTTGTTAGACGAAATGAGAAACATATTAAAAGATTATGGCATTTAAAAAGAAATTTAAAAGGGGTAAAAATGCAAATTTTGTAAATAAAACATTTTTTATGAGATTAAATAAGAAAATAAAATATCAAAAGTTGGTGAATTTTGAACATATTGAAAAAGAAAAATTGAAAAATATCAAAAAAAAAACATTAAAGTCCAGCTAATTTTTAATAAAGAAATTAAATGTGAGAAATATGTTATTTGTTGTTGTTGTCCTCCCGGCCGACTGTTTTACATTTGGAATTACAAAAATATAGTGTTAAAAAATGATAAGGTGTAAATGGTTAAATTGCAAATGTTTTAAATATAAATATGGAACATGAGATATATTATAGAAACTATTTAATTAAAGAAAAATAACATTTAAAAGGTTGGGTTCATTTAAATGGCAAAATTATATGAGAAATGGCATAAAAGGGATGTAACTATAAGCAAATAAGTGATTGAAAACTATTTAGAAGCATGGGTGAAAATTACAAGTTAAAATAGACTGCCAAAAATGGTTGATACAAAGTACCTTGAAAAGGATGATGCTGGCTGGAGTTGGCTTCTCGGGAGATGGCCGGCGTTGGGCGGAAGGTGTGATGGCCGGAGTTGGCTGTAGATGGAGATGACCATGTCTGCTTGGAGATTGGTATTTTTCTTGTGGAGGCTATGTTTGCTTGTGGTGATGGCTATGTCTTTTTAAAATAGGTTATTTTTGGTTGAAATGAGCTATTTTTGATTGAAATGAGCTATTTTTGATTGAAATGAACTATTTTTGATTGGGAAAGCTATTTTTGATTGGAAGATTTGCATATTTGAATTTGAAAAATTTTGCTTTTGGCATATTGAACACACAGGTAAATATCCTGTCGACTAATATTATATTTAAAGAAAAAAAAGAGTAGAGATTTCCTGCTGTTTGAATTTCGATCATCTTGATGATTATGTTATGGTGGTGCAGTTGTGGTTGAATAATCTTGAAATAAAAATAATAATGGTTTGATCAGTTATTGATTTATTTGAGCTAAAGTGATATATAAGAACATAATTTGATTAAAGTACTGCCTGGCTTAAGGCGTAAGAATAAAAAAATGAAAAGCTTATTTACATAATGTACAAATGTTTTGGGTCGGCCAACGGGGAAGAACAACAACAATGATTATTTATAAAGAAGGCGTGACCTCTGGCGGTCGATTAAAACAGAGTATTTATATCCATGAAATTATAATCTTAAATAAAATATTTCAATATAACATTTTAAATAAATGATTTTAATATAACATTTTAAATAATACTTTTATATAACATATATATATATGGTAATTTAAACCAACAACCCCATATTGTGTATATAACTTATAATAAGATTTTAATGTTGTATAATAGAAACACATCTGTAAATGATTATATGTATTATTGACATGTGTCTTTACATCATCATATGTAATGCAATTTGTACAAACAGGATAAATAAATAAAAATCTGTAATAGATTTAAGAGTTGAGCTAATCAAGAGATAGAAGTCATAACGTCAAAATCGAGATAGATTTAGAATTTCCACAACAAGACCACCCACACTGTTAACAGCTGTTGGAATGCAAAGCCCCCTCTCACACCAGGTGATAGGTAAAGGCCCCCTTTTTCTCAGAAACCCCCCTGGCGCATAAGGCCCCCCGTCTTTAACCTAAAAATACAATCACTTTACAGTGACTTGACAGTTTAGTTCACCCTCAGTGCAAACCCGCGTCGGTCGTACCTTATGTCGATCTCAACTAACATGTAGTTAGTAAGAACTCTTCTATCTCCATATTTCGCTCCTAGCTCAACTTTTATCTGTTAACGGAACTTTCTTAGTGCAATTGTGTCTTCGTTTTTTGTGTGGACATTCCCAAACTTTCCACTCTGCCTCGACCACGTCTGCCTGTATTTTGTGAGAACCTTTAAAGGTCTTCCAAGGTGCAGAGAGGTACTGGAAAACTCTACATCCTGACTGTTCCTCTTACTCGACAACATTTTTACAAGAGTCAACAATAACTTAACTTATTTCAGTAGTCGACAGGATTCTACAAGAGCTACCAGAACTTCAACTCATTACATATATATATATATAGAGCTACTTACCTCAATTTTCAAAGAAAGGTAAATCAAGCCCTTGAAGCAGAGAAATCTGAAAATTGGAATAGTTTTTTAAGCAAACTTGAATCGAGCCCAACAGACTTCTGGAAAAACCCACCAGGAAAAGAACTGACAAAATCACTAGTTTAAATGCAAATGGAAAAACCTTGCTGACCGACAAAGAAATTGGAAATGATCTTTCAGAGCATTTTTCCAAACACTTTTCCAAGGCGGAGAATGGGGTTTACACTTGCCATCATCCCCAAGAGAATATACTATCAATGACAACGCCAAATGTAGTCAAGGAAGTGATTGAAAACCTAGGTAATCACAAAGCTCCAGGCCACGACAATATTACGCCGCAAATGACTAAAAACCTCCCCATCAAATGGATAGTTTTCCTCGCTGGGATCTTCAATGCTGCATTACACCTGTGCTACTTCCCGAAAAAAAAAAAGACATGGAAACATGCCATTATCATAACTATTCCAAAAAAAATCACCTGTCAAATCAATCACCTGAAGCTCTCCGACCAATCAGCCTTCTCTCTACCATCGGTAAGGTATACGAGAGGATTGTTCTTCGCATATTGCAGACACATACATGGATTCTATTAACTTTATCATTCCTCAACAATTTGGATTTAGAAAAGGACATTCCACAACCCACCAGCTAATCACAGTAATAGACTACATCCAAATAAGAAAGTCCCACAAGGAGGCAGTAGGTGCTGTTTTTCTAGACTTTACCAAAGCCTTTGATAGAGTATGGCATGATGGCTTGATAGCAAAAATAACAAAAAATCAATTTCCAAGGGATTTCATCAAATTCTTGAAAAACTATCTCCAGGACAGGACCTTTTCAATTAAGCAAGGGAATTATATAACCACGGCAAAACCAACCCAGATTGGAGTCCCTCAAGGCTCTATCCTTGGACCCTACCTATTCAACATCTACATCAACGATTTCTCTCCACATCCAAAATGTCAAATAAAACTTTTCGCAGATGACGCAACAATTTTAGCAAACTCCAAATCAATAGGAATAATAACTACACAACTCCAAAATTACATAAACAGTATAACCAAATGGTGCAAAGATTGGAAATTAGACATCAACCCAAAAAAGTCTCAGGCAATAATTTTTCCTCCACTAGACTAAAAAATTCAAGCCACAATCCATCCTAAAGGTAAACCAGAGCCCTATTAACTGGACTGACAGCGTTAAATATCTTGGAGTTACCTTAGACTCCAATTTGAAATTCAACATGCATGTCAAAAATATCAAAAAGAAAGCAAAAATCGCAAAAATAACATTATCAAGCCTGTTCAACTGTAGAAGAAAATTGACTACAAAACAAAAGTTTACTCTATACATAAGTTGTATCCTCCCGATAGTAACATACGCACTCCCAATTTGGTGTAAATATATATTACAACCACAGACAAAAATAGGATAAACGCATTTATGAGAATCTGCCTTCGGACAAGTATAGGAGCTCCATTCAACCTATCAAACAAGATACTGAAGGAGGACTTGAACCAACTCGATCTTGAAGATATGTACCAAACTTCCGTTAAGAAATTATACCTTCAAATGCAAAATTCAAATATAATCCAACCATACAATATATTCTACAAAATAAATGAGATATCAATCCCCGATTCCGACGACCCGGCCCTGACACTTAGTCAAGAGCTCATCGCCCAACAGCTGCCCTCCTGCAGGGCCTAGGGGGACCACCTCTACTCCACCAACTCGCCATGTGTAAATAGCCAGGACAAGGTGACTCGCGAGCTGTGCTCTAATGTAACACCTGTAAATTAAGACGAAATAAATAAATAAAAAAACAACAATAATGTAATATAAAGGACTGCGGCGTATGATTATAAAGTAATACTCAAAGCCTCCCCGCATAAGTTTCTTTTTTGTGAAAAATTAACATTAGTTTTTAAAGAGAAATATGTACTATTTCTAACTTTTTGGATGACGTATGAAAAGGTTGAATATATGAAGAGTAATGGTCTATATATGATTGGATGACGTATGAAAGGGTGAAAATGTGAAGAGTAATGGCGAACGGAAAAATAAAAGTGTCCAGGGGCGGGAATCGAACCCACAACCTTCTGCTTTCCGGGCAGGTGAAACTTATGCGGGGAGGCTTTAAGTATTACTTTATAATCATACGCCGCAGTCCTTTATATTGTATCAAAAAAAGTTACTTTAAGTATTAGTTACGAACGGAAAAATACGTCCAGGGTAGCCTAGTGGACATGGCACCTGCCCGGTAAGCAGAAGGTTGTGGGTTCGATTCCCGCCCCTGGACACTTTTATTTTCCGTTCGCCATTACTCTTCACATTTTCACCCTTTCATACGTCATCCAATCATATATAGACCATTACTCTTCATATATTCAACCTTTTCATACGTCATCCAAAAAGTTAGAAATAGTACATATTTCTCTTTAAAAATTAATGTTAATTTTTCACAAAAATAAACTTATGCGGGGAGGCTTTAAGTATTACTTTATAACAATAATGTAATTTGCATCTTCATTATTATAAAACAACAACTTAAATTAACAATGTAAAAATATATTTAACACTACATTATAACATTCAACACAAAACGTTACAATATTTTCTTTAAATATATATTAATACTAGCGGATGTACCCGGCTTCGCCCGGTTTTTACCCGAGTAAAGGTTTGTCTAACGAACATTTGTTAAAACAATTCTAGAAAACATCCAATACCTACTGAATCTATACTTGGCAAGATAACTTTATTACGATGTACTAGAGCGCCATCTGTTATCAAATTATAAAACTATTTTAGAGGCGTAATATTCTTTTTAAAATAAAACAATTTCTACTGTCCTTACTGGCTGTTAAATATCCATTATAGTGGGCGAGCGGCTCGAAAACACCTCCCCCTCGAGCAGCACGCTGTGGCGGCGGGCGTGGTGTGCGCCTGCGCAGGATCGACTATAGAACTGTTGCTGCAGAAAAAGAAAATGGCGGTCGCCCATGTTTACGTTTTTTTGGTTTCTTTTTCTTTTGTTCTTTAATTTACATATAGTTATATGTGTAAATAAATAATATTATCTTTAATATGTTTAAAATTTAATTAAAATTAAAAGCAATAAATAAAGGCTTTTTAGTAAATTCTATTTATTTTTGTTATTAATTAACAAAAGTGGCGAGCCTGCCAGGATGGAACGTGACAAGAAGTTGCGCTCAGTAACCAGAACGCGATTTACTAAGGTAGTAAATGTTTTGGATTCCGAAATAAGTAAAACTAATGCTGATCTAGGTGTGATCAGGGACAAATTTAGCAAATTAAAAGACATCGATTTCAAATTAAAGGATCTTGACCAGAAGATGTTGGATCATATGATGGTGGCTGATGCAGAAGAAGACACTTTAAATTGTGAAATTGAGGAAGCAGAACATTATTCGGATACCTTCATCACCCTGGAAAGAAAGGTAAGAGAATTAATTGATTCTGATAACAAAAGTGATGTTAAATCCCTGGGAAGCTCAAATGGGTCATTAATGGCCAAAAGTTATAAACTTCCTAAGATCGAAATAAGAAAATTTGATGGAGAATTAATTAATTGGCTTCCATTTTGGGCACAATTTGAAAAGATTCATGAGGATACTGAGCTGCATGATGCAGACAAGTTTCATTATCTGGTGCAGTCTATGCAATCAAACACTAGAGCCAGAGAGCTCATAGAAAGCTATCCCCAAACAGCAGACAACTATGCCAAAGCGGTCCAAGCCTTGAAACAAAGGTATGGACAGAAAGATTTGCTTGTGGAAATATATGTAAGGGAACTGCTTAAATTAATGATGGCAAATGTCAAGACTCCACCAGATGAAAGGCGGTCAGTGGCTAAACTATACGACAAACTCGAAACACAACTAAGATCTCTGGAATCTTTGGGTGTTGATACCAAGGAAAACACAGCATGGCTTTTCCCTATGATAGAGTCTTGTTTGCCAGAAGATGTGCTGGTTGCTTGGCAGAGATCACCGCTGAATAATTGTGATGCATCAAAAAACTCTAATTCTAACTCCAGCTCTCGCCTTAACAATCTTTTGGACTTTCTTAGAAGAGAAGTGGAAGGGGAAGAAAGAAGACTTCTAGCCAGGAGAGGATTTGAAGGGTCTTCCCCAAAAGAGAAACTTAGAAATAAGTTTAAACAGAATTCAAATATACCTACAGCTGCAGGTTTATTTTCTGCCAAGGAGATGGAATGTTTGTTCTGTGAAAATAATCACCAAAGTAAAGACTGCATCACTGCTCAATCTATGCCATTCAAGGATAAAAGAGCAAAGATCTATGAAAAGAGGTGTTGTCTGAAATGCCTTAAACCTGGACATCTTGCAAAGGCTTGCAAGAGGACAGTTCAATGTAATATTTGTGCCAAAGGACACTACGTTCTTCTTTGTCCTGACTTGCCCTGCAACCGAAAGGAAAAGACGCATGTCTCTGAAGTAGTGCAGAGTGCTTTAGCCAATCAGCAGTGTACAAGAGATGTAACATTAATGACCTTGATGGTCAATATTATGGGAAATAATGGCTATAGAAGAGTGCGAGCACTCTTGGATCCTGGTTCTCAGAAGTCCTATATTTTGGAATCCACTGCACTAGAAGTAAAATTGAAGCCCGTCGGCAATGTAAATATTGCTCATTCATTGTTTGGTGGTACACAAACAGAAACAAAATGCCATAAGGTATATACGGTCGCATTATGCAGCAACCTATCAGAATTGGACACTCTGAGAGAATTTGAATTCTTGGGTCAAGACATTATTTGTGGAGAGATTCCAAGGACGCCTAAAGGAGCATGGTTGAATGAACTAAAATGATCTAGAATTTGGCTGTCTGATCTTGGGAGAGATAGCCCCGAGATAGAACTTTTGATCGGCAGTGATATTTATGGAAGCCTTTTGTCGGGACGTGTGAAGCAGCTGAAAAATGGACTAACAGCTTTAGAAACACATCTTGGATGGACAATTTGTGGCCCTTCACCGAAGAAAGATGAGCAGACTGATTACTCATCACTGGTGGTCATCAGCATGCACAGTAGAAATATGTCGGTTGATTATTTGTGGGATTTAGAAACAATTGGCATATAAGATCCCAGGGAAAATCTTACCAAGCTAGAAGAAGATAAAATAGTACACCAGCACTTCTTAAATACTGTTCATCAGCTGAAAGATGGACGCTTTTGTGTAGGATTACCTTGGCTGGGGAACCAAGAAGGAATTCCATCCAATCGTCATATTGCAGAGAGAAGACTTTTGAACACAACCCGTAAATTGAGAGCTAAAGGTATCTTCAGCGAATATGATAGGGTGTTCCAAGAATGGCTAGCTGAAGGTGTTATTGAAAAGGTGTCTCCAGAAGATTTGAATAGGAATTGTCATTATCTCCCTCATCACCCAGTGGTTAAAGCCAATAGCAACACCACCAAGATAAGACCTGTGTTTGACGCATCATGTAAGGACAAGGGGAATCTTTCATTGAACGATTGCTTGGCAAGTGGCCCAAATGTTATTGAACAGATCCCAGCTATCCTACTGAAGTTTAGAGAAAAGGCTATTGGAGTTATTGCTGACATTAGAAAAGCCTTTTTGCAAATTCAAGTGAAAGAAGAAGATAGAGACTATCTTAGATTCTTATGGTGGAAAAATAATCATCAGATTCAGGTTTTCCGTCACAAGCGAGTTGTCTTTGGTGTGACCTGTAGCCCCTATTTGCTTGGAGCAGTCATCCTGCATCATCTTAAGGGAGTCTCATCTGAATTTGGAGCTCTTCCTCAGAAGTTGATGGAATGTTTGTATATTGATAATTGTGTCACTTCAGTGGATACCGAGGCAGAATTAGTTGATCTGGTGGAGAAATCTACTGAGATATTTGCAAAAGCCAAGATGGATCTCAGAATGTGGCAATTCGGACCTATACACCGAGTCAAGGAAGTCTATTCTAGATTACCTCCTAGTGTTGATATAGAAAGGATTGAAGAGGCTTCAGTTCTGGGCATGAAATGGAATCTTTTAGAAGATACTCTTAATGTGACCCCCAAGTTCGGAGTTATAATAAACTCACTTTCCAAGAGAGACCTCTTGTCTCATACCCAACAGATCTTTGACCCAATTGGATTCTTAGCTCCTGTCTTATTACCTGCTAAACTACTTATTCAACAAGCCTGGACAGTCAAAACTGATTGGGATGAACCTTTACCATCAACCATTCAAGAAAATTTTATGAAGTGGTACAGTGAGTTGGACACTCTTGCCGACATAAAAATTCCACGTAGAGTGGGCCATGGGATTAGAGCCCATTGGTCCATTCACATATTTTGTGATGCCAGCCAAAGTGCATATGCAGCAGCAGCTTTTCTACGTTGTCCTGAGAACAAAGGAGTGTCAGTACAACTTTTGATGGCCAAATCCCGGCTAGGTCCACTTAAGAAAACTACTATCCCTAGGATGGAACTTCTTGCTTGTATGTTGGGAGTTAGACTCAGCAGGTACATAACTGAGTCTTTGAATTTGGCTGCGGAACCGGTGTATTACTGGACAGACTCTACTACAGCACTTTCATGGATCAAGACAAACAGGCAGTGGGGCACCTTTGTAAACAACAGAGTCAAAGAGATATGCAACACTTCAGGTCCGAACAAATGGTTTTATGTACCAGGGAGCCTCAACCCTGCAGACCTTCCTTCAAGAGGTTGTAGTGTACTACAGCTTAAACGCACCAGATGGTGGGAGGGACCTGAATGGCTCAAGCAGCCGCAAGATCACTGGCCAAAGCAATTATTCCACTCAGACAGAACTTTGGTCAATTTAGAAATAGATAGGCAAGTATTGGTGACTACTCATGCCAGAACTGAAGTAATGCCATGGTTTGAAAGATTTTCAAATTTTACAAAGATTGTCAGAATAAATGCGTGGATCCGGAGGTTCATACGAAATACACAAAAATTGTCCCCATCAGGTATGCATAGTCTACAGCTTTCAGAATTAGAAGATGCTGAAAAGGGAATTTGGAAACTGTGCAACAGCAAGTTTTTTCTAGCCGAGGAGATTCGATCAACGGGTTGATGATAATCAGAGATGATTTTGGATTGATCCGTATAAAATCCAAGCTTATTGAAAGGGATGACGAATATTCATTTCGTTACCCAATTTTGCTTCCAACAAAACATCATGTTGTCACATGCCTGATAAGAGAATTCCATCTGAGACATTGTCATGCAGGAGTTCAGATCCTTTCTGCCAAACTCAGAGAAAATTATTGGATCTTAAATTCCCGGCGCAGCATACGAAGTGTCGTCTCTCAGTGTGCCAAGTGTAGAAGATTTTCATCAAAACCTGTGAAAACTACACCGATACACTTACCCCTTGATAGAGTGAGAGATGCCACAGCCTTTGAAATTCTGGGAGTAGACCTTGCTGGTCCACTTTACCTCAAGAACAAGACCAAGGCATGGATTGTTCTATTTACCTGTGCCGTCTTCAGAGCTATACACCTGGAACTTGTAACCTCATTAAGTACTGAAGCTTTCATATAAGCTCTGAGAAGATTTATAGCCCGGAGAGGGCGACCAACAGTCATTTATTCTGATAATGGTACTAATTTTGTGGGCGCTAACAATGCTCTCAAGGCTTTAAACTGGAAGAAGATAGTGTTAGACCAAAATCTTCACAAGATAAGTTGGAAGTTCATACCTCCTACTGCTGCATGGTGGGGAGGTTGGTGGGAGCGTCTTATTCGTTCCATCAAGGATCTCCTTGTTCGAATTTTGGGCCATTCTTCAGTGTACTATGAAGAGATGTCTACTATCCTATGTGATGCAGAAGCTACAATCAACAGTCGTCCGCTGACTTACATTCATGAGGACTTTGACAGTTTGATTCCTTTATCACCCTCCATGTTTCTACATGATTCAAAATACGTGGGAGTTCCAGATCTTGATAAGTTGGATTCAAAGAAATTTCAAGATAGATATCGGCATTGTCAAAGGCTGCGAGAAGCTCTCAGAAGTCGCTTTCGGAGTGAATATCTGGGCCAGCTTGTCCAGAAGGCCAATGAGAGGACTCCGAAACTGAGTGTGGGTGATGTGGTTATAGTGAAGGTGGAAGACAAGAGGAGACTCCACTGGCCTATGGCAAGAATAGTGGAACTGTTTCCAGGAAGAGATGGACATTCTCGGGTTGCTAAAGTTCGCACAAAACTGGGAACCCTTATACGCCCTGTGCAAAAGCTCTACCCCCTGGAAGTTTCAAGTGGGGATCCAATTCTTCGATCCAAAGGAGATACTACTATTGAAGAAGAGCATAGTGAGGCTAAGCGAACTCGATGTGGACGCATGGTCAAGCCACCACAGAGACTTAATTTATAATGCTTAACTCCTTTTATGTACCACCTATATATCACTTATCTTAATTGTATGATTTTCTTCCCCAAATCATAGGTGGGAGTATGTTAAATATCCATTATAGTGGGCAAGCGGCTCGAAAACACCTCCCCCTCGAGCAGCACGCTGTGGCGGCGGGCGTGGTGTGCGCCTGCGCAGGATCGACTATAGAACTGTTGCTGCAGACAAAGAAAATGGCGGTCGCCCATGTTTACGTTTTTTTGGTTTCTTTTTCTTTTGTTCTTTAATTTACATATAGTTATATGTGTAAATAAATAATATTATCTTTAATATGTTTAAAATTTAATTAAAATTAAAAGCAATAAATAAAGGCTTTTTGGTAAATTCTATTTATTTTTGTTATTAATTAACACTGGCGAAACCGTTGGGAGGGTTCACCACTAATGAGCCAGGCCCTCCCTTTAATTTTTCCATCGCAGTAAGGACAGTAGAAATTGTTTTATTTTAAAAAGAATATTGCGCCTCTAAAATAGTTTTATAATAAGATAACTTTATGTTTGATTATCTGCTCCACCTAGCTGTACCCGTTCAAACGTTGCTGTCTTTGAACAAAAAGGCAGTTTTAATACCTAAATAATAATTTATTAATAATCAAATGTATACAATACATCAAAATGAAAATTAACAATAAAATTATCCCTACATAAATGTTATTTGAATATAATATATGTAAAAAATAATAGATATATTTTGATAATTTGAAACTCGTAAATTTTAATCTCTCGATAAATTGAACATTTTTTCCCGGTCCCTTGAAAAATACTCGATAATTGAATAAAATCAATATTAATTGGTTCCCTCGGTAATTGGAAGTTGAAGGAATAGTATCTTGCCACAAACGAACATTTGTGAATAACTGTATTTAAAATAATAAATCACTAATTTCGCAATGAAGCTCTTCTTTACTTGATTTTATTAATATGTGAGATGCTATCTGAAAATTAAGATATGAGGAAAAATGTTGCCGGCGACTTTCTCAAGCCAGACCAGCCCGCGAACAAACTAAATAAAGTAAGATATCAAAATTCCCACGCTCTACGGACAGAGATCAGAGCATGTTTCCGGACAATACTTCGAAGTGGTTTCGAAAGGGATTTGGTAGTAGACCTGATATGATGATACTCTGTTACCAATTCAAGTGATAGAGCTTTTAGGAAATCCTTTCTTCTTTTATAAATGTTTTGGGGTTGATTCCCATCAAAAATAAGTTTGGAATTAACTCCAGAAATATTTAAAAGTTCAAAAAAGATACACAGGGGCCATCTTTTGGTACGTCGTCCCACAGAATAGAGTTACGTCTTTTGATCCAATAGGTACACCCCTCCTTTTGTCATGTAAAAAGTAATCATCTCTGGCTTCTTATTTTGATTTATCTCTTCATCAATTGTTGATGTTGAGTGCATTGTAGATAAAAGACACTTTTGCCCCTTTTAGGAACATACACATGTGTATGATACAAAGGAGACATTTTTTTGAAAACCAAAAATTAAGCTAACACTTGTCGTGCGCGATTTGGCATAAATTCAGGTGGTATTTATTTTTTGTTCTTTTTGAATGTTCCTACTAAGGTCAATTTATGGTCATTCAAAAGAGCTACTGCCAGAGGATAGCTGGTATACCAATTGTCAGTAGTTATGTGACGTTTTGACCCGGAGATTGGAAGTGCAAGTCTTTCAACTACATTGTTGGGAGAGTTACTTATTTGATAAGGAAGGGCCTTCAGGTTGCTTGCCAGCATATATATTTCAAGATTCACTACATATATTTCGCGGGAACAAGATAACACATAAGTCTTTATGCCATATTTTGCGGGTTTATTGGGAAGGTACTGCTTGAAACTACATCCGCCTTTAAATGGAATAATCTTTTCATCTACTGTCAAATATTTTACAGGATTATGCATAGTTTTGCAGTTTGTAACGAAATCTTCAAATATTTCTCTAATTGGTGCTAGTTTGTCAACGTGTGGGCAAATCATCGAAACGCAAACACCTGAGTAAAAAGAGAAATATCTTGCGATTCATTACAGACCGGAAAATTTCGAATCCGGTTCCATCATCTGCCCATTTCTTGAAAGGAAAGATGGGAGGCCTTTCTTGTCCCAGAAAGTAACAAAAGATCAATAAGAGCCCAAATTTCTACATCATTAGTATCTTTTGCATCCCTTTCTCGAGAAAAGAAATTTCGAATCCGTGAGATATATTGATTGGTGTTATATACTATTTTTTCAACTATTTTATTTGTGATAATTTTTTTGTAAGCTCCAACAGCTGTTGTGATGTTCTTTCCATCTCTTTTAGGGCCAGGAAGGTGAGAATTTATGTTGCAAGAGCGAATTCTTACCTTTGTACTTTGCCATTTACTGGTCTTCCACCGCGCTGTCTGGTCTCTCCCCGCATAGAAACTGGAAGTTGAAGATGAACCAAATTCTTCGTTTTCAGATTCCAACTAGCTATATACTTCGGTATTTTCATCAGAATATATATCCGATGTGCCACCAACAACTTCATTTTCAGATTCAGAATTAAAGAGAGTTGAAGAAATATTTAAAACAATTAATAGCAAACGATAGTTTTTGGAGAACTAGGAATAATGAGCAAACAAATAATATGTGAACAAAACCAACGTAAATACATCCGGCTGAATCTAAAACCTAAAAAATATAGGCGAGCTGTCATTCACGGCCTGGCAAAAGTGTTACGTAAACACTCGCCGTAAACACTACCGAGACACTCAAGCTGAAATATTTATTATTTACAGATTATTTTTACAGTTTAGTATCTTACTGGGTGTAATACACCCAGCGCGAGTAATTAAGGGTTAAACGATACTCATTATTTCTTTTGATTTTTATATATCGTATATATCGTCTTGCACAATTATTTAAACTTTTATTTATCCTTATATCTTTAAAAATGAAATACGAAATCGATGTTTGTTATCGCGTTGCGCAAAATCCACAGAATAAATAATGCATTCAATAATTAATAAATAATAATTGCATTCAAAAAACTAAAAAGGTTAATGTGTTTTTAAAAATAATATAAAACAAAAAAAACGTTAGTTCCAGCCTTTTACCGCTTGGGCGCAGCACTGGTCGCGACGATAAATGAATTTGATTGGTTAATAATTAACACGTGGTTTGTTTACACGATTAATGTTAGTTTGTTCACATGATTAATGTTTATAAAAGGTAAGTTTATCCAATCGCCTTGAAACTTTAGGAAGTTATTTACTATACTACTGGGAAGGTTTCTGGTTTGAATTTGGTTTGAAATAAATATTCTTTGCAATTTTATTTGCAAATTTTCTACTTTCACTCGCAAGCAGCGCCTCTAGCGGCATCTGGTGAAATTATATTTAAAATTGTAACAATTATTAAAATGTCTTCCAAGTATAATAAATTTAATTTGAGAATTTAGTAATATAATATTCCAAATATGTAAAAAAAACTTGGAATTTCAATATTAATATATACAAGTATTTAAAGAAAATATTGTAAGGTTTTTGTGTTAAATGTCAAAATGTAATGTTAAAATATATTTTTACATTGTTAATTTAATTTGTTGTTGTTTATAATATGGAAGATACAAATTACATTTTTGCTGTTGTTTATTACCGTTTGTTTATATAAAAAAACTTACATTGTATGTGATGATGATAACAAAAATGAAATTTTAAATCCTTATCTATATTAATAAAATGCAAATTTCATAAGTGTTGTTCGCTAAAATCTTTCGTTACAATGCATCAATTTCGACCAAATTTTCAACATTTATGTAAAACGAGATGGAGCAGGTTTTGCTTAACATCAAAATATTTTTCCTAACTTTAACATGCGTAACTTCGCTGTTATAGATTAAATACTAAAAAAATCAACAGAGTTAATTTTATTTATATATAAATACAAAAAAATTCAGCAATTCATTCAACTCAATCTAAAAAATATTCAAAACAAGCAATTTTAAGATAACACCATATGTAAAACAGTCGGCCAAGAAAACAACAACGATATTACATCTTTCTCACATATTCACACACAATCTTGATTAATAATTAAAACTAATCTTTAACATTGTTTATTATACTTCATAATATATAATATTCGTTAGGCAAACTTTCACTCGGGTAAAACCCGGGCGGAGCCGGGTACACCCGCTAGTATATATATATATATATATATATATATATATATATATATATATATATATATATATATATATATATATATATATATATATTTATATTATATTATATTATATATTATATTATATATATCTATATTAATAAAATGCAAATTTCATAAGTGTTGTTCACTAAAAACTTTCGTTACAATGCATCAATTTCGACCAAATTTTCAACATTTATGTAAAACGAGATGGAGCAGGTTTTGCTTAACATCAAAATATATTTCCTAACTTTAACATGCGTAACTTCGCTGTTATCGATTAAATACAAAAAATATCAACAGAGGTAATTTTATTTATATATAAATACAAAAAAAATTCAGCAATTCATTCAACTCAATCTAAAAAAATATTCAAAACAAGCAATTTTAAGATAACACCATATGTAAAACAGTCGGCCAAGAAAACAACAACGATATTACATCTTTCTCACATATTCACACACAATCTTGATTAATAATTAAAACTAATATTTAACATTGTTTATTATACTTCATAATATATAATATTCGTTAGGCAAACTTTCACTCGGATAAAACCCGGGCGAAGCCGGGTACACATCCGCTAGTATTATATATTATATTATATTATATTATATATATCTATCAAAATGAAATGCAAAATCGATGTTTGTTATCGCGTTGCGCAAAATCTACAGAATAAATCTTTATGAAATTTTGCATAAAGGTAGCTGAAGATTTCCTTTAACATATAAGCTATTCAAAAAACTAAAAAGGTTAATGTGCTCTCTTTAAAAAAATATATAACCAAAAAGCGTTAGTTCCAGTCTTTTACCGCTTGGGCGCAGCACTGGTCGCGACGATAAATTAATTTGATTAGTTAATAATTTACACGTGGTTTGTTTACACGATGAATGTTAGTTTGTTTGCACAATGAATGATTTTAAAAGGTAAGATTATCCAATCGCCGTGAAACTTTAGGAAGTTATTTACTATACTATTGGGAAGGTTTCTGGTTTGAATTTGATTTGAAATAATTATTATTTGCAATTTTATTTGCGAATTTTCTACTTTCACTCGCAAGCAGCGCCTCGCGGTATCTGGTGAAATTATATTTATAAATTGTAACAATGCTTAAAATGTGTTCCAAATATAATAAATTAAATTTGAGAATTTGGTAATATAATATTCCATTGACGTAAAAAAACTTGGCATTTTAATATTAATATATATTTAAAGAAAATATTGTAACGTTTTTGTGTTAAATGTTAAAATGTAGTGTTAAAATATATTTTCACATTGTTAATTTAATTTGTTGTTGTTTTATAATAATAAATATGCAAATTACATTGTTGTTGTTGTTTATTATCGTTTGTTTATATAAAAAATTACATTGTATATGATGATGATAACAAAAATGAATTTTCAAATTGATATATATATATAATTCATTGATAAAAAAGAAATGATTAATTATCAAATTCACAAAAGTGACAATATCTTATTTAAAATATAATAAATCTTTTCAAAAAAGTATGTGTTTCAAAAATATATTTAAACGCATATAACAATATTTATATTTATATACGTTTATAAATCAATATATAAGTGGATTGGATGTTTTCTAGAATCTTTTTAACAAATGTTCGTTAGGCAAACTTTTACTCGGATAAAAACCGGGCGAAGCCGGGTACATTCGCTAAATACAGTTATTTACAAATCTTCGTTTGTGGCAAGATAATATTTCTTCAACTTCAAATTACCGAGTGGATCACTAAATACTGATTTTTTCAACTTATCGAGTATTTTTCAAGGGACTGGGAATATTTTCGAATTATTGAGAGTATAGACAAGTATATATTCAGTAGGGATTGAATATTTGCTAGAGTCGTTTTAACAAATGTTTGTTAGGCAAACTTTTACTCAGGCAAAAATCGGGCGAAGCCGTGAATATATATATACTAGCTGAATGACCCGGGCAACGCCCGTGTTTTACCCGATTGAATGTTTTTATTCAAATACTATTTGTTACAATTATAAATTGGCGCCTTAAATAAATGCATATATATGGTAATTTAAGCCAACAAACCCATATTGTATATAACTTATAACAATATTTTAATGTTGTATAATAGAAACACATCTGTAAATGATTATACGCATTATTGACATGTGTCTTTACATCATCATATGTAATGCAATTTGTACAAACTGAGGATAAATAAATGAAAATCTGTAATAGATTAAGAGTTGAGCTAAGCAAGAGATAGAAGTCATAACGTCAAAATCGAGATAGATTTAGAATTCCCACAACAAGGTCTAAAAATGGACCAGACCACCCACACTCTTCACATCTGGTGGAATGCAATGCCCCCTCTCACATCTGGTGACATGCAAAGCCCCCTTTCTCAGAAACGGCCCCTGTCGCATAAGGTCCCCCGTCTTAACCTATAAATACAGTCACTTGACAGTTAGTTCAGCATCTGTGCGAGCCCGCGTCGGTTGTACCCCACGGTCCTCCTCATCCATCATGTAGATCGGTAAGAAACTTCTATCTCCCCATCTTTCGCTCCTAGCTTAACTTTTATCTGTTCACGGAACTTTCTTAGTGCAACTGTGTCTTCGTTTTCTGTGTGGACATTCCCAAGCTTTTACTCTGCCTCGACCACGACTGCCTGTACTCTGTAAGAACTTTTAAAGGACTTACAAGGTGCAGAGAGGTACTGGAAAACTCCCCATCCTGACTGTTCCTCTTGGTCAACACAGTATAGCGAGAGTCAACACTTCATCATCACAAAGTTAGTCGACAGGATTCTACAAGAGTCAACAGTAACTCAACTTATTACATATATTAGTTAATAACTATAGCCTATGTGCTTCATCTGTCTATGTACTGTTGGCTTCCGTAGGCGTCTCTTCCTGGGTAAAAGAAAGAGAGGATTCCATTTAGTTATTAACTAATATATGCATTTATTTAAGGAGCGACCCGCTCCAACACAATAGTTACAAAAACAACAAAGCGAGTGGGGGGGGCAAAGGTGGCGTGATCGTAGCCAACCAATAGGAGAGCGCCATTCCAAAAAAAAAGCAAACGGTGACAGAGATGAAAAAGAATTGATGACGCTCGTAACTGTATATAGAATTTGTCGGCTATCCACGCCCTCAATATGTACCTAATCTTGCTGAAATTTGAACAGGACAGAGAGTTAAATCTGGAAGAGCTTTTTGTCGCACTTTTAACCAAGAAAAAGTATAATTAACCAAGTACTGAGCAACAATTATTTTAGTCAGAAATGATGATGACAATATTGCTGTATCATGCTTGATTGACATAAACAAATTCTTTAGGGGAATATTCACTAAAGCAGACTACGGTCGAAGCCAGATAACAATTTTTCGTACTCAGGAACAAAATCTACCAGCGAAACATTCACTCGAGCAAAAGACACACGAAGCCAAGTTGTAGTCGTACTCTTCATTTTGACTATTTTAAACATGTTTATAATTAAAAAATGTATAATATTTTAAAAGTGTTTTAAAAACTATAATTTTATTAAATAATGAATATGCAAAATAATATACTTCATTATTTTATTTATTTTATTTTATTTTAAAATCAATAATAATTTGTATATTTTTGATAACTCTGTGACCTAAAAATATAGAAGTCATTAGATACGTAGTTAGTTGTTGCTGGTAGATGTAAATATTAACCACCATTTTAATTTATCAATTTGTATTGTAAATAAAAATAATTAATTTGATTTAAAAAGGCTAAGGCTATTTCTTTAAAACATCTGCCACAATTGGTGAGCCGGAATTAAAAAGAACAATTAAATCAAGACGAACAAACATTATTATTAAAAATTCAAGATGGCGACCGAAGAGGAGTTAACGAGCGTCGGTGGATCGGAACCCAACCATGAAGCCTGCAAGGTAAGCATTAAAATACCTCCATTTTGGACAGATAAACCTGAAATTTGGTTTTATCAAGTTGAAGCTCAATTTAACATAAATGCGATAACATCCGAAGAAACAAAGTTTAATTACTTAATTGCACAACTTGAGCCAAAATACATTGAAAATATTTGGGACATAATTACTCTCGATAGTAAATTTAAATACACTGAATCTAAAACACGCCTTTTAAATATATTTAAAGATAGTGAAAGTGTTCGAATTAAAAACTTATCTCATGAATAGAACTTGGAAATATGAAGCCAAGTCAATTGTTACAAAAATTGAGATCTTTAGCCACTAGTGATATATCTTCTAATTTAATTAAGACCTTATGGCTAGAGAAATTACCTGACTCAATGAGAAACATATTGCTTGTAAGTGATGAAGATGTGACAAAATTAGGATCAATGGCGGATAAGATTATGGACATGACTTTTTCTCCCGATGTCTGTGAGGCTAGTTCTTCACAAACCTCTCATAATGTTATGGAGAACCTGTTAGAAAAAATATCTTCACTTGAAAAACAAGTAGCTGAAATTAATCTGCCAAGATCAAGGCCATCATTTAAAACTCAACGCCAACGATCTAGATCCAGTAGCCGAATCCGTAGAAAATACGATCCAAATGGCGGCTTTTGTTATTACCACTTTCGATTTGGAGCTCTTTGTATTCCTGAAAAATGCAAGCCTCCTTGCAAGTGGGTAATAAATAAGACGAATAATCAGGAAAACTCCATGCTGCCGTAGAAGACGCAGCACATTCTACAGCAGATAATTTAAATAGTTGCTGCAAATATCGTCTATTTATAAAAGATAAAAATTCTGGCCTACAATTTTTAATCGACAGTGGAGCTGATGTAAGCATTGTACCTCCTAATAAAAATGAAAAACGTAAAAGCGACTACAAGCTCTATGCTGCGAATGGTTCAGAAATTGAAACCTATGGTGTCAAAATTTTAACCTTGGATCTAGGGTTACGCCGGGAATTTCAATGGCCATTTGTGGTAGCCAAGGTGAACAAAGGCATCTTAGGAGCTGATTTTCTAAACAAATTTAACTTACTTATCAATATAAATAAAAGAAAATTAATTGACGCTATTACCAATTTAGCAATAAATGGAGTTATAACATCTATTACAGAAAATAATAATATAGTGACACTTTGCAATAATGTAAATTTTTCAAAATTATTATCTAATTACCCTAATATAACCAAACCTGCATTATTTCCGACTAAACCAGAACATGATGTAAAACATTTCATAATAACTGAAGGACCTCCTGTTCACTCAAAAGCAAGACAGCTTGATCCCAAGCGACTTGCGATTGCTAAGCAGGAATTTAAATTTATGTTGGAAAATGATATCATTCGACCATCAAAATCTCATTGGGCTAGTCCATTACATATGGTTGCCAAGAAAGATGGTTCTTTCCGATTATGTGGTGACTATAGACTACTTAATGCTAAAACTGTCACAGACAGATATCCTATACCACGCATTGAATATTTTCATCATATTTTAAAAGACGCCAAGATATTTTCCAAAATTGATTTGCTGAAAGCCTATTTTCAGATACCAATCGAGGAAAAAGATAAATGCAAAACAGCTGTGATTACACCATTTGGACTTTTTGAATATAATGTAATGAATTCTGGCCTTAAAAATGCACCATCATCTTTCCAACGATTTATACATGAAGTTTTATGGGGCTTAGATTTTGTCTTTCCCTATTTAGATGATATATTAATTGCATCGGCTAGTGAGGTAGAACATTCTAGACATCTCAAAATTATTTTTGAAAGACTAAATAAATATGGTCTCAAAATAAACGTTTCGAAATCTATATTTAGTGTAACTAAATTGAATTTTCTAGGATATCTTGTTACACCAGAAGGTTCAAAACCTTTGCCTGATAAAGTTCAAGCAATTGTTGACTACAAGTTATCTGAAACTGTTCATGACCTTCGAACTTTTCTAGGCATGATCAATTTTTATAGAAGATATTTAAAAGATGCGGCACAAACTCAAGCAATTTTACATGAATACCTTAGAGGTGCAAGGAAAAAAGATAAGCGTAAAATCCATTGGACAAAGGAAGCTCAGATTCAATTTGAAAGGTGTAAACAAAGTTTAATAAATGCAACCTTATTATCCTTTCCCCATCCTGAACTACCCATGTCACTAAGTGCAGACGCATCGGATTCAGCAATTGGAGGGGTAATTCAACAAAAAGAAAATGGAATGTGGAGACCAGTCGCATTTTTTTCTAAAAAATTAAATAATACACAAAAGAATTACAGCACCTATGATAGAGAACCTCTTTCAATTTATCTCTCAATTAAACATTTCAAATATTTGTTAGAAGGAAGAGAGTTTGTGATTTTCACAGATCATAAGCCATTAATATATGCTTTCGTGCAGAAATCTGAAAAAGCAACTCCAAGACAATTGCGACAATTGCAGTTTATATCACAATTTTCAACTGATATTCGGCATATTAAAGGACAAGATAATATTGTTGCTGATGCTCTTTCAAGAATTGAAGAATTAACCTTGCTTGATTATGATGAAATTGCAGAAAGACAAAGAAATGATGAGGAGCTTAGAAACTTACAATGTACATCAAAATCATTGAATTTCAAGCAATATCCTCTTTCATCTGGGAAATACTTGTGGTGTGACACATCTACAAATCATATTAGGCCTTATATTCCAGAATCTTTTAGATTTAGGATGTTTCAACAAATTCATGGCTTATCCCATCCAGGTATCAGATCTACTGTTAAGCAAATGTCATCAAAATTTATTTGGACAAGCATAAAAAAGGACGTTCAGCAATGGTCTCGATGTTGCATCCCATGTCAAAAAAATAAGGTTACACGACAAACTAAGTCAAATATTGGAGAATTCCAAGACCCTATGGAAAGATTTACCGAGGTACATATTGATCTTGTAGGTCCTCTACCTCCATCTAATGGCAATACTTATTGTCTAACTTGTATAGACAGATTTTCAAATTGGATGGAGGTTGTTCCTTTGGAAAATATTTCAGCTGAAAGAGTAGCTAGGGCTTTCTATGAAAATTGGATTTCACGATTCGGTACCCCACACAGACTGATTTCAGATCGAGGAGCACAATTCACCTCTGAAACATTTAAATGCCTGTCAAGACTCTGTGGATTTAAATTACAGCATACTACAGCTTACCACCCACAGTGCAATGGTAAAGTGGAGCGTCTTCATAGAACAACAATAAAAGCAGCACTGAGAACTCATGATAATTTAGCCTGGAGTGAAACGCTTCCAACTGTTCTTCTTGGATTACGCACTGCGTTACAGGAAGACACGAACCTCACAATTGCTAAAATGGCTTATGGACAAAATATCCGTCTTCCAGGAGAATTCTTCTGTGAAACTAAGATCCTGCCATCATCAGAGACTTTTGCAAATAAACTCCAAAAGCAAATGGAATCTATGGGACCAAGACAAAATAAGGTAAAATCTTCATATAAGATATTTGTGCCCAAGGATTTGTCATCGTGCTCGCATATTTTCCTTCGTGTTGATAAGGTAAAGAAATCTCTAGAACCACCATATAATGGACCCTTTCCAGTTCTGACTAGAACTGAAAAATACTTTACAATTTGTGTAAAAGGAAGAGACATGACAGTTTCTATTGATAGATTGAAGCCAGCTTATTTATTAGGAGATTTTAAATCAGACAATTTTGTTACGACACAGCCAGTTGTGACAAGACCAAATATTTCAGAACGGACTCAAGTACCCTCTGATATCAAGACATCTCGTTCTGGAAGAATCATTCAACTTCCTGTTAGATTTCAAGACTAATAGACTATAACCTATTTAATAAGTAAATGTTGATGTACATTCAAGTAGCTGAGCAACTGTAAATATACGCAACTTAGTTACTGGGAGGAGAGTAATGTAGTCGTACTCTTCATTTTGACTATTTTAAACATGTTTATAATTAAAAAATGTATAATATTTTAAAAGTGTTTTAAAAACTATAATTTTATTAAATAATGAATATGCAAAATAATATACTTATTATTTTATTTATTTTATTTTATTTTAAAATCAATAATAATTTGTATATTTTTGATAACTCTGTGACCTAAAAATATAGAAGTCATTAGATACGTAGTTAGTTGTTGCTGGTAGATGTAAATATTAACCACCATTTTAATTTATTAATTTGTATTGTAAATAAAAAATAATTAATTTGATTTAAAAAGGCTAAGGCTATTTCTTTAAAACATCTACCACAAAGTCATCTCTATATATAAAATATCGTTCCTCGGCCTTTTGGCTAAGATCATGTAGTATATCTCAAGATATTTTTATTTATATATATATTTTTAAAAAATTATTCAGTAGAGAGAGTGGTTATGTTTACTCGAAAAATATATATTATATAAATATATATTTTAACGAATATTATTATCATTATTATCATAATATTCTGTGTGTTCCGGAATATTATTATCAAAAATATTGGTTAGGCAAACTTTCACTCGGATAAAACCCGGGCGAAGCCGGGCACACATCCGCTAGTTAATATATATAATTCATTGAGAAAAAAGAAATAATTAATTATCAAATTCACAAAAGTGACAATATCTTATTTAAAATATAATAAATGTTTTCAAAATATTATGTGTTTCAAAATTATATTCAAACGCATATAACAATTATTATATTTATATACGTTTATAAATCAATATATGGGTGGATTGGATGTTTTCTAGAATCGTTTTAACAAATGTTCGTTAGGCAAACTTTTACTTGGATAAAAACCGGGCGAAGCCGGGTACATTCGCTAAATACAGTTATTTACAAATCTTCGTTTGTGGCAAGATACTATTCCTCCAACTTCAAATTACCGAGTGGACCAATTAATACGGTTTTTTTTTCAACCTATCGAGTATTTTTTCAAGGGACCGGGACATTTTTCAAATTATCGAGAGTATGACAAGTATAGATTCAGTAGGGATTGGATGTTTGCTAGAATCGTTTTAGAAAATGTTTATTAGGCAAACTGTTACTCGGGGTGAAAATCAGGCGAAGCCGGGACACTCAGACCTGAACAATTTGGCTACCAAGCCAAGCACTCAACATTGCACCAGCTAGTTGTTGTCACTGAAAAAATAAGAAAAGCAATGGACCTAGACCAAATAACAGGAGCCGTATTCTTCGATATTGCCAAAGCATTCGATAAAGTCTGGCACGAAGCCCTTCTCTACAAAATGTGCAAAAAGCACCTTCCTAGAGACATCATAAAAATAACCCAAAACTTCCTAACAATTAGAACATTCAAGGTACGAGTCAAAGATGAACTTTCAACAGCTAGGAACATCCTTGCTGGGGTCCCTCAAGGATCGGTCACAGGACCAACCTTATTCGACATATATATAGATGACTTCCCCTGTATTGAAGACACCTCCTTACACCTATTTGCCGATGATACCGCCATTTTGGCCTCGACATACGCTTCGACAGACTCCACATGAAACTTGAAGAGGCCTGCATCTTCTCCACGCTCTGGTGTAAAGAATGGCGAGTCACAATGAACCCCCAAAAAAGTGAAGCAATAATATTCTCCAGAAAAAAAGACAAAATTAAGAAACCTTTAGATGAACTTTTTGTTTTCGAAGACAATATTAAATGGAAAGAGAACATCCGATACCTAGGGATGACCCTAGACGAGCACCTAACATTCAAAAAACACATCGAAAACAATTAATTTGGCGAAAGCGGCCCAACACCGACTATTTCTACTTCTAGGACCGAAAAGCAAATTATCCCTTCATTGCAAAATAACTATTTACACATCAATAATAAGACCAATACTCATATATGGCCACCCCATTTTTATGACAGCACATAAGACCATCCTTAAAAAGCTAGAAGTCTTCGAAAATTAAATGATCAGAAAAATAATGTCTCCACCCTGGTTCGTTCGGAACACAATCCTCAGGAACGATCTAAATATCGAAAACATCAATGACTACATTATTAGACAATCATTCAAATTCTATGAAAAATCCGAAAAAGTAGAAAACCCGACCTTTAAGGAAGCAACAAACTACAAATGCCGAAAAAGGAAAAAAGGAAATTTAAAACCTAGACAAATTCTCCATCAATTAAGCCAGAATGACGAAAAGTGGAAAAAAAGGAAAAACAAACCCACCTTGAATATCAAACAAGCCAGAAAAAACTTTCTCAAAAACAATATCCCCAAGGACCTGAGAATCCGGACCCAACGACATCATTATAAATTATAATTGTAAATGAACCCCTGTACATAACAACCCCCCTCAGTATATTGTAAATATGATGATCTAGGTTGCTCTTTTTGAGCGGCACCTAATAAAGTTAATTGGAACTGGATGTGTGTATGATACTTACCTGGCATCGGTGTCACGGAGCTCAAGATTCCCGTGCCCTCAGGAGAGGCCTTTCCATTGCACTTTGGAATGGCTGACCCTGACCACTTTCCCAAATCGGGATAGCTGGGGTGCGACAGTCATGAACCGGAATTGAATCCCGCGTTTAAATTTTGTTTAATATGTGAATAACCTTCACATATTATTCATTGTTCAATTATCATGAACTAGGTTGCTCTTGCTGAGCGGTACCTATTTATGTGATTTGAACCATGTGTGTATGTAAGAAGAAATTCGAGTCCCACGCGAAAAACACGAACCATGGAAGACCTCCCTGCACCAGAAGCCCCCAAAACTAATTTTACCAACCCCAAATTCCCGGTAGGTACCCGTAAATATTCAATTTGGAAACTTCCAGAATGCCCAGAATTAAAAAATGAAGAAGATTCTCAAGATTTGAAAAAATACTCCGGCGCGGTCGAAACCACCTTTGCCGAGCTAATAAATTTTATTGACTTTTACGAAAGGGAACTGTGCGAACGCGCTCAAACTACCTAGAACACAATACTACAAAATCTCCCGCGAAGCGCCCAAGAGAAAAATCACCAGTAGCCGTAAAAGAAACAACAACGCAAAAAACAACCTGGTGCTCCAACCAAAGGTCACAAGGTAATCCTGAACCAAAATTACAAAATAAACAGCCTGAAAAACCTCATGAAGCAGAAACAGTCGAAATGGAAATCGAAGTAACACCAAACAAAATGCCAAATCATGAACAAAACCATAAAAACTCTAACCCATCAAATAAACCTAACGAAACATCAAATAACAAACCTAAAAATCCCACCCCTAACCCCAAGATCAGAATACCACCAATTAAAATAAGCGGAGTAAAGGAATGGTCAGGCCTTAGATATGGTTTTGTCAAGTGTACAAAACAAAAGCCAGAATTTTACACATCAGGCCGATACATCAACGTTCAGACTCACACAACATCAGACTACCGGATAGCTACCAAGTGGTTTGAAGATCGCCACTACACCTTCCACTTCAAGATCCTAGCGACGAAAGGTGCCTCAGAGTGGTCGTCAGAGGTCTCGACCGCTGCATCACCATCCCCGAAATACAAGAGGATCTGGAAAACAAGCGGTTCGAGATGTGCAAACTTGCAAGACTACGAAATTCAAGAACAAAGGAGGAGCTCCCACTAATCCAGGTAACCCTTCCAAAGACTGCAAGGAATAAAGAAATTTACAATATCACAGATCTCTGAGACATGAAGTGCAACGTCGAAGCTTACAGGGCTCCCAAAGGCCCCGGACAATGCCATAGGTGCCAAAACTTTGGGCACTCTCATTTTGAATGCAGGGAAACTCCCAAATGTGTAAAATGTGGAGAAAATCATTTCACATCCGAATGCGCCAAGGAAAAAGAAGTCCCACCTAAATGTGCAAACTGCCAGGGTCAGCATACAGCAAGTTGGCGTGGTTGCCCACTATACAAAAAAAAATAAATAGAGTGCCCCAAACCCCAATTAATAATAAACCAAACCCCAATACAGAAAAAAAATCCAACCCTTCAGGTCCAAACCCTTCTGAAATTCCCCAACCCACTCAAAACAAGAATAAAACTCCATATGTTAATAAAGAACGTCCCAATCCTCCTTCAGCTACTAAGGTCAACCAACTAGAGAGCGCTATCAAAAAGGCTCTCAGTGACCCCGCAATAATAGCCAACATCATGAAGAACTTTGTAGACACCTTCAGATGTAAATGAATCACAAAAAAATATGTATAAAAATAGCCTTCGAATCGTTCACTGGAACGCGTGCAGTCTCCGAAACAAAAACAACAATTCTCAGAATTCCTGAACGACCACGACATCGACATCGCACTAGTGTCAGAAACCTGGCTTAAGCCGTGCCATAAAATGAGGATTCAAAACTTCATCACCCTCCGCAACGACAGACTAACCGGACAAGGTGGTGGAACTGCCATATTCATCCACAAGAAGTACAGCCATGCACCTATTCATGCCACCACCTCAAGCCTGGAAACAACAGGAATTTCAATCAAAAACAAAAACGGGTTGAATATGAACCTGTATTCGTGCTACAAACCACCAAACACCTATCTAGATCAAACCGATATCTATAACATTTTTTTCAACGGACACACCCACCATCATAGCAGGGGACCTAAACTGCAAACATCCTGCCTGGGGTTCCACCACCACTAACCCAAGCGGGAGAAGGCTCCAAAACGCAATCAACGTTATGGACCTAGATGTGAGCTACCCCGACGAACCTACTCATGACTCACCTCCAGACATTATTGAAATCGCCGTGCACAAAAACAACTCCCAAAGCGCATACTCTAAAGTCCTGCACGAACTAACCTCTGATCATCTCCCAGTTTTACTTGTGCTACAGGATTTCAAAATCTCCTACTCAAATACAAAAATAAAAATTACAGATCGGGCCCTATTTAGGTACAAAATGGAAATCGCTGAACCTCCTGAACTGATCCTAGACACATCTTCAAAAATAGACGAGGCCATTACACACATTGAAGAACAAATGGTGCAAAATTTGAAAGATTCAACAAAATATAAGGACCCGGAACTAGAACGAAGATATCCACCTCACCTTAAAGAAAAAATACAATCCACCAACAGACTAAGAACAAAAATGATAAAAACCTGCGACCCCAGAGATAAATCAGCCTACATGACGGCCCGGAGAGAATCACAGAAACTTACAAGAGAGCACGATAACACCAGCTGGGACCACTTCAACGAAAATTTGAAAGTCACGGACCAAACCATATGGAAAGCCATCAAATGATTATCCAACTCTAAAAAACAAGAAATAACACTGAAGACAAACAATGGGCAGACACTAACCACAGAAGAAGCAGCTGAATCACGTGCCAACAACTATGAAAAACAGTTCACCCCCAATCCCTATACATCCCACTCCAAACCTACTCGTACATACATCAAACGTGTGAATTCATACATGAAAAAAAAAGAATAAACAGGACTAGAACCAACAAACATTGGTGAAATAAAAGCGATTATTGAATATCTACCAAATAAAAAAGCTCCCGGAATCGACGAATTGCCTAATGAAGCTCTCAAACTGCTCCCTAATCATATACTAGCATCAATAACCGAAATCTTTAACGCCTCACTGCAGCTTTCCCACTTCCCTGACAGATGGAAAACATCCATTATCTGTCCGATACTTAAAAAAGGAAAATCCATGCATGAACCAACAAGCTACAGGCGCATATCGCTGTTACTTGCCATCTCAAAACTATTCGAAAGAATTGTTTTAAGAAGACTCAGAAAATCCCTAGAAGAAAATAATCCACTCAGACCTGAACAATTTGGCTACCAAGCCAAGCACTCAACATTGCATCAGCTAGTTGTTGTCACTGAAAAAATAAGAAAAGCCATGGACCTAGGCCAAATAACAGGAGCCTTATTCTTCGATATTGCCAAAGCATTCGATAAAGTCTGACACGAAGCCCTTCTCTACAAAATGTGCAAAAAGCACCTTCCTGGAGACTTAATAAAAATAACGCAAAACATCTTAACAAATAGAACATTCAAGGTACGAGCCAAAGACGAACTTTCAACAGCTAGGAACATCCTTGCCGGGGTCCCCCAAGGATCAGTCACAGGTCCAACTTTATTTGACATATATATAGACGACTTCCCCTGTATTGAAGACACTTCTTTACACCTATTTGCCGATTATACCGCTATTTTAGCCTCGACATACGACTTTGACAGACTCCACATGAAATTCCAAGAGGCCTGCATCGTTTCCACGCTCTGGTGCAAATAATGGCGAGTCACAATGAACCCCCAAAAAGTGAAGCAATAATATTCTCCAGAAAAAAAGACAAAATTAAGAAACCTTTAGATGAACTTTTTGTCTTCGAAGACAATATTAAATGGAAAGAGAACATCCTATACCTAGGGATGACCCTAGACGAGCACCTAACCTTCAAAAACACATAGAAAACAGAATTAATTTGGAAAAGCTGCCCAACACCGATTATCCCTACTTCTAGGACCGAGAAGCAAATTATCCCTTCATTGCAAAAGAACCATCTACACATCAATAATAAGACCAATACTCATATATGGCCACCCCATTTTTATGACAGCACATAAGACCATCCTTAAAAAGCTAGAAGTCTTCGAAAATAAAATGATCAGAAAAATCATGTCTCCACCCTGGTTCGTTCGGAACACAATCCTCAGGAACGATCTAAATATCGAAAACATCAATGACTACATTATTAGACAATCATTTAAATTCTATGAAAAAATCCGAAAAATTAGAAAATCCCATCTTTAAGGAAGCCACAAACTACAAATGCGGAAAAAGGAAAAAATAAATAAATTTAAAACCTAGACAAATTCTCCATCATATAAACCAGAATGACGAAGGGTGGAAAAAAAGGAAAAACAAACCCACCTTGAATATCAAACAAGCCAGAAAAAACCTTCTCAAGAACAATATCCCCAAGGACCTGAGAATCCGGACCCAACGTCATCATTATAAATCATAATTGTAAATGAACCCCTGTGCATAACCACCCCCTCAGTATATTGTAAATATGATGATCTAGGTTGCTCTTTTTAAGCGGCACCTAATAAAGTTATTTGGAACTTGGAACTTGGATGTGTGTATGTAAGATCACAAGTCGGTGGATGAGAGGGTAACACGCTCGATTCCCGACAATCATGAACCGGGATTGAATCCCGCGTTTAAATTTTGTTTAATATGTGAATAACTTTCACATATTATTCATTGTTCAATTTTCATCAACTAGGTTGCTCTTGCTGAGCGGTACCTATTAACGTGATTTGAACCATGTGTGTATTTATGAAAGTTAGATTTTTATTTTTTCTCAAATGTTTATACATGGAAAAAATTATTTCCACATTTACACTAATTTATTTTGTATATCTATTTCAAATGATGATCTACATATACTATTCGCTGACATTCGATAGCGTATCCCTATATATATATAAAAGTCAGTGTATGTTTTTATGTGCGTATTGTTTGTTGGCTATACACGTCCACAATACGTAACTAATCTGACTGAAATTTTAACAATATATATAATAGAATCTGGAAAAACTTTAGTGAAAATATCAGGTCTCTATCCCGAATATTCTTCGAGTTATGTGCAAATTGCTTTGCAAATTTGCCCTTTCGATCGGAAGCAGCGCCTCTAGCAGTGAATATGGGAGGTAATATCAGCTGACCTAATGTGTATGTAAAACGTGTTTTAACAGGAAATAGAGAAAATCTGGAAGATATATTTAGCCAAAAAAAAAAAAATGAAATTGACAGGTTCTGGGCAAAGATAGTTGTTTTTAGTCATAAAATGATGATGACAATATTGCTGTATCATGTTTGATTATCAGATACATAATTATATCGAGAAAAATTCCAAAAAGCAGAGAACACGGGTGAAGCCAGTTCATTTTTAATATGCAAGAACAAAATTCTAACAGAAAAACATTGATTCGAGCAGAAGACACAAAGCCAGATCAACTCTCTATATCGCTTCTCAGACATAAAGTTTGGAGCGGGACGTTTCACATGAGTGACATCCACGGCGGTATTTGAATAAAAACATTTAATCGGGTAAAACCAGGGCGTTTCCCGGGTCATTCGGCTAGTATATTATATATTTAAATAAATATTACACACCTTTTATCACTACACTCCTCCTTGAACGTTGGTGTGAAGAGAATAAATACAAGAAGAGGAGAAAAGAATAAATATACTTATTGAAACTTTAGACCAATTTCAACATCTCAATATGGTTTAAATATTCAAATAAAAAACCTATATAAAATTATATTCAACACAATAAAAGATACAGTAGAACTTGGATAATTCGAACGTCTTTAATTCGAATAATTATCTTGGTCCCTAGAATTTCCTACAAATATAATTTACGTTTTTAATTCGCATTTTTGGATAATTCGAAGTTTATTTTGGTCCCTTGGGCTTCGAATTTTCCAAGTTCGACTGTATTAATATGGAGTATACAAGATTACATCATAAAATTGTGTACACAGTTTGGTCTAAACTTCTTCAATTACAGATTACCTTGATTTTTTTAAAAATGAAATATATACGATCTGAACAATTTATCGTTTGAGGATAAGCAAAATATATTTTCGATATTCTTTTATAAAAAAAAAACCTTATATTGACTCAAGAATGTCGTTCCTGTTGAATAGTACAACTGATAAGTTTCTTCAGACTTGGTATATTCAACCAATAATTTTCAATACCCAAGAATTTATCTCAAGTAAATGGCAACAGAACACTGACAACAAAACCATCATTATCTCGGCAAAATCTAACCATTAAGTCAACGATGTTCACTTTCAGGTGACAAACTCAACAATTAATATACGAAATTAAAAATATTAAATCTATGGAAAAGGGTGAGTATCATTAAAATTCCATTTAACGATTATATCGGAAACTTAATCAAGGAATTCCGGGCCACCGACCAGATATCTTCGATCAGTAAAATACCCGAATCGAAAAATTTGAATCCGATACTATAGTTATAAAATCATCCGAAAAAATTACTCCAGCATCTTCAGAATTTGTGGAATCCATATGTTCAATGAACGAATCACAAGAGGACAAACAGAAAGGAATCGAGGAATTGAAACAGTGCAACGAGCTACATTTTAGAAGAACGGCGGTGAAGCGTTGACGAAGAGATTAAAAAGATGTGAGCAAACCAGTAAAGAAGGAATATATGCAGGGGCTTCCCAGAGAGGGACGATTGACAGATTACAGGGGGTCAGGACGGACGGGCAGTCTACTGGGGATTGATGTGTGATGAGCCGCTAGAGCGGCTGGCCTGACGGAAGGATATTGTACCAGATGAATTCTGTGCGGGAAGTGTGTAGCATCGGCAGTGCGAGAAGAAGCGGCAAGTTGTCGGGAGCGTGGATGATTCTGCAAGACGGTGCCAGGAGAGCCCGGCATCGGAGCGGTCTACAAGGCGGTGTAGCCCAGTATAGACGTGTACTTTGTGGATCGGAACGTTTTACAAGAGGGACATCCGCGGCTCCAAGAATCTTTCTGACGGCGAAAATTGAAGGCAAGTCCTACTTATTGTACTCATTCAGTTTTGTATTACGTGTAATAAAGCGCGAACCCTTGCTGCATCCTTTACGAACTCGCGCGTGATCTTTGTGTCATTCTGATCAGACAAAGAACACAAACGACTTCTGGGTATAACGTAACATTTGGTGTCAGGAGTGGAATGCAGCTTAGTTGATTTTAAATATATTTTTTTACACTACACACGCGCTAATTTGAAATAAGATGGAAGGACTAACCAACTTCGAGATTGAAGAATTAAAGAAATTGTTCGGAGACTTTTCTAGACAGACGACCCAGAAAGTGGATCAATGGAGATCTGAAATAGAGGCTGATACGCGAACAATTGAATCGAGCGCTGTTTTAAGAAACAAGGGCTTAAAAAAGCATTTTTAGAGTGAATTCGTGAATAGTGAAGAATAAATGCGTCACTTTTAAAAATGAATTCGAACTTTTAAAAATAAATTCGCCGTCTTTAAACATAAGATTGTTATGTTTAAAAATCAAAAGACAATATCATAAATATTAATTGAATACATTTGTCATTAAGTTCAAAACACTAATATAAAAGAAAATAAACACGAAATATATTATAAACAGATTTTATGGGATAAACTGGTGCTCTTGTTTGGCCAGGAAGCAATTTTTGCGAATGTGAGTAAACCATCCTTCGCAGTCTCCTGATGTAATTCTACTGATTACATCAGAAATAACCTCGCTCAACGTGATGCCACGTCGAGGAAGCAGCGACCTTACCAATATTTTAATTTTGCTAAGTGAAAATTCTATTGGACTTAGCATATATGAATATGGTGACAAAAACTTCCCATAGCTTCTTATGAGACTAACAGATGCCAGTGTTTCTGCGGATGTGTGCGTTCTCGCATTATACATATAGAAACAGGCATCATTAAATCCATATCGCGTGGCTACAATTTCAACAAGCTCACGTAAAAATTCAACGAAAAGAGCGGCCGAGGTAGCACTCATATAACGGTGAAGAACTCATTTTTTCAAAGTGACGAATTTATTTTCAAAAGTGACGAATTCACTCTTAAAATACTTATATAATTAATAATAATAATAATAACTTTATTTTTCAAAAATGTTACACGTTTTTCTCTAAAAGGTGTAGCGAATGGTCTAGTTACATATTTTTATTTACAACTTCTATAAATAACAACAGTAAAGTAAACAAATATATTTTCATTTGCTATCTTGACTCCGGGTCAGTGCTGTGGCCCTTGCCGATATGGTCCCCTTATGTCCTGTAGCTCTCCAGCAGTGTTTCTATGGCCTCTCCTGGTGGTTCCTCGATAAGATGGTTCCCTGGCCTTGATCCATCCTTATCTGTCAGGTCTCCTGTCATCTGCTCTAGGTCGTTCTCCTGGATCTCTTCTATGGTCGTCGTATCCCTGTGCTCCATGTCCGGTTTCCACCCTCCTCATCTTCACACGCTAGCTCCCTACATCGTTCCAACAATCTATCCATGGCTTCCATTTCTTTATTTCTCTGTAACTTAACGTGTGGTTCATTCTTCTTTTCTGTTGAGATAATTTCCATCGTATTTTTTTAGCACCAGGGACTGAATATATGCGAAGCCCCTTTTTCTTAGGTTTATTTCCTTTCTATGTTGTTTGTTATATTTGGTTACTATTCCATCTCATGTTAAGACTATCGGCACTACTTTTAAAGGCATTTTTAATAATATATATATATCGTAATTTACACAATGTGATATGTAAGTATTAAAGTATGACATCTTTTCTAGTCGTCTCAAAGTGACACCAGCTTGCCACCGGACACCCGGGGGATCCAGGGAGAACAAAAAAGGGGCGTTGGTCCGGATGTTGACAGTTAGTTAGGGTACAGGGGATATTTCGGACAGGCCCGCTGAGTCTAGGCAGCCCTCGTGGACGCCGTTTTGGTTCTTCTCTGCCCCGCGGCTTCATGCAGGACGCCGAGTTTTCCTCAGTTAATCCTCTGATTTCCCCTGGTCCTGGTGCCACGTGAGACGTACTAGAAGAGCGTCTTTTGATCTCAAACTTTGTCCTTACTATCCCGTGCGGACTTCCAACTCTGCACGCCTTGCCACTCAACCCCGACTGCTTCCAACTCACTTGTTGGCTTACCCGGGTTTACGACAGTAGACCCGTATAAGTCGACAGGATATTGATGGCGTACAGTGGACAAAGGGCTATGGACGAAGACGGGAAACACTACGTGAACGCTTCTGAGTTGCCCGCCACTTTCATCCGGCCCAGCGCGGACACTTTGATAGACTGACTAACCAAGGCCCTCCAAGAAGTGACAGCGCCACGTGCCTATGCCTCGCATATGGCACCTTACGACGGGGCTTATCCGGCGAAACACTTCTTCCGGCAACTGAAAGCCGTGCAGGACGACATCGGGTACGCTTCTGCGAGGCTCCATGAACTCCTCAAAAGTGAGCTTCTTTCGCTCTTCGATGAGTTCAACTCTGCCTCCCGATCCTATTACCAGAACAAAACATTTTCCTCAATGCCATCCATCAAGCTATCACCTTTTTTTTATATTTGTATGTGTTAAGGTACGCGAGGTCAGATTGAAGAAACCTCCTCTTAGCAAGTAAAACTTTGACCTAAAGTTTTGATGTAGTTTGGGCTGCCTCAGGTGATCAAGCCAGAAAGAAATAACGAAGACAAAAACCAGCGGCTACACACGCAAAAGCTCTCGCTCTACTAAGAAACTCTTTATTTCAACAACACGGCTCAGTTATATACAAAAGGGAAATTTACATAATAATAATCCATTCAAAATATATTTGACATAATAATAATTCATTTAAAAGAAATTTACATTCCAAGTTATACACTCAAAAAGATATTTACATATTCTATGCCACGACTTTCAACATACCCCCACCTTTCTTTTTTGTAAAAAGAAAAAAAATCCGTTCCACCGCGATGGGGGGATCCTGGTAGGTGGGACACCGTGGCAGGGAGCCCAGGCTCTCATCCAGGAAAACCATCCTCTCCTCGGCACACTGCGGCACCCTCTCCATACACACCACCGGAGGTTGCCCCATAAGCATCCATCTTCTTCTTCCAAAGAAATAGGAGGTAGTCCCAATCATTTTCCCTGATGGCCATCACCTGGAAATATCTCCTCACGTCGGCCAAAACTCCGTACTTATTTTTCCGAAGTTTTATCCCTATTTCCGGGATTCTCCTCAGTAGAATGGGTCTCCTCTTCAAATACCGTCTTAAGGCGCGTGCGCCGTGTCCTCGACAGGAAGCGCCGTCACATACTGGCCGTATAGGCGTCGTTTCGGACCCACATCCAAATACAGGGCGATCAGGAAACCAGTATCCTTTTCCCTCAGGTGGAATTTCATCAACTCCTTCGATGAACCCATCATTCAACCAATCCTTTGTATCAATAATCCCTTCCTCCATCCTTGATTCAGTACCTTGTTCTGCATCTGGGTTTTCTTCCACCCTTGAATCAGTACCTTGTTCTACATCTAGGTTTTCTTCTTCCACCTTTGAATCAGTACCCTCAGCTACTGCTCTAGAATTGCTCACCGGTTTATAACCTTTAATTGCAGTCTCAGAATCCTTTACTCCGTCGCCCTTAGGCTTCGCTTCAGAATCCTCCTTATCCTTTAAATTTGCCTCTTCATATTTTTCATTGGCATTATTTCTACCAAATTGCCCCCACCTTGAGAGCCAATCCCCTGGGTTGCCCTTAAGTTTTTGTAGATCTCCCTTATTCTTTATTTTAGATTCCGTATCTCCAGTTGGTCTTGCTTCAGGATCATTTACTCCGTCGCCCTTAGGCTCATCTTCAGAATCCTTTACTCCGTCGCCCTTAGGCTCATCTTCAGAATCCTTTATTCCTTCGTCCTTAGGATTCGCTTCAGATTCCTTTACGCCTTCGCCCTTAGGCTTCGTTTCAGAATCCTTTTTTTCCGTCGCCTTCATCTCCTGCTTCAGATTCTTTTACTTGATCTCCTTTATCTCCGTCTTTAGAATTCACTTTATCAGGTTTTGCTTCCGCTTCATTTGCTTTGTCTTTAGCCTCAGCTACCTTCACACCTATATAGCTATCAACTGCAGTTTCAGAATCCTTCACTTCATTGCATTTAACTGCCTCGTTCAATTCCTTTTCTTTAATAGCATTCACAGCACCTTTTTTGTCCTCATATTCAATATCTATTATAGAGGGAGCTGAACAAGCTTCCTTTAGTATTCTAGCTTTAGCTAGAGCAGGCTTCACATCCGTAGCTCTAGCAGTTTTTACAGAATCCTCTTTTTCCACGCCTTCAATTTCATTTTTCATGGACTCTTCCGGGCTTTTCGATAGAGACGTAGAAATAGTCCGAAGTTTGATAACTTTCTGATTATCGGTCTCTGAATTCGGAGAGGCACTAGACGCCCCTGGTGGAATTTGAGAAGTCTTGACCTGAGCATCCCTATCCTGCTCACGCATTACGCGAATTCTAGCCTTCAAATAATATCTTTCCGTGATGTAGACTTCACAATCCTCAAATTCTTTATCAATTTCATCGTCGCTAATAGCCTCTTGGGCCAATAAAATTTCCTGGTATTGTTTGTTCAATGCCACCAGCTCCAAATAGAGAGATTCCAATCTCTCAAATTTTGCATATATGCCTCTTTTATCAACAAGAGGATCCCTTAACTCTATATTTATATCATTAACCACTTCGGTAAAAACGCCTCTTATCGCCTCTCTACGCCTTCTGCTAACATCTTCCATCTCACCTTGTAGTTATCCTTTCACCTTGTAGGTATCCTTTTACCTTGTAGGTAGCCTTTCACCCTGTAGCTTCCTCAACTTCTTTGCCTTACTTGAGCTTCACTTTTCCCTTGAGCTTCTTTTAACCTTTAACAAAGGGCTTCTTGAGCTCCTTTAAACCTTTAACAAAGGGCCTCTTGAGCTCCTTTAAACCTTTAACAAAGGGCCTCTTGAGCTCCTTTAAACCCTTAACAAAGGGCCTCTTGAGCTCCTTCAAACCTTTAACAAAGGGCTTCTTGAGCTCCTTTAAACCTTTAACCAAGGGCTTCTTGAGCTCCCTTAAACCTTGAGCTTCACTGAGCTCTTTTTTAACCTTTAACAAAGGGCTTCTTGAGCTCCTTCAAACCTTGAGCTTCACTGAGCTCTTTTTAACCTTTAACAAAGGGCCTCTTGAGCTCCTTTAAACCTTGAGCTTCACTGAGCTCTTTTCAACCTTTAACAAAGGGCTTCCCGAGCTCCTTTAAACCTTTAACAAAGGGCTTCTCGAGCTCCTTTAAACCTTTAACAAAGGGCTTCTTGAGCTCCTGTTCCCTTGAGCTTCTTGAGCTTCTGCTTCTTGAACTTGAGCTTTTTAAGCTTCTTGAGCTTCTTTTAACCTTTAACAAAGGGCTTCTTGAGCTCCTTTAAACCTTTAACAAAGGGCCTCTTGAGCTCCTTTAAACCTTTAACAAAAGGGCTTCTTGAGCTCCTTTAAACCTTGAGATTCTTGAGCTTCTGCTTCTTGAGCTTGAGCTTTTCGAGCTTCTTGAGCTTCTGTTCCCTTGAGCTTCTTGAGCTTCTGTTTCTTGAGCTTGAGCTTCTTGAGCTTCTGTTCCCTTGAGCTTCTTGAGCTTCTGCTTCTTGAGCCTGAGCTTCTTGAGCTTCTGTTCCTTTGAGCTCCGCAGATTCTCACTCTCCCTCTGCTACTCGGCAGGCTCTCCTACTTCCTCTGCTACTCGGCAGGCTCCACTACTTCCTCTGCTACTCGGCAGGCTCTAATACTTCCTCTGCTACTCGGCAGGCTAATACTTCCTCTGCACCTCGGCAGGCTAATACTTCCTCTGCTACTCGGCAGGCTAATACTTCCTCTGCACCTCGGCAGGCTAATACTTCACTGAGCTCTTTTTCCTGAGCACGAGTTCCTTGATTCCCAGGCTCTGCAGGCTTTTTCTCAACTTGACCAGCCGATGCAGCCCACCCGGGGACGCCATTAAATGTTAAGGTACGCGAGGTCAGATTGAAGAAACCTCCTCTAAACAAGTAAAACTTTGACCTAAACTTTTGATGTAGTTTGGGCTGCCTCAGGTGATCAAGCCAGAAAGGAAATAACGAAGACAAAAACCAGCGGCTACACACGCAAAAGCTCTCGCTCTACTAAGAAACTCTTTATTTCAACAACACGGCTCAGTTATATACAAAAGGGAAATTTACATAATAATAATCCATTAAAAATATATTTGACATAATAATAATTCATTTAAAAGAAATTTACATTCCAAGTTATACACTCAAAAAGATATTTACATATTCTATGCCACGACTTTCAACAGTATGCTATATGTCATTGTTCTATTTTTCTATACCTCAACCACTCAGCCATTATAAATCAACATTGTAATTGGTCATTATATCTTAGAATAATCAACCCTCATCAATCATTTGTATTATCAAATTTAGAGTATTTTTTTCACATCTCTGTCATCATATATAAATTTTAAAACTTTGCAACTTCGAACTTTCAAACATCATTTGAGTTTATTTCAACAGAATATTTTTATTACCTCAAGATCGTCTATTTTCTGATATCTTTATTTCTATCAGATTTATAGTATTATCCCCTTTTTGACGCCTCTCTCTATCTCTATCTCCCAATCCTATCTTCCCATCCTATATCACTTACTCACACCTCCTTAACCCATTTCCTCGCAACCCCATACAGTCTCCCATAGGGTTCCTGTTGCCAAACCATTTATTTTTATTAATACATCTATTGGACCATCCTTCCTCGGTATAAAATTCCCGATAACGAGTTCAGGAAATCCAAATATTCTTTCTTTTTTTTTATCCATCACCGACTCAACATCATTCATTTACATTCAACAATGACGGGTTTTTCAATCATCAATGGCAACAGTACCCTTTACCTTTCACAATCCTCACCTTTCCTATTTCCTAGTCAATAGTCTCTTGTTCGCCAAACAATTTTTTTTAAAATTATTTATGATTCAACCAGCTGGCTCAACCTTCCTCGCTGTACATTTTCCAACAGTGAGCTCAGGCGACCAGTTCGAGTTTTTTTTTTCTCTCAACGCTCGGATCATCATTACAACCATCATTTTTACCATTTTATTATTATTATTTTTTCCATTTTCATCTGAGCTCAATCATCATTGGCAACAGAGCAACTCTTGACTCCACCTTTCCCATTTCTCCACTTTCAACTTACTTACCCCCCCCCATCTGATCTAATGTTGATTATGGAACGTCTTGGGAGTTCGGTCAATGAAAACAATACCTCACTTACACAGGCACGTATTGCATCGCCGAACGCCATTGCAAAAATCAACTCAGACTTCCTCTCTTTTTACCACTGCGTCACTCTAAACCTTCAGATATCCATTATAAGTTTACTTGTAACATTTTACTACTTTTGATAAGTTCGCTTTCTTTTTTCTCTCTATCACCATGTGAGACGTCTCTGAAATTATAATTATGAAAAAATAAAAACAAACCATAATGGCATTTCAATTTATTTACCATTTTTGACTTTTCCAAACATCGTCTAATTTGCGTTTATAAGCATTGCATCACGTGGGGAACACACTAACCTAAATACTTACTATATATTTTTAATCGTATTCATTTATATTTTACGATCCTTTATGCGTGCCATTTTATATTGTAGAATCACTCCATATATTTTTGGATATTTATTTTACATTATGATACTTCTTTTCCTTCCATCCCTAAACAGCTAAAACCATTCGCCAACCTATATAAACATCATCTGAAACCTTATATTCTTTGACATCATTTTTTTTTATTTTCCATAGCCTACGTCTAAGATAATTTAACTTTAAAGAATTTTGTTTTAACAGTGATGCCTTTCTACCAACTGTCCCTTCTCATATATTGATTCTTCCAACTCAGCCTTCATACTTCTCTCATCTCTTGATCCTTTTCCTTAGGCCTTCTATGTCTTCGTTCTAACCACCCCTCGTCCATCGCAGAGTTCCTGTTAGCCGACTTTTTTTGTTATTGATTTGCCCCAGTGGACTACTCCTTCCTCGCCATCCCATCTTGATGGTGTTTTTAGGAAAATCCATGGATTATTATTATTATTTTTTTTTTTTAATTTACACCCGGGTCACCGTCCCAGCATTCTTCATTTTATTCTTTTTTCCTCAAACCCGGGTTCAATCAATCAATGGCAACAGTCGAACCCTGTTTTCACAATCTACCTCCATCCTCTAACCTCTTCAACGGTTCCTGAGACTCCTGCTCGTCATCAATTTTTCATTATTATATTTTTTTAATGATTCATCGACCTGGTACACTCTTCCTTCCCATGTTAACTCCACACGGAGAGCTTGGGTAACCAGCGAGATTTTTTATCTCTCACCTCATCGCCATCATCAGCATGATGCGCCCAATCATTTTTTTATACTTTTATTTTTTTCATCTGGTCGAGCTCAATCACCGACAGCAGCGCAGCTCTTGAGCCTCCATCTTTTTTAACCTCTCTCAACAAGCTTTTCTTTCCCATATTCTCCCATTACCTACCTCTCCTTCGATCTTCACGCCTTTTACGCTTTTTACTGGGCATCTTGAGATATCTGATCCCTGCAAACAATACTTCGCTTCTAAGCTCGTATTGCTCAGGACTCCTGAGATGTCCTTTGCAGAAACCAATTCAGACCCTCTTCCTTTATTCTTCACGGCGTCAATTTTATTTTATATTTTATATTACTTTTATTATCTCTACTTCTCCTCGTTCCTGTATTACATCCCTGAAACTATGTTCCTGGATGATGCAATCCTGGTAATTGCTGTTCTCTCTTTTTCGCGAGGCCTAACTTTTATTAAAATCTTTTGACGATACATTGCATAGATTGTGGTGGGATTACATCTTGGTATATACAAATTATCACAGATGCGTCCCCTACATGTGAAGAATTCAAAAAGGGGTAGCCTGAAGTGAATTCTGTAAGGGAAAAGTAATTTTGTGGGGAAAATTAATTATGGGCACTGTGAGGCAATATACAAGTATCGTAGGTGAAATAAAAAGGATAAAAGCGAATGGTGTTGGTGAAATAATTGTTGAGTAGAAGAAAGAAAAGAAATAAAAAAAATGATGATGCCTATACAATTCATCTCGAGTTATGGAAAGCTAAATCGAGGGATTTTTTCTGTTAGGGCTTTGGGAAATCAAAATCAAAATAATAATTAAAAGAAATCAAAGTGAATGCGCTTTGGTGCATTGTTGAGTGAGACAAAAAGAAAAAGATGCCTATACAATTCAACTCGAGTTATGGAAAGCTAAATCGAGGGAATTTTCTGTTAGGGCTTTTGGAAATCAACATAAAAATAATAATTAAAAGAAATCAAAGTGAATGCGCTTTGGTGCATTGTTGAGTGAGAGAAAAAAGAAAAATATGCCTATACAATACAATTCGAGTTATGGAAAGCTAAATCGAGGGAATTTTTCTGTTAGGGCTTTTGGAAATTTCAAAATAAAAATTTTGAAATAAAAAAAAAAACAAAGTGAGTTTTCGTTAAAAAATAATGTTAATTAAAAGAAAAAAAAAAGAAAAATGCCTATCAATTCAACTCGAGTTATGGAAAGCTAAATCGAGGGAATTTTCTGCTAGGGCTTTTGGAAATCAAAATAAATGATAATTGAAAGAAATCAAAGTGAATGTGCTTTGGGACATTGTTGAGTGAGAGAAAAATAAAAAGATGCCTATACAATTCAACCCGAGTTATGGAGAGCTAAATCGAGGAAATTTTTCTGTTAGGGCTTTTGGAAATCAAAAAAATGAAAATATAAAATTAAAAGTAAACAAAGTGAGAGTTTTCGTTGAAAAAAATTAAAAGAAAACAATGTGAGTTTTCGTTAAAAAATTGTTGAGTGGTTGAAAAAGTAAAATTGGTTTATAACAAAAATAAAAAAAGTTGTTATATAAATGGTAAATATTTGATTAAGCATTTGGATTTCAAAAAAAAAAAAAGTAAATGAATGGGGTAAGAAAAAAAATGTATGTAGAGAGATACGCTCTTAGTGATAAAAGTTACATGCCAATGTATCTAGGTCAAGCGGCGATTTCCGAGTTTTTAATTGCCCTTGTAGATTTTTTGTGTCTGTGCGACTTGCAGATGGAAACATGATCCTTCCCAGAATCGCGTTTATATTATGTGTACAGGAGACACGAGAATCTAGTTAACCTTAAGGTTGTATTTGTATTTGTTGTAATGTTTTTGGGGTTGTATTGTCTTTCAAGATCTCAAGGCCGAGTGTTTTGTATTAATTTGTCCCGAGCCTTAATGCGTTCTAGGGGTTTTTATGAGGTCCCCTAGGGCACTTAAGTTGTGCTCGCCCGATATCCACTTCGTTATCGGTGGTCGTGACCGGAATCTAATCTTTGAATACAGGGTTCGAGGAGAGTCCTCGACCCTTTTGAAGTGGTCGTTTCTTCCTTTCGGTACAAACGTAAGCTTGAAGGCTTTACTACTTTTTTTTATCTTATCCTATCTTTTAAGTGGCAATGTGCGTGTTTTTGTTCGTATTTTGCCTTTAGATCTGAATTTTGCGTATTGGTCGTGAGTATTGGATGCTTGTTTTATGTGGGTAACATGTAATATTGTTTGGGAGTGTTGGGAAAAAAATCGATATTTTTGTAATTAATTGGGATGCGGTGTTTTAAGAATTAATTTGTTCATTAATGTAATATTAATATAATTATAATAATATAATTAAATATGTTTTTGTAAGAATCGGGATATGAATTCATTGGGATTGGTTCCAAGTTGAGTGAATGTCATGGACGACCAACGGTGACAGTCAAGATGGCGACGTCTTGTAAATCAGGGCCAGAGATGACCTCAATCGAGCCGGGGTCATTTTTAGGAACGGAAGCCGGGGGGTGAAGGTGAGAGGCCCGATGTGGGGAATTTCTAAATTAGTTCTGATTTCCCCTCCCCGAATTGATCTGGGGGTCTAAACGCCCGCTGGAAACTTTCTCCCATTGTTTCCAACACGAGTATAAGAAATGCATGAAATGCACTGCCTATATGGAAGATGGCTTCCTGTAATTGGTAAAGCCTTTGGGGCTGTTGGGCATATAGTCCAAGGTAGATTACTATGGTAAATGGGGCGAGGGAGTATTGCATAGTCAGAAGACAGATAAAAAGTATTAAGTGAAAGATGGGAAATCGGCACATGTTTTCCCATGTTTTCTCCATGATTCGATGGCTTTGTGAATCGTGTTGTAATTCGATTGGTTGTGGCGGAATTAGTGGAGGATTAGTTGTGATTGGATCTATCTGTGGATGGGCGATGTCGCGCTTTTTGTTAATGGTGAAGGGTATAAATCGTTTTTTGGTGAAAATGGTGGGATCTAAATGAATGAAAGGTTCGCTGTTCGTTGGTTTGATTGTCAGTGAGTGGTGGGGTGTTGAAAAATGTCGGGTGTAAGATGTTTAAATGGAAACGTGTAATGGTTCCTGTGTCGTAGATGGTGTATTTTTGTTATGGGTGGTGTTATGTATTGGACGTTTTCTGTGTATGTTTTTAGTTTGTTTGTGTGGACTGTATCGATGTCTCTTTGGAGAGGTTGGTTGGATCTATCGATATGTTTTGTCAATTGGCAGGTTGGACAGGGTTTGACCTTTTGTGCAAAGTCTTGTGACATGTCATGCCAATAATATTGAGGGGAAATGAATCTCGTCATATTTGAGATGCCTGGATGATTGTATTGTGTGTGTACTGATTGAAGTAGTTTGTTGGTGAGTGTTTTTAGGAGGAATATTTTGGTTACGCCTTTGCTGGAAATGGTATGAAGTCTGTTGTGATCAATGGTCAGTTTAGAATCTCCAGATGGGGAAGACTGATGGCTCTTAATGAGGGGGGCGTCTAAGAAGCCACAGAACGGGTTACGAGATATGATGTTCGCTTCGTATTGTTGTGCTCCTTTTATGTAACGAACCTCATATTCGTATCTCGATAGCTGTAATCTCCATCGAAATAATCTACCTGACGGGTTTTTGATCGTCTTCAGCCATTGCAATGCCATCAAATAGGCGCGGAATTTATCCACACTCTCAACGATTGCTAGGCATTCTAATTCAGAGATGGAATAATTCCGTTCGTGTGAATGTAGGGCGCAGCTAAAGTATTAGACTGGGTAGGTCTTCCCATCAGGGTGTACCTATTTGAGGATGCCTGCTATGCCGAGTGTTGATGCGTCACAGTACACCTGGCATGGCAGACCTTCCTGGTTAAGGTGTAAAATGGGGTGTGTGGTGAGACTTTCCTTCAGGCTAGTGAACGCTTTCTGGCATTTGTCATCCCAAACCCACGTGACATCCTTTTTGAGAAGGTTGTTAAGTGGCGTCCGCAAGCGGGCGTAGTCCGGGATGAACTTTTTATAAGCGTTCACAGTGCTTAAGAAGGATCGCAATGTTTTGCGATTGTGTGGTGGTTGAATGGCGTGGATGGTTTCGATGTTTCTTGTAAGTGATGTGGTGGTACCATCAATAATGGTGCATGTGTCTGAGTGATGTTGTTGTCGCCTTTTGGTGCGAGTGTCGCGCTTGATGCGATGTTTACGCGTGTGACTGTGGTGTGATGATGTGTGATCACTGTTGTACCTAGTGTGAGAGTCGTCCTGTTGGATGGACAATGTTTGGGCATTTTTGTTGTGAGTTTGGGCCATAGTGGCCTTGTGCATTGAGCGCATAAATAAGGACAATTGGCCTTAGCGAAAAAGTGTTGTGCGTGCGCGTGACCTCTAGATTGGCATGTTGGCAAATGGTTTTTGACCAATGGATGCGCGCATTGGGGGCCATGTGCGGAAGGCTTGTGCGCGTTTTGAGCCCTTTGTGACTCCGCTTGGCATTCCCAATAGGCACATTCATTGGGTATGTGAGCAGAATGGTAGGTGATAGGGGGCAATAGGGAGGCGAGTTGTGTAGGCGCCATCCCGACCAGAGAGCCACAGATAAACAGATTATAAACGCACAGAATATAGAATCCGAGCTCCCCAGTAGAAGGAATACCCGGAAGACGACGGTACTCTCTGTTATATTTGTTGTTCACTATGATGATTTTGTTCTAATAAACACTACTAAATTATTTTATTGGATCCTCTCTTTCTTTTTCCCAGTAAGAAACGCCTACGGAAGCCAACAGAAATTCAGAAGTGGGATAGTCCTGAAGAAAATTGAAGATTCACTGGAATAATTTGGAAACGAGAAGGACGTGGCGCGGTGACCGATCAACGTAAGAGGAGTTGCATGGTATGTACGAAATTTAATTACCTATTCCTAAAAGTATTATTACAAGTCACCTCGGTAAAATATTATTGCAAAATCATCTCGATAAGAAAGTATTTTAAAGTAAGCAATTTAAAGTAAAGTGAAGTATTTTAAAGTAAGCATTTTAAAGTAAAGCGAAGTATTTTAAAGTGAAGTATTTTAAAGAAAGTATTTTAAAGTAAAGTGAAGTATTTTAAAGTAAGCATTTTAAAGTAAAGTGAAGTATTTTAAAGTGAAGTATTTTAAAGAAAGTATTTTAAAGTAAAGTGAAGTATTTTAAAGAAAGTATTTTAAAGTAAAGTGAAGTATTTTAAAGAAAGTATTTTAAAGTAAAGTACAGTATTCTAAAGAAAGTATTTTAAAGTAAAGTAAAGTATTCTAAAGAAAGTATTTTTAAAGTAAATTGAAGAAACAAATAAAAAGTATTATCGCAAAGTATCGCGGTAAAAAGAAAAAAAAAAGGTATTGTCTCAAAATTACCAAAGAAAAGTTGATTTCGTTGAAAGAAATAATTGAAACAGTACGTATCTGGTTTAGTCAGTTTATTTGTTTATTTAAAAAAAAAAAACTTTGCCTTGTTTACTTTTCCTTTTGAAAAACATGACTTACTTAGCGAAAGTAAGGAAATGCGATTTGAGCAAGTTGGCGTATGAACTCGGCGAGGTAGTACCGCCAGAGAGCAGGATCGTCGACTTAAAACGCCTTATCCTGAATAGTCAATCTTACGAAGAAGAATTCGCAAAGCAACTGTTGGAGACTCTGATCGAGGAACGGGAACAAACAGAACGAGCAGAACGGGAGCGAATGGAACAAACAGCACAAACAGAGCAAGCAGAACGTATAGAACGGGAACGAATCGAGGATCGGGAACGAATCGAACGAAAAGAACAAATGGTAATGGAATTCGAGCTTGAGAAGCTGCGCATCCAGACTACACGCGGAAACAACGATACGTCTCGAAGTACCAGCAATGACGCACATTACGAGATACGTAAACTGATGCCCAAGTACGAGTCGAAGGACAATGATTTGAGTTTTTACCTAATTCTTTTCGAAAGACAGGCAAAGCGACTAGGATTGGATGAAGACCAATGGGCGTTCAGCCTCCTAGGATTGCTACCTTACGAAATGACTCAATTAATCGCTCGGGAAACAGAAGAACAAAGCGGCGATTATAGGTTCGTGAAAAGGTTGCTCCTAAAACGGTACAAGTTGAGCCCCGAACAATTCAGACAAAAATTCGAGAAGCACGAGAGATCTCAAAAGGGTTCCTGGAGAGACTTCGCTTTCGAATTGCGAGGATATTTCAACGAATGGATCGAAGGAATGAACGTGGAAAATTTCGACGCCCTAAAGGATTTGTCCGTCACTAACCAACTAAAGAAAAAAGTTCCAAATGTGCTGCGTAATCATCTCATTGACGATTGGACCAAGTTAAACAACCCAGATGAGTTGGCGGATAAACTGGACGAGTACGAAAATGTTCGCACCGAGATGGGACCTCCGCATTGGAATGCGAAACACCTCATACCACCGTCGTTTCAGCAGAAATCTGCGAGATTCCCCAACCAAAGCGAAGTTAAAGAGACTAAACAAGGAACGAATGTTTCGGGTCAAGACGCTGCAAGGAACGAAATCAGTGAAACGTATCCTAACACCTTGAGGAGAATGGTCAACCGTGCAATCAGAAACGACAAGGGAGAACCGAAGTGCTTCAACTGCAATCAGTTTGGACACATTGCCAGAGACTGCCCAGCACCCAGGACTACGTTGACATGCCGAGGATGCGGTCAAACGGGACACAAGGAAAGGAATTGCACAAGACCCAAAGAAGGACTAAAAGTAGCCAACCTGGAAGTCGAAGGACTGGAGACTGTCCCGCCAGATGTATATTTGAAGGATGTCAAGATCGACAACAAGGAAACCGTGAAGGCAATGATAGACACCGGGAGCAGCAGTTGTCTAATGAGAGAATCGGTCGCAAGGAGGATCAGCGTCGACATCGAACCAGACTCGACTAGTCTGTACGGCATCGGTAACCAGACTGCACCAGCTGCCAGGACCGTTGGGAAGACGACAGTCGACCTGGAGATTGATGGCATCGTCGGAAGGGAAATCACTGTATTCATTGTCAACGATGATGCCCAACCTTATGACCTACTAATTGGAAGAACATGGACAGATCTGCCCTACGTATCCTTCGCGAGAATCGGTAAGGAACTGCATATTGGCTATTCAACCGAATTTCCGTTTGCTAATCTGCAAGAAGAAATCAAGTCGCGTCGCGTTGAACTGAGAGCAACCGAAACTGTTCAGTTGGAGAGCGACTCCATTAACTTTACAAGTGCAATCACAGACGAGGTAAAGGACGGATATGTATTGTTCACAGGAGTAGATGACGCCTGTGTCGATTCCCTATTGGAAGTGGTCGACGGAAAGACGACCGTACCCATCATCTCAGCTGGCAAGGGCAAGTTGAGAGTAAGGAAGAACCAATGTGTAGGGCGAGTTGAACTACTGAACCTTGATGATATTGTTGTTAACCTGGACGTCGCAGAGGATTCGTTTCAGACTAAAAATGAAGAGAAGAGGGAAGGACAAGACCAAATGAAACGTAAGCGCCCCATACTGCCTGAGGACATCAACGTCAATCATTCTCTGACTTCGAAAGAGAGACAAGAAATCCTAGATGTAGTAAACGAGTACAGAGACTGTTTCGCTCTTGGCATGGAGGAATTAGGGTGCACCGATGTCACCAAGATGGACATTAAGGAGGTTGATGGAAGCAAGCCAGTCTGTCTGAGACCGTATAAGACGACTGCAAGTGAACGCGAAGCAATCAGGGAGATTGTCAGAGAGTGGAAGGACAATGGAATAGTCACGGAAACTAGATCACCCTACGCTAGTCCCGTCCTAATTGTGAGAAAGAAAACTGGAGATCATCGTCTGGTGGTAGATTATAGGAGACTCAACATTCAAACAGTTAAGGACAAGTTCCCATTACCAAGGATAGACGACCTTCTGGAAGGCCTAAGGAATGCGAAATTCTTCACCACTCTGGATCTGGCGCATGGATATCTGCAGATACCACTGACCGATAAGGCAAAATTAAAGACAGCATTCATCACCCCAGATGATACAGGTCAATTCGAAAGGATGATTTTTGGACTCGCCAACGCACCAGCTGAATTCCAAAGACTGATGCACACTGTCCTAGGTCCGCTGCTGAACAAGAAGGCATTCTGCTATCTCGACGACGTGATTATCCCGGCAAAGGATTGGCGGGAGATGATCGAAAGGTTGAGGGAAGTCCTCGAAAGAATAAGATCAGCGAAGTTGACACTGAAATCCTCCAAATGTGAGTTCGGAAGGAGGGAAGTTGAGTTCTTAGGGTATGTCATCAGTACAGGCGGACTTAAGCCAGGCCCAAGAAAGATCAAGGCGATAGAAGAATTTCCAGAACCCAAGAATGTCCACGACATACGACGCTTTCTGGGACTGACGAACTTCTTCAGACGATTTGTAAAGGACTTCGCGAGGAAAGCAGAACCGCTAAGCAGACTTACGAAGAAAGGTTCACAATTTGAATGGAAGGAAGAACAGCGAAGGTCATTTGGAGGACTACGAAAGGATCTGGTCGAATATCCGGTACTAGCTCATTACAACCCTGAACTCAAGACAGAAGTACATTGCGACGCGAGTGCTGAGGGATTAGCAGGAATGGTGCTACAGATGGACGAAGACGGCAAATGGCGCTTGGTCTACTGTGTGAGCAAGAAGACAACAGAGGCCGAGAAGATGTACCACTCAAGCAAATTGGAGCTGATGGCGATAGTGTGGACCTTGGATCGACTACGTCAGTTCCTCGTAGGAATCAAGTTTACAGTGGTTACTGATTGCCAAGCACTGGTCTACATGAACGCGAAGAAGACTACAAATCCTCAGATAGCGCGATGGTACAATCTGATTCAGGAATACGATTTCGAAATTCGACATAAACCAGGGGAGAAGATGGCCCACGTAGACGGAATGAGTAGAGCTCCAGTCGACGACCCTAGAGACACGATGGAGGAAATCGTGGAGAAAAACCTTGAAGTGTGCCTCACAATCACACTGGAAGAACAAATCTTGATGATTCAGCATTCCGACCCTGAATTGAGAGACCTGATCCAGATCTTTCGAAAGGACCCGTGTGATAGGACAGTAGGAGAACAAAATAGAATTAACGACTACAGCTACAGAAGAAAGTCCGGACGAGGAGCCAGAAGTAGAAGATACCCCCCGACGCAACCCACGACGTTCCTGCAACGCAAAGTTCAATCGAGGACGATTGAAATCCAGGAATGGCCGAATGTAGGCGCCATCCCGACCAGAGAGCCACAGATAAACAGATTATAAACGCACAGAATATAGAATCCGAGCTCCCCAGTAGAAGGAATACCCGGAAGACGACGGTACTCTCTGTTATATTTGTTGTTCACTATGATGATTTTGTTCTAATAAACACTACTAAATTATTTTATTGGATCCTCTCTTTCTTTTTCCCAGTAAGAAACGCCTACGGAAGCCAACAGTTGGAACATAGTGCCTTGGTTAAAGTCTGTTGTTAATTTAAATTTTCGGAGGGTATTTATTCCGAGAATTCCAAACGGTAGAGGTGCGTTCCACCACATGGAAATTCTCTTTTTTGGTTATTTTACCTATTGTCAAGGGGAGTTATTTGACCTATGGTCGGTACCAGACCGTTTATGGCCTGTAGGTCTATGGGTTGTTTTTTGAGTTGCAATTGAGGGAGGTTATATTTTAACTTTTTATAGAGGTTATGGGGCATTATGTTCAAGCTTGCGCCTGTGTCAATTAGGAAAGGGGGTGAGAGGTCATGGGTGATGGACAGTTTTATCGTCAGCTGGCTGACGAAAGGTCGGTGCCTTCCTACCTGGTTTGCGAAAGGCTGGGGATGTTGGGCGTGTTGTGGATGTGGGGCTGGTTGCGGATGTTGGGCTGTTTTCACTGCCGGCGCGCTCGCGTGTTGAGCTGGTTTTTATGGTGCAGTCCACACACCTGTTTTTCTTGGTGTGCTGGTGTATGGGCCCGACATGTTGGGAGGTTATTCCACGAAGTGACGCGACGCTGGTGCGCTGGGTCCGTGGATCCGCTGCACAATTTGGAACCACTCTCCGAGGCTCTCAGGAGGTACCACGCGGCCCAGGCGCTGGTCGGAGAGCGGCAACCCCTCCGTCAGCGTCTCGAGGATTACCTCCTGTGGGAGCCCCAGTTGCATTCCCAGCGCTACCTTCTCCCGGTAGTACTTCTCCAGGCCTGCCTGCCCAGCAAGCTTCATGGCGAAGTACTTGGCGAAGGACGCCTTGTTGGATTCCGGGTAGAGATCCATGAGGGTTTGCCTCACCTGGAAGTAGCTCTGGGTTGCCAACCGGAGTTTTCTGAAGAGCTCCAGGGATTGGCTCGCTAGGTAGCTAGGCAACCTGAGCAACTTATCGGGGGTGGTTACGAGGGCTCCGTCCATCTTCCGGTCGTAGGCCTGGAAGAATTGGCGGCGGGGTAAGTCCCATCGAAGGCGGGTAGATCTGTCACCCCGCGTTGGTCGAACCTACTTGCGTCAGGGCGGTGGTCAACTGAAGGATAATCTCCGCCAGGGTGCGTGTGTGATCTATTTCGGACGCGGAGGCTTGTTCTCTCTCCCTCGTCGTCGCGTCTTGAGTTGTCTCGTTTTCCATTTTATCCTGTCGACTATCTTTAATATTATTCGAATGTTGTTGTTGATGATCCTATGTAAGATCCTGTTGACTTACTGTAGGATTGGTGACTTGTGATGGATTGTGGAGGTTGGTGATGGATGGCGCAGTCGTAGTTGAATGGTAGGGTTCCACAGGGGAAATAAAGAGACAAAAACCAGGATGGGATTGAATCTAAGACTTCGCGATAAAGGAAGAGAGAGAAAGAGTTGAGACTGATGGAGATACCTTGCCTTTCACATGAACGAAGAGAATTTCACCTTAGGTTGCAGTCGGAGTTGGAGTACGTCTTGCTCCTAGCCTGGTCGCCTGCCTACTGTCTAACTTTGAGTCCGAGATCTTCCTCGTTAACTCTCTCGGCTTCTCATTGGTTGGGATCGTCCTACGCGTTTATCTCCCATTGGCTATGAGTTGTTCATGCTTATCCGTGATTGGTTGTCGGTACCTCCATTGTCGTCATGAATGCCATCTTCCAGGAAGAAGGTCTTTGAACATTAGTTTTATGGTTCCTGGGTAGTGACCTTTACTTCCTGGATGATGCAATCCTGGTAATTGCTGTTCTTTCTTTTTCGCGAGGCCTAACTTTTATTAAAATATTTTGACGATACATTGCATAGATTGTGGCGGGATTACATCTTGGTATATACAAATTATCACATATATATATAATAATAGTACAAATGTAATATTGTACTGGGACCTTTTTCTTAATATATAAATATATTAAAAATAAAAAAGGCATCTCCTGACCACGAGCACATGTGCTTTTTAGATGTCAGAGCGCCATATAGTGGAGCAAAAATAAACTAAACGTTTATTTAGCTTGCTCCGTGATATTTGGCCAACCCAATTTCTTGATTTATCAAGAAAAGCCATCCACGAACGCGTTTCGCGCTGTTGGCGCTCGTCAGCGTGGAGAAGGCTGTAACCACAGCGACCAAAAATGTTTTTGGTCCCAATGGCTTCCTGAGAAATCAGAAAATGGGTATTTAAGGCCAAATATGCGTAAAGACGCTTAACACATGAAAAAACGCTAAAAAATAAAAGATAAGTGGGTCAGGTGTTGATATTAAAAATATAAAAGGCATCTCCTGACCACGAGCACATGTGCTTTTTATTTTTATTTTTCATTTTTAATATCAACACCTAACCCACTTATCTTTTATTTTTTTTCTATCGTTTTTTCATGTGTTAAGTGTCTTTACGCAAATTTGGCCTTAAATACCCATTTTCTGATTTCTCAGGAAGCCATTGGGACCAAAAAATATTTTTTGGTCGAAGTGGTTACAGCCTTTTCCACGCTAACGAGCGCTAACAGCACGAAACGCGTTCGCGGATGGCTTTTCTTGATAAATCAAGCAATTGGGTTGGTCAAATATCACGGAGCAAGCTAAATAAACGTTTAATTTATTTTTGCTCCACTAGATGGCGCTCTGCCATCTAAAAAGCACATGTGCTTGTGGTTAGGAGATGCCATTTTTAATTTTAATATCAACACCTGACCCACTTATCTTTTTTTTTTTTGTTTTTCAAATATATATATATATAAGTATAGGGCGCCTCTCCCGTCAAAATAAACGTCAAAAACTGACGCCATCTATCGACCGTCACCGCAACTAGCGGCTTCGGGTCGGTGACAAAGCCACAACACCAGCTTTGGCAAACTGAGAAGCGTCCACCTAGAGACCATGGTATCGGGCTAATGGCCCAAGTCAGTCTAGAGCGGACTTTATTCTATTTGATCCACACAGTCTCTAAAGGAATCTTCACAATCTACCAAAGAGGTGATTTGCTGGCAAGGTGGCTGGGCCAAATCAATGGCTAGAATATAGATGGAATATTTTCCAGCAAAACACCTCTTTGGTAGATTGTGAAGGTCCCATTAGATCCCGTGTGGATCTCATGGAATAAATTCCGCCCTAAATTGACGAGGGCCATTAGTACGAAACCATGGTCTCTAGGTGGACGCTTTTTAGTTTGCCAAAGCTGGTGTTGTGGCTTTGCTACCGACCCGAGTCCGCTAGTTGCGGCGACGGTCAATAGATGGCGTCAATTTTTGACGTTTATTTTGATGGGAGAGGCACCCTATGCTTCTATGGATCAATTTCCTCTCTGGAAATTTTCCATCTATATATATATATATATATATATGGTATTTTACACCAACAACCCCATATTGTATATAACTTTTGTTGGACACCAGCCAGCGCCGCCACTCAAGTATAACACTTGACCGGAAGGATGACGTCGGCACCCCCCCCCCCCCTCTCCTACTGACTGTAAAGTTTAGCCTAACGACGCTGTTGTTTGTTTACCTTCTACGGAGGATGTAACCTCTTTGATTCCTCTCTTTCCCTTTTTAATCTTTATATAACCTATGCTTTAATAAATTAGTTAGTGCAAGGCTCTTGTCCTAAGTGTAACCAAGTACCTTGTCTACACCCCTACAAGAAAAGATTATGAGACTGATTGGAGCTGCCTGAAGCATTGAACGGTAAGCCTATTCTTTTTTCTCTCTCCCCCCCTTCAGTGGACGCCATCTTATAATGGAAGCTAACGAAAGTTTAACGAAAATTACCAAGCTAAATGGATTAAACTATTCCTCATGGAGCTTCCAAATTAAGCTCATTCTGATGGACAATGACTAATGGTCAATTTTTGACCCAGGCGAAGTCAAACCCGAGGGAGGGGATGTTGGTCTAATCAACAAATTTAATACGAGGCAGAATAAGGCTTCAGCAAAGATATGTCTCTCTATTGGTGAGGAGCAGCAGAACCATATCAGACATCTAAATTCCCCCAAAGAAGTTTGGGATGAATTACAAAGACTTTATGCACCCAGGGATAGCAAACACAGAATTCTCCAACTGCGTCGAAAGTTATACTCCCAGAAATTCTGTCAACATGCGAACATGAATGCCTATTTGGGAAGCATAAATCTAATAGTGAGTGAACTCACAGGTGTAGGGGATAAGATTGAAGACGGTGATCTAAGCATGCTAATTCTTTGTGGAATGCCCGTGGACTGGGATAATGTTATATCAACAATGTGTAACTTACCAGAGTCAGAGTTCACCAGTGCCAACATCAGACGTAAATTGTTAGCTGAGGCAGAGCGCCGGTATGCTACAACAAATGAAGGGATGGGTGCACTGTCAGTCAGGAACTCTAACAAGAAACAATTCCCTCATGAACATCAAGGTTCTAAAACTGTTAGAAAATGTTTCGGATGTGGGAAAACAGGGCATATTGCACGGGACTGTTTCAAACTGAAAAAGAATAACGGTAAACAACAGGAAAAGGGAGCGATACATCAACATCACGAAGCAAAGAACTTGAATGTGATGTATAATGCAGCAGTTGTATCAGAAGAGGATACGTGGGTAATTGACTCAGGTGCCACGCATCATATGACTCCGAACAGAAGGTATTTTTCCACGTTGAATGACGACAATGTAGGACAAGCGACCACCATTGATGGTACATCACATTCAAACATAGGAAGAGGTGATGCTCAAGTAGATCTGTTCAACAATTCTGGACAACTTAGAAGCATAGTTGCTCAGAATTCAATGTTCGTACCTGGGATCAGACATGGTGTACTCTCTGTTCTACAAATTGTGGAAAATGGTCATGAGGTTATCTTCGACAAGAAGGGATGTCATATATACGACAATGATCATAACTTGATGATCAGAGCAGAGAAGAGAGGAAGGCTCTATCTCGTCAGGACTGCTCCGTCCCGATTTCCAGAATCAGGAGAATGTTCAAATTCCATTGCTCAAACCAACAATTTTCGTAAATTCCTACTAAATTTATGGCATCAGAGACTCATGCATATCAACTATGACACCATAGTAGACATGATGAAAAGAGAAGTTGTCATTGGTTTGAACTGTCAGGCTGGAAAACCTGATAAGTGCTCTGATTGTATGATTGGAAAATCGACAAAAAGACCTTTCCTGAATTTGAGATCTACCAAGGAAACTCAGACACTAGCCCTTGTTCACTGTGATCTAATGGGACCGTTCAACATTGAGAGCTGGGGTGGATCATGATTTGTCTTGAACATCATTGATGACGCATCAAGATATACAAGGGTATATTTCCTCAAAAGGAAGGGCGATACTCTAGAAAAATTCAAGGAATGGATGAAAGAAGCTGAAAATCAGACGGGATTTTCCCTCAAGAGGATCCGTACAGATAACAGACTAGAGTTCTGTTCATCTCCTTGGGATATTTTCACGAAGGCCCATGGTATAGTACATGAACGCACCATGGTCTACACACCTGAACAGAATGGTGTCGCCGAACGCATGAATAGGACTTTGCTGAACTTAGTGAGGAGTACTGTGAACAGTTGCAATCTGCCAACCGCCTCTTGGGCAGAGCTCACCAACACAGCAGCATACTTGAGAACTCGTGTTACAAACAGACACAATGAAGAGAAAACGTCTTTTGAATTGTGGTTTGGAAAAAGACCTGCTCTGCAACATCTGAGAGCAATCGGCTGCGAAACCTTTGTTCATGTTCCAAAACAAAGAAGGAATTCGAAGCTTCAGCCAAGAGCCACTAAAGGAATTCTCGTGGGTTATTCTCTACAGGGACGAGGTTGGAGAATCTGGATTCCTGAAAAACGCCAAGTGGTGGAATCTAGAAATTGTGTATTCAAAGAAGAAATCCTCTATAAACAGCCCAAAAGAAAAGGGATACTCTACCATCTGTCCATTTCTCCTCGAAAGAGGCCTCCTTTCAAGAAGAAAGTAATGCAGATCAACCAGTAGACCGAGAAACTGAAGAACTGATTGGAACTACAGGTGGAATAGATCAGCTATCTGAGACTCTCCCAGAGAACCTGAGAAGCCATCCAATGACACTCCGAAGTCATGGAAAGACGGCAGAATCTCCGGAAGAGGATAATAGTGGTGGAAAGATAAATGCCACAAGTGCAGAGGACAATAACCCCACTTATGAAGAAGCCATGAACAGCCCTGAGGTAGTTAATTGGATAGAAGCCATTGAAGAAGAAAGTGAATCGCTCGAAAGACATGATGCATGGCAACTGCAGGAATTGCCGAAAGGTATCAAACCTTTAAAATGTAGATGGGTACTAAATAAGAAAATCAATGCAGTGGATGGTACCACTAGATACAAAGCACGTCTAGTCGCCAAAGGCTTCACTCAACGTAGAGGAATTGACTACAACGAAGTCAATACTCCTGTTTCCAGTTTTGAAACTATAAGGCTATTAACGGCGATAGCGACAGAAAAGAACTGGTTCATTGACCAATTCGACGTGAAGAGTGCTTATCTTCATGGGACACTCAATGAGACTATTTACATGGAACAACCCGAATGCTTCAAGAAACCAGGAGAAGAAAACTTGTTCTGCAAGCTTAAGAAATCAATCTATGGATTAAAACAGAGCGGAAGATGTTGGAATAAATTCTTAAACAAACAACTTCACGAAATAGGATTCCAACGTAACCCAATTGATCCGAGCATCTATGAAGTTGAACTTGAAGAAGGAAGGATCATTCTCTCAATCTATGTGGATGACATCTTTGCCATTTCAGAGAATCAAGCAGCGAGAAACAAATGCAGAGAACTCTTAAATTCCAGTTTTGAAGTGAAGTATCTAGGACCAATTTCTCATATGCTTGGAGTATCCTTCAAGAAGTCAGAAGATGGAAGTATGACTCTTTCTCAAAGTAACTACATAGAAGAACTGCTTCAACGTTTCAGACTACAGGATGCAAAAGGTGTCTCGACCCCAATGGAAACCAGTCTTGACCTGAGTGTAAGGAGAAATGGAAATTCCAATGAGCGGTTTCCATACCGTGAACTGATCGGAGGACTGTCATACCTTTCTCAGAGAACCAGGCCCGACATCGCCTACGCAGTCGGGACCCTATCCAGATACTGTGATAACTACACAATAAAACACTGGGAAGCTGGGAAACGCGTGCTGCGTTATCTGAAAAGCACCAAGGACTTTGGCATAACTTACAGATCCACTGGCAAACCTTTGATTGCCTTTTCGGATGCAAGTTGGGCCTCAGACATTGTAGACCGAAAAGGAGTATCTGGACATTTCATCATTTTAGCTGGAGCACCAATAATTTGGAGAAGCACCAGACAAACAGTTACCGCTTTGAGTACTATGGAATCGGAATACATTGAACTGTCATCAGCTTTGAAGGACATCACATGGGTACGGAATCTGATGGAACAGCTGAAAATGTCAAGTTTGATTTTTGGAGAAACAAAAGTATTCTGCGACAACCAAGCTGCAATTTCCCATGCGGAAAATTACATCGACAAATCGAAAACTAGACATTTCGCCGTAAAGTACCATTTTGTTCGAAAAAAATCTCAGAAGAAGCAATCGAACCTTTCTACACTCCGAGTGCTGAGAACCCTGCTGACTTCCTCTCCAAGCCTCTTGCTAGAAGCCAGCATGAAAAGTACTGTAGAGCGCTGATGGACTATCGGAATAAACGTCCAGCTGAAGTTTTTCCGGGAGGGGATATGTTGGACACCAGCCAGCGCCGCCACTCAAGTATAACACGTGACCGGAAGGATGACGTCGGCACCCCCCCCTCTCCTACTGACTGTAAAGTTTAGCCTAACGACGCTGTTGTTTGTTTACCTTCTACGGAGGATGTAGCCTCTTTGTTTCCTCTCTTTCCCTTTTTAATCTTTATATAACCTATGCTTTAATAAATTAGTTAGTGCAAGGCTCTTGTCCTAAGTGTAACCAAGTACCTTGTCTACACCCCTACAAGAACTTATAACAAGATTTTCATGTTGTATAATAGAAACACATCTGTAAATGATTATACGCATGATTGACGTGTGTCATTACATCATCATATGTAATGTACTTTGTACAAACTGAGGTTTAAAAAATAAAACTCTGTAATAGATTAAGAGTTGAGCTAAAGCAAAAGGACAAAACGTCTAAAATCGAGATAGATTTAGAATTCCCACAACAAAGTCTAAAGATAGATTGGAAACTGCCATGGCGCCAGTTTAGAATTTCGCCAGACGATCCACACTCTTCGCATCTGTTGAAATGCAATACTCCCTTTCTCGGGAAAGATATATAAGGCCCCCGTCTTAACCTATAAATACAGTCACTTGACAGTCACTTCACCATCTGCGTGAGCCCTCGTTGGTTGTCACCAAGGTCCTCCTCATCCACCATGTAGACCAGTAAGAACTCTTCTATCTCCATCTTTCGCTCCTAGCTCAATTTTTATCTGTTCACGGAACTTTCTTAATGCAACAGTGTCTTCGTTTTTTGTGTGGACATTCCCAAGCTTTCCACTCTGCCTCGACCACGACTGCCTGTACTTTGTGAGAACTGTTAAAGGTCTTCCAAGGTGCAGAGAGGTACTGGAAAACTCCACATCCTGACTGTTCCTCTCGGTCAACACACCATAGTTTAAGTCGACTGGATACCCCACCACAGTTTTAGTCGACAGGATTCTACAAGAGTCATCAGTATATCACCACATTTTAAGTCGACAGGATGACCAAAACGAAGAATGACCACAACGAAGGATGACCAAAACGATGAGGTAAGAAGCCTGTCCAGATAGTAGCGATAAAGAGCGAAGATAAAGGAACAAACCGGCCATTCCAACGAAACGACCAAGCAATCTCTCCCCAACAAGAGATATTTACGGAAGATGTCGCCGCCTCAAGGGACCTCCGCAGACCCGCTAACACAGATCGCCAACGTCAGGAGCAAGCAGTCTGTCCACCCCAACGACACAGTCGAAAAATCCCGCAAGTCATGGAAATCGAGGAGCAGAATGGCGCAAACCCGGTGACAAGTTCTCCACCTTCGATCTGATATCGTCAAGATAATGCTAAAGGCGACAAGCCGCCATCAACTTTACAGAAGTTACAAGCTTCTACAAGCCTTACATGGAGCGACTTTCACATCAGCAGGAAAACAACCAGAGACCAAGTTTTCTGACTGAACAATCATCACACAATTGTAAGTTTTTAAAAAACCTACCTTAACTTTATCATCAAGTTCATAACTTGATTCACCATAAATTTTGTATTTGTATTTTCACTTTAAGCATTTTAAAATCAAATTTTACCTTTTTATAACATTTTTAATTCAATATTTAAAACTTTCACATTCGCATTAATCAAATTTACTTAAATTTTAATCAAATATAAAATTTCAATCCATTACTTTCAATTTTACTTAGAAAAAATCGTCAATCAAACATTTTTAGCAATTTACATGTCTTTCTTAAATTTACCTCTAAAATGGCATTATCCAAATATACAACTTGAAAAAAAAATCATTATTATTATTAAAAAAAAAAAAAACACTCATCATATAATTCAAAACTTATTTTTGTTTTTCTTAATATCATTTTCATACCAAAATATACCCATTTCTTAATCAATTCTTAAAATTTTACAAAAATCATTGTCATATTCACCTTTTATGACGCCCCAATATAAACAATGTAAACGCCCCAATTCAAAATATTCTTGTCACTATCACGACATTGCCCTTTTACAAGGATCATTTTCACGCTACCATAAACAACGATAAAAAAAATAAATAAATAATTATAAATCAACATAGGTGAAACGCATTTTTTAATTTCAGAAATATTTTGTGATTTCTCTCCTGAGTGACAATATCTTCAAAATCACAACTAGGAAAAACAACTATCTTTCCCAAAACAAGTTAAAAATAAAGATTCCATCCACTTCACCGCCAGTAGCTAAATTAGGTCACAACCTGCCAAACCTATTACAATCTATATATATAATTGCCTTATTCTGTCTGAAGCTCACGGATAGAATGCGCGCCCATTGGCTGCCGGCGAACACGTGTCCTCCCTGCCCCCCTCTAGACAACCCTGTTATCAGCTGTGTGATACATACACCTGTCTATAGCGGCCATTCTAGACAACCCTGTTATCAGCAGTGTGTTACATCCACCTGTCTATACAGACCACCCTGTCTATAGCGACAACTGACCACCCTGCCTATAGCGACCACTCTAGACAACCCTGTTATCAGCTGTGTGATACATCCCCCTGCCTTTACAGACCACCCTGTCTATAGCGGCCACTCTAGACAACCCTGTTATCAGCTGTGTGATACATCCCCCTGCCTTTACAGACCACCCTGTCTATAGCGGCCACTCTAGACAACCCTGTTATCAGCTGTGTGATACATCCACCTGTCTATACAGTCCACCCTGTCTATAGCGGTCACTTTAGGCAACCCTGTTATCATCAGTGTGTTACATTCACCTGTCTATACAGACCACCCTGTCTATAGCGGTCACCTTAGGCAACCCTGTTATCAGCAGTGTGATGCATACACCTGTCTATACAGACCACCCTGTCTATAGCGGTCACCTTAGGCAACCCTGTTATCATCAGTGTGTTACATTCACCTGTCTATACAGACCACCCTGTCTATAGCGGTCACCTTAGGCAACCCTGTTATCAGCAGTGTGATGCATACACCTGTCTATACAGACCACCCTGTCTATAGCGACAACTGACCACCCTGCCTATAGCGACCACTCTAGACAACCCTGTTATCAGCTGTGTGATACATCCACCTGTCTATACAGTCCACCCTGTCTATAGCGGTCACTTTAGGCAACCCTGTTATCATCAGTGTGTTACATTCACCTGTCTATACAGACCACCCTGTCTATAGCGGTCACCTTAGGCAACTCTGTTATCAGCAGTGTGATGCATACACCTGTCTATACAGACCACCCTGTCTATAGCGGTCACCTTAGGCAACCCTGTTATCAGCAGTGTGATACATACACCTGTCTATACAGACCACCCTGTCTATAGCGGCCACTCTAGACAATCCTGTTATCAGCTGTGTGATACATACACCTGTCTATACAGACCACCCTGTCTATAGCGACCACCCAAGACAACGTTTTTAAAATATATTCGCACTCTGGTAAAACCTGGGCGTTGCCCGGGCCATTCGTCTAGTCGTTAATATTCGAGGATAAATACACTCCCTCGTCTATTCCTTCTACATGCATATTTAATCATCAACAAATCTTTCTCAACAAAATAAACAACACCCTCTCACATCACCTTCTCCAATTGGCAACAATTTTTAGTGCGCGACTTAACACACAAATCCAATTTCGAGCCACACAAGCTCCATATCGTCCACTAAACGCGTAATTAAATTTTTCACATTGAACGTGCCACATCCACTAACAATATAACATTTTTGAAATGAGCCAGGCGATAAGGAAGATGGGTGTCTCTTTTATATTAAACGAGCACGTGCTTTCGGGTTAAATCCCTTCTACAGGCGGCTATCACATAGCAAGATGGATACCAATGGCAAGAGCTTCTCAAATATATATAGCAGAGGTAATTTGTATAAACAGCGTGAAAAGAAAGATGCAAATTAGACAAAAATGCAATAAATAAATATATATGGAGAAAAGGCTCGAGATAACATAGAAACTATTACATTAAAGCTTTAAGAAATACCAGCAATGAAAACACCATAGATGTCAGGAATGTCTAATTTCCTATTTATGCTATTGAGTTTTTTAGAGATAATAGATTCCAGCACCAATCGTTGATGCTGGTTGTGAATATGTAGATAGTGAACAATGGGATGGAGAAAGTCGAAGGCGTGACCAGTATCGGCTATATGCTGGTATATTAGGGATCTAGGGTCACAGTTAGATATATTGCGCTGATGCCCCGACACTAGTGGCAACTGTTCTACCCGTCTCACCCATATAAGTGGCAGAGCAATGCTTACAGGAGACGGAGTAGACAGCGCCAGAAGAGAGAAGGACGTCAGGTGGAGTACAGGACTTAGTGATTGGATGCCTTAAAGAAGCTAGTATAGGTTAGGGCTATTATTGTAAAAAAAATCGAATTCCAAAGGATTTAAGGGAACTGGCAATATCAATAGACAGAGAGGAATAGAGTACATATTGATCTGTAAATATCCGGTGGTTTCCGAGGAACAGGAATATATGAATGTCTCTTAATAAAGGACAGAGTGAAAGAGGCAGCAGTGAGATGGGAAATTATTAATTAATTTTCAAATTTTCAGAAAATAGGAAGGGAGCAGTGGATATATAGACACGTTTTGTGATAGTTTTTACAATATTGATTTTATGGGTAATTGGGCAATAAGAATTAAAATTAGTGTAGTGAGGGGGACAATCTTTTTTGTAATATACTGAAGTGTTGAATAAGTAATAAGAGCGAATGACGAGCACATTCAAAAAAGGGATGGCCCGCTCTTTCTCTAGCTCTATGGTGAAAGAAATGTCCGGATGGTAACTATTAAGGGATGAAAGAATGGTGTTTTCCCAGCTGGCGTCACAAATGCAAAAAACGTCGTCGACGTAACGACGCCATAATTGGATGTCTGAGTGGTGAACTTGGTTTATCCAGGTATCGATGCGGGTCATAACAATTTCTGCAGCTATAGATGATAATGGGCTTCCCATAGGGGAACCCCTAATCTTCTTGTAATAGTCCTGTCTATAGGTGAAAGTACCCATATCTAGGCAAATGCTGACAAGTTGAGTGATAGTTGAGATGGTGGGGGGATCTAAATTGACCGTAGTAAGGAAAATATTAATGCTTTCTAAAATAAAGTTATGCGGGAGGCTTAGGTACAGGGGAGTCACATCGTAAGAACACATAACATGGTAGGGTGTGGGTTGAAGTGCAGTAACTTCACTAACAAAGTTGGGAGTGTTAGAAACAGAGTAACAACTTCTATGGGACCCTAAGAGAGGGGAGAGGAAGTGGGAGAGATATTTAGATAACGGATAAGCAGGAGAGAGGTGATAGGATATTATGTGCGCAGTGGGATTCCTGGTTTGTGAACCTTGGGCAGGCCATATATGTAAGCACTGCCGGAGAGATTGGAGATGAACGACTTGTGGTCTTTCGGGGAAATGCTGGATGATTTCTTTAAGCGGGAAAGGGAAGTTTTAATATATTTTTAAATGAAGCTTCTGTCTTGAGGTGTGATAGGAAGGAAGGTAACAGTATCTTGGAGTAAGGTTGACATTTTGGAGTGATAATCATGTTGGTTGAGAATAACTGTGTTAGAGCCCTTGTCGGATTTAGTGATAACCAAGGATCTAGTGTTCTTGAGTCTTTTTAGGATTTTTAGATCTGAGTTGAATGCGGAAGGCAAGGAAAACGGTTTTTGCAGGGAACGGGCTAACTTGTTTCTAATGGAGCACTTGTCAGAATGACTGTAGCTCTTAATGGTTGATTCAACGCTACTTATGATTTTTTGAATGTCAGGTTTAACAGGGAGACGGAACTTGAGACCCCTTTCCATGAGAGAGTTTACGGATGGATTGAGCGTTTGGTTCGAGAGGTTAATTACACTGGAGGTAGTCCTAGACAGATTGTAACAGAAGGTGGATGGGAAACCATACTTTTTTGACCAAAAAGTAATTTTCCTCTGATGCTTAAGTTGGATAGAATGCTCTTGGAGCTTGATATCAGATGTGGTTCTTACTATAAAGTTGGTGAGTTCAACTGCCTGCATACGCTGCGAAATCAAGAAAAGTAACCCTTTAATGGTTTTTCCCAGAAATCGAATTTTTGACAGACATCCACTAATCCAAACAGTATATGTCGCAATTATGCGATCACCAACGTGACCTCATTATTTATAAAAAACTTTACAAATAATATCTAATTAAAACAACTTGGTTAAGTCTGATCTAGACTTTATAACGGAAAAGAGATATAATTATCTACGTATCGCCTTTTTGGATAAACGAGAATATTGTTCAATTTTCCACTACTTAACATTTATTTAGTCATTATAATAATCTTTAATTATATTCTAATTTGTATAAAATATTGAATATATATATTTTTAATTTTTACCTTTCAATTATATATAATCAAATTTTTAATCCAACCTTATTTTCAAAAAAATATATATAAATTTACTTTTATTTTCCATGATATTATTTTAGTATTGCAAAACATTTAATTGTATCATGAATATATTTATTTTCTTAATTATTATATATTTTATATATTACATGCTTGATTTTGTCCACTTACACTTTTTTTACCCGCTATCATATTTCTATATTTTTATTCACTATATTATATTTGTTTAAATAGCTTTATTATATGACAATGTTTATCATCAACTATCGGGCATGCAACAACCGCTTAAAACAATCATATTGTCGCGTGTAAGGCCTCCAAATGATTACAACCTCCGCCAATAGATGGCGCTTTCGCCTGTTTCCCTTCTCTGGCTGATGTGGGAGTCGCCGACTGCTGTGGTCCTGTTTCCTGGGGAAGATGATTGTATATACACTTTTATGTTGGCCCCAGGGTGTAATATAATGTAAATACACATTGTTATTTATCTCATTTAAGTCTAATGTTTAGTAGTGGATGACAATAAAGGTCAGTGCTTAAAGTCTTCGTGCCGCCTTCTGTTGTTACTCTCGCCATTGCCATCATCGCCAGGCTGCTGCTGGTAAGTCTCTCGTGTCCCCTCACCAGTGGTAAGGCCGAGAGATACTGCCAGAAGAAGGGAGTTCCACTGGAGAGGTGCATCTCAGGACGTCTTTGGGTGGCCTGCAGAGAAGAGCAACGAGAGCCTGAGTAGGTGATCCACGAAGGAGGAAGCGGCGTTGTCGCAAAGAACCGGTAGGGTCCAGCCGCGACAACTGGTGTCAGAAGTGGGATTTTTCTTCGTGGAGGTCACCAGGAGGCTTTTTCTTTTAAAGTTTTTTTAGTTGCTGAAAAAGGCCCATTGACGTGAGAGGCCAAGGAATGGCTTCTGAGCAGGACTCACTCGCCTAGATCGTCCGGAGAATACAAGGATATCAGGAGGAAAGGGACAAATTGAAGCGCCGAGCAGAGGAAGAAAGACTTCGGATAGAAAAAGAGTTCGAAGAGGGAAGGCGTCCTAGAAAAGAGGAATGGCTTCTGTTGGAAAGGGAAAGTGAGGAAAGAAGGCGTCGAATAAAAGAGGAATGGCTTCTGTTAGAAAGGGAAAGCGAAGAAGGAGGGATTCTCAGAAACATAGTGATTGAGAGTCTGCTGTCTCAAATGAAGGCCCACTGGCAGAATGGGACAGGTACGGCCGAGACAGCTTTGGATGATGTCAGCGAGGGCCGGGCAGAGTCCCGAGGACTGGAAGTCGAGCCGGGTCACATGGGGGAATTGCATGGAGTGGAGGGCCTGATTAAGGAGCTTCCTGGACAGACCTTGAATCTGCTTCACGCAGAGCCGCGAATGAAGCGGCCCCAGCGAAAGAAGCGGTGCCGGCGAGAGAAGCGGCTACGGCGAGAGAAGCGGTCCCGGAGAGAGGATTGGTCCCGGCGAGAGGAGTGGTCCAGGCGAGAAGAATGGTCCCGGCAAGAGAAGCAGTCCCGGCGAGAGGAGTGGTCCCGGCGAGAGGTAGGTCCTGGCGAGAGAAGTGGTCTCGGCGAGAGAGGTGGTACCAGCATAAGAAGCGGTACCGGCGTGAGAAGCGCCTCCAGCGCGAAAATCGGTGCCAATATAGGAAGGGGAACCGGCATTAGAGGCTGAACCAGCATGAGAAGCGCCTCCGGCGTGAGAAGCGGTACCGGCGAAAGGGGCGGCTCCGGCGAGAGGGACGGCTCCGGCGGGAGAAGCGGTCCCGGCGTGAAGGACGGCTCCGGCGAAAGGGCGACTCCTGCAAGATGGGCGGCTACAGCGAGAAAGATGGCTCCAGCGAGAAAGGCGACTCCAGCAAGAGAAGCGGTTCCATCAAGAGATGCGATACCAGCGAGATAGACAGTTCCGTCAAGAGAAGCGTGACATCTAGGCGATAGAGGCGATGAGGCCGGATCGGGACGATCCGCCTTGAGGGGGAGGCATTGTCGCGTGTAAGGCCTCCAAATGATTACAACCTCCGCCAATATATGGCGCTTTCGACTGTTTCCCTTCTCTGGCTGATGTGTGAGTCGCCGACTGCTGTGGTGCTGTTTCCTGGGGAAGATGATTGTATATATATGGTAATTTAAACCAACAACCCCATATTGTATATAACTTTTATTATTATTTTTACCTTTCTATTATATAATCAAATTTTTAATCCAACATGAATTTCAAAGAAAAATAATTTAATCAAATTTACTTTTGTTTTTCATGATATTATTTTAGTATGGCAAAACATTTAATTGTTTCAATAATCATTTTTAATTCATTATTATATCTTTTATATATTACATGTTTGATTTTGACCACTTACACTTTTTTTTTATCCGCAATCATATTTCTATCTTTTTATTCACTATATTTTATATTTGTTTAAATAACTTTATTATATTACAATGTCTATCATCAACTATCGGGCATCTACAACAATCGTTTTCAACAATCATATTCTTTAACCAATTCCCTATATTTTTCATCACTATATTTTTAGTCATTGCTTCACTTCATTGGAGAAAAAAACGACAGCACTGCTTGGCAATTATTTTTTTTTTTTTGATTTTGTAATTTTAACAAACCCTTTGAACACAGTTCCCCAGATTTAAAATTCCCAACTTCTGGCCTGAACACGCTTCAAGAGTTAATTTCATTTCATCCGCAGAGCACAATCACTAACGCATGCACAAAGCGTTCATTTTTTTTCAACTTTCATTTTTTTTTTTAATCAGCTCTAGCGGACCACAATCAACCTTTGATTTCGAGTCAAGTCAGATCACCTACTGTCGCTACAATTCTACTTATCGCATGGCTCTACCACCCCTTTCAATCATACTAATAAGCAACTTTTCTTCGACAACTTTTAACCCAATACAATGACCTTAAAGTTGTGACAAAGCACTGTAACCCTTATATAGGATCGCAAGTGACACATTGCCAAGGAAGACGCTCAAGTCTATTTCCTCGCTTTGCACCTTGATCTAAGTATTTGGTTTACATGTGCACTCCTTACAATTGCATATTCTTCAACTACTAACCCTTTCCAACGCCCGCCAATATTCTCTTAGAATGTGAATTTTATGTCATCATTTTATTTTAATCGTCATTTTTTTCAATCAAACAAAAATGTCATTCTTATTTCACTTCTATATATCCAAACAAATCATCTTGTTATAGCCCTTTTCAACCCTCACAGTTTAAATTAATTAAAAGAAATTTTAATTACTTACCTGTGTTAGAGAGGCTTTACCCGCTTAAACCCAGATAAACCCTTTCACTCCCGGGGCCCATCTATGGTAATTTAAACCAACAACCCCATATTGTATATAACTTATAACAAGATTTTAATGTTGTATAGTAGAAACACATCTGTAAATGGTTATATGCATGATTGACATGTGTCATATATCATCATATGTAATGTAATTTGTACAAACTGAGGATAATAAATAAAACTCTTTAATAGATTAAGAGTTGAGCTAAGGAGATGGAAGTCACAAAACAACAAGGTCTAAAGATAGATTGGAAGCTGTCAGGACGGCGCCAGTAGAATGTCACTAGACGACCCCCTCTCACATCTGGTGACATGCAAAAAAACCTTTTTCTCAGAAAAGGTACATAAAGCCCCGTCCTAGCTAAAAATACAGTCAGTTCAGTACCTGCGCGAGCCCACGTCGGTCGTACCTCGGGTCCATCTCATCCATCATGTAGACCTGTAAGAAACTTATATCTCCCCATCTTTCGCTCCTAGCTCAACTTTTATCTGTTCCCGGAACTTTCTTAGTACAACTGTGTCTTCCATTTTTTTTTGTGTGGACATTCCCAAGCTTTCCACTCTGCCTCGACCATTGACTGTACTTTGTGAGAACTGTAAAAGGTCTTCCAAGGTGCAGAGAGGTACTGGAAAACTCTCCATCCTGACTGTTTCTCTCGGTCAACACATTATAGCGAGAGTCAACACTTCATCATCACAAAGTTAGTCGACAGGATTCTACAAGAGCTACCAGAACTTCACATCATACAAGTTAGTCGACAGGTTTTTACAAGAGGCTACCAGACCTCACCAAATATACACTTTTATGTTGGCCCCAGGGTGTTATATTGTGGCGAAGAAATATTTTATTATTTAATTTAATATATATAGTATTCAATGAAAATATTCAACAGATTATAAAAATATATCACTCTGTATTTGTGAAATCATCTTTAAAATATTTCTTTGCTTGCTTGCTTAAGATTCCCTAGCTGTAGATAGTTTTGCTGACTTGTTAAAAATTGTCGACTCGTCGCTGTGACGTCATCAATAAATACTTTTACATCTTAGGATATTTCAAGGCTTGATTTCTACGCTACAACTGGTGAAGAAGCTGGATCGATACCCATTCAGAAAAAAAACGTTAAATTGATTCAGTTGAGCAAGAAGAAACAACCATGAACATCAAGAAAGAAGCAACAAATCAGGTAGGTTCATTTTTTATACAACATTTACCTAGAAACCCTTCAATGTTCTCTGGTGAGGATGCTGAAGATCCCCATAACTGGTTGAAAAAGTACGAACGTGTGGCGAAGCATAACCAATGGGATGAAACACTTTGTCTCGCCAACGTTTACTTTTATTTAACCGGCACTGCTCTCATGTGGTTTGAGAAAAATGAGGAGAGCATCCTGTCATGGAAGGAGTTCATGTCCCAGTTAAAATCAGTTTTCGGAAAAAACGAAAACTTGAGGTTACGAGCAGAGAAAACCTTAAAAACTCGCGCACAATTAAAAGGTGAAAGCACCGAATTTTATATTCAAGACGTCCTGCGCCTCTGCAAAGAGGTAGACCCTCTTATGAATGAGGAAGATAAAATATCCCATTTGATGAAAGGGATAGCAGAGGAGCTCTACCAGGCACTTCTCCCAAGAGATGCACATACCACTGAACAATTTGTCACCGAGTGTCGCCGCGTTGAAGCGCTACATTGTAAGCGAGTAACCCCAACCAGGTACGAGCGACTGCCAAATGTGGCGTCTCTCGGTGATCATGATGACAGGGCAGATCTGTCATCTATGATTAGGCAAATGGTTCGCGATGAGGTACAGCGAGCATTAGCCTCTCCTCGAGAAGAACCAGAAATTTCTGCAATTGAACATATGGTGCAGCAAGAAATTGAAAAAAACCATTGCGCCAATTTCTAGAAGTTTCCCTCAAAATAGGGCGCCAAGGCCATTACCAAGCCCTAGGTACGAGTTTCAACCCAGAAATTTCCAACCTAATCCGCAGCAGCCGAAACAAGTAAACGGAAGACGCGATACCAACGAATGGCGAACCACGGAAGGTAAGCCAATCTGTTTCCACTGCGGACGCCCTGGCCACGTCGTGCGCTACTGCCGTGACAGGAGGAGAGAATATGAAGGAGAAAAAACTTGGAATTACAAACAGAGAGATAGGCTAGAGCCTAGAACATTCTATAATTCTCGGAGCAGCCCAACGACGACCTGCCAAGAGAAAATAGACGCCGCTACCGAAGCCCCTCTCCTTACACTGGCCGAAAAGGACAATATTCGTCTCCTGATAGAAGACCCAGCCAGTCGCCTCACCGTTCCCGTCAGGAAAACTAGAAGATGCGTCCTATTTTGGAGGTAAGGCCGCAAAATTTATAAATCCTTCCTTATCGACTACATTAGAATTAAAAGAAAATTACATAGACATTAAAATAGAAGGAAAAATGACGCGTGCCATCTGCACACTGAAACTGGACTTGAATGGACTACAGAAAGGCTTTGAATTTGTCGTTATGGAAGACTGTAGTCACGAAGTTATTCTTGGTTGGGACTTTTTGAAGTTATCTAGGGCGATAATTGATTCAGCTGACGACACACTCTTCTTAGAAAAATGTATTTTTGAGGATACCCCTAAGAACAGCTCACCTCTCTACTCGGAATTGGAATATAGAATCGAACCCGCCTCTATTCATTTAATAGAAGTAGCAAGTCGTGACATTCCTAATGACGCAATTGTGGTGGCAGAATGTCGAAAATAGCTATTGCTGGAAAGAAAACTAATGGCTCCCTCCTCTGTCATTTCACTTACCAATAACCGAGGTAAACTTTGGGTGGTGAATTGGAGTCCATATCCGAAACTAATCCCACAGGGGATGCATTTAGCCGATAGTGCTGTCATTGAAGATAGTCAATTATGTACTCTAGCTGATTGTAACCAAGTGGAAACAGAGGCGGAACATTCTGAAGACCCAAAAATCTCGGAATGTTTATAGATGAATCACTTTATGAATCTCAAAAAGAAAAATTAAGAAATTTGTTAAAAAACTATACGGATATTTTCGAATTTCGTAAAAGAAAACAATTCAAGGACGTCAATGTTAAACACCGAATTAACACTGGAGACCACCTACCGACCAAACAAAGACCTTACCGAGTTGCACCAAGAGAACGCCAAATTATTCAGGATTAGGTAAACAAGATGGAAAAACTTGACATCATTCAGCCCTCTGAAAGTCCGTGGGCCTCACCTGGACGGAAGCTGGAGATTCTGCGTCGATTAACGCCACCTTAACAAAATAACAAAAAAGGATGTCTACCCTCTCCCAAGGACCGACGACACTTCAGACTGTTTACGGGGAGCAAGATTTTATTCTTCCATGGACCTCCAATCAGGGTACTGGCAAATCGACGTAGAAGAATCGGACCGTGAGAAGACAGCATTTATAACTCCAGAAGGACTGTACGAGTTCAAAGTAATGCCATTTGGGTTATGTAATGCTCCAGGTACCTTCGAACGAATGATAGATAATCTTCTGAAGGGTCTTAAGTGGACTATTTGCTTGTGTTACCTCGATGACCTTATCGTTTTTTTTTTTCAGTTGGCTTTGAAAAACATCTAAGACGCCTTCAACTTGTATTAAATTGCCTAAGAAAGCCGGATTATGTCCCAATTCCAAGAAATGCAAGTTTGGTGCAAAAACTATCACGGTTCTTGGACATGAGGTGAGTGAAAATGGAATTCGTCCCGACCAAGAAAAGATTCGAGCAGTCCGCGACTTCGCTACGCCAAGGTCATTGAAGGAAGTTAGTTGGAACCAGGAAGAGTAAAATGCATTCGAAGCTCTCAAGTCAGCGTTAATTTCCGAACCCGCTCTTGGACATTTTGATTACTCATCCCCAACCGAAATACACACTGACGCAAGCAACTACGGAATAGGAGCAGTATTAGTGCAGGTACAAAAGGGAAAGGAAAGAGCCATTGCTTATGCATCCAGAATCTTAAATAAGGCAGAAAAATATTATTCAACCACAGAAAGGGAATGCCTTGCCATCATTTGGGCTATCAATAAATTCCGACCATATGTCTTTGGACAGCCGTTCACTATTGTTACAGACCACCACTCTTTGTGCTGGCTGACCAACCTCAAAGACCCATGTGGGAGGTTAGCAAGATGGGCACTTCGGCTGCAAGAGTTTTGACGTTACTGTCGTGTATAAGAGCGGAAGGAAACATCAGGACGCAGACTGCTTATCAAGAGGTCCATTAGAATACAGTGAAGATATGGAGGAAGATATTCCAAGCATAGTGACTTTGCAGAACTTAGCGAAGAGCAGATGAATGATCAAGCTCTTAGAAAAATTGCTGACCAATTACAAAGTACTCCTAATAATTCCTTTGTAAAAATCGATAACACGCTCTACAGAAAAAAAATTATGATCCAATGGGGAAACCATGGCTTTTGGTGGTTCCACGCCATTTAAGGCAGGAATTACTGAAAAATTTCCATGATTCACCCACGGCTGGTGACCTCGGATTTACTAAAACCTATGACCGAATAAGAAAAAAGTATTACTGGCCCAGAATGTATAGAACAGTTAGAAGGTATGTGGCACACTGTTCAGATTGTCTGAGGCGTAAACATCAGCCCCAACTCCACTCAGGGCACTTACAGCCAATACCTGTTCCTGAAGTTGCCTTTGAAAAGGTAGAAATGGATCTCCTGGGGAGATTTCCAACATCAGAAAGTGGCAACCGTTGGATTATTGTATGTACGGACTACCTAACGAAATATGCGATAACTAAAGCCCTACCCACAAGTGAATCCATGGAAGTTGCCAAAATCTTCATTGAAAATGTCATCTTAACGCACGGCGCGCCGAGGGAATTAATCACGGATAGAGGAAGGAACTTCACATCTTCAATGATAAGTGATCTTAACAACCAGTGCAGAATAACCCATCGGAAGACGACCGCCTATCACCCCCAGACAAACGGACTCACGGAGAGGTTGAATAAGACCATAGCAGACATGCTGTCCATGTATGTAGATGTCAACCAGAAAGATTGGGACAGGATTCATCGATTCGTTATATTTGCATACAACACAGCAAAACAAGAGTCTACTGGGTTCACCCCATTTCTCCTTGTACACGGGCGTGAAGCCGAGACTCCACTGGACGTGTTATTCCCCAAGTTATTGCCAGAAGACGATGATTTCATCCAAACTCTAGGGGCAAGAGCCGAAGAAGCCCGAAAACTGGCACATATCAACTCCATGAGATCTCAAGATAGCAATAAACATCGCTATGACGCCTATCACAGAAATATAATCTATCAGCCTGGAGATCTTGTATGGATCTTTATCCCTGTGCGTAAAGTGGGATATTCGGAAAAACTAATGAGACGTTACTTCAGCCCATACAAAGTAACCCGAAAACCCATCACTATCTTTTCAGCCATTGCTTCAGTTCATCGTAGAAAAACGACAGTACTGCTTGACAATTTTTTCTTTTTGATTTTGTAATTTCGAAAAACTCTTTGAACACAGTTCCCCAGATTCAAAAATCCCAACTTCTGGTCTGAATACGCCTCAATATTTAATTTCAATCATTCGCAGAGCACAATCACCAACGCAATGCACAAAGCGTTCATTTATTTCAACTTTCAACTTTTTTTTCAGCTCAAGCGGACCACAATCAACCTTTGATTGCATGTCAAGTCAGATCACCTACTGTCGCTACAATTGTACTTATCGCATGGCTCTACCACCCCTTTCAATCATATTAATAAGCAACTTTTCTTCAGCAATTTAACCCAATAACCCTAAAATTGTGACAAAGCACTGTAACCCTTATATAGGATCGCAAGTGAAACATTGCCTTGGAAGACGCTCAAGTCTATATCCTCGCTTTGCACCTGGATCTGATTATTTGGTTGCATGTCTAATACTTACAATTGCATATTCTTCAACTATTAACCCTTTCCAACGCCCGCCAATATTCTCTTAGAATGTAAATTTTTATGTCATCATTTTATTTTAATAATCATTTTTTTAAATCAAACAAAAATGTCCTTTTTATTTCACTTTTATATATCCAAATGATTCATCTTGTTATAGCCCTTTTTAACCCTGACAGTTTAAATTAATTAAAATATATTTTAATTATTTACCTGTGTTAGAGAGGCTTTACCTGCTTGAATCCGGATAAACCCTTTCACTCCCGGGGCCCATCTATGTTAATTTAAACCAACAACCCCATATTGTATATAACCTATAACAAGATTTTCATGTTGTATAATAGAAACACATCTGTAAATGATTATACGCAAGATTGACATATGTTATTACATCATCATATGTAATGTACTTTGTACAAACTGAAGATAAATAAATGAAACTCTGTAATAGATTAAGAGTTGAACTAAAGCAAAAGGTCAAAACGTCTAAAATCGAGATAGATTTAGAATTCCCACAACAAAGTCTAAATATAGATTGGAAACTGCCACGGCGCCAGTTTAGAATATCGCCAGACGATCCACACTCTTCGCATCTGTTCAAATGCAATTCTTCCTTTCTCAGGAAAGATATATAAGGCCCCCGTCTTATCCTATAAATACAGTCACTTGACAGTCACTTCACCATCTGCGTGAGCCCTCGTCGGTTGTCATCAAGGTCCTCCTCATCCACCATGTAGACCAGTAAGAACTCTTCTATCACCATCTTTCGCTCCTAGCTCAACTTTTATCTGTTCACGGAACTTTCTTAGTGCAACTGTGTCTTCGTTTTTCGTGTGGACATTCCCAAGCTTTCCACTCTGTCTCGACCACGACTGCCTGTACTTTGTGAGAACTGTTAAAGGTCTTCCAAGGTGCAGAGAGGTACTGGAAAACTCCAAATCCTGACTGTTCCTCTCGGTCAACACACTATAGCGAGAGTCAACAGGATCTCATCATTACATATATATATGCAATGAGATGAGGTCTGGTAGCCTCTTGTAGAATCCTGTCGACTAGAAATGTGATGTGTCTGGTTGACTCTCGCTGGTGATGAGTCCCTGTCAACTCTCGCTGTACTGTGTTGACCGAGAGGAACAGTCAGGATAAGGAGTTTTCCAGTACCTCTCTGCACATTGACAGACCTTTTACAGTTCTCACAAAGTGCAGACAGTCGTGGTCGAGGCAGAGTGGAAAGCTTGGGAATGTCCATACACAAAACACGAAGACACAATTGCACTAAGAAAGTTCCGTGAACCGTTAAAAGTTGAGCTAGGAGCGAAAAATGGAGATAGAAGAGTTCTTACTGACTACATGGTGTATGAGGTGGATCTGGGGTACAAACCGACGAGGGCTCACGCAGATGGTCAAGTGACTGTATTTTTGGCTAAAGACGGGGGCTTTATATACCTTTTCTGAGAAAGGGAGCATTGTCTTTCATCAGATTTGAGAGGGACGTGGATCGTCTGGTGAATTCTACTGGCGCCGTGGCAGTTTCCATTTTAAGACCTTGTGTGGGAATTCTAAATCTATCTCGATTTTAAACGTTATGACTTCTATCTCTTGCTTCATCTCAACTCTTAATCTATTACAGAGTTTTATTTATTTATCCCCAGTTTGTACAAAGTACATTACATATGATGATGTAATAACATATGTCAATCTTGCGTATAATCATTTACAGATGTGTTTCTATTATACAACATGAAAATCTTGTTATAAGTTATATACAATATTGAGTTGTTGGCTTAAATTCCCATAGATGGGCCTCGGGAGTGAAAGGGTTTATCCGGGTTTAAGCGGGTAAAGCCTCTCCAACACAGGTAAGTAATTAAAATTACTTTTAATTAATTTAAACTGTGAGGGTTAAAAAGGGCTACAACAAGATGATTTGTTTGTATATATAAAAGTGAAATAAAAATGACAATTTTGTTAGATTTAAAAAAAATTATGATTAGAATAAAATGATGACATAAAAATTAACATTCTAAGAGAATATAGGCGGGCATTGGAAAGGGTTAGTAGTTGAAGAAAATGCAATTGTAAGTATTACACATGCAACCAAATAATCAGATCCAGGTGTAAAGCGAGGATATAGACTTAAGCGTCTTCCTTGGCAATGTTTCACTTGCGATCCTATATAAGGGTTACAGTGCTTTGTCCCAATTTTAGGATTATTTGGGTTAAAAGTTGTTGAAGAAAAGTTGCTTATTAATATGATTGAAAGGGGTGGTAGAGCCATGCGATAAGTAGAATTGTAGCGACAGTAGGTGGTCTTACTTGACTCGAAATCAAAGATTGATTGTAGTTTGCTAGAGCTGGAAAAAAAAGTTGAAAGTTGAAAAAAGTGAACGTTTTGTGCATGCGTTGGTGATGTGCTCTGCGTATGATTAATATGAGCTCTTGAAGCGTGTTCAGGCCAGAAGTTGGGGATTTTAAATCTGAGGAACAGTGTTCAAAGAGTTTGTTAAATTACGAAATAAAAAAAAATGCCAAGCAGTGCTGTCGTTCTACAATGAAGTGACGCAATGGCTGAAAAATATAGTAATAATAAAGTATAGGGAATTGGTTGAAGAATATGATTGTTGAAAACGATTGTTGTAGATGTGTTGGAAAAAGGAGGGAGAGAGGGCACTGAACACCGGAGGATTTTATTAAACCGATCACGGTAAGATAACACAACTAACTAACTAACCAAGACATCCATCTATATATACACCACAGAGTAACCGGTCACTGGTCAAAACAATTATATCATGAAATCCGAGAGAATTGCCATTTTAACACTTCCTCTCAATTCATCAGATTTCTACATTCCAAATCCAGTGACGTGTTTTTCATACAAAAACCTTGGTAGGCCTTTAGTAAGGATGTCGGCAACATTTTCTTGGGTTGGTGTGTGGACGACCTCGACAAGTCCATCGCTGCAAATGCTTCTGATGTAATGCCATTTGATGTCAATATGCTTAGTTCTGGCATGATAAACCGGATTTCTCGCCAGCTGTTGAGCACCCTGGTTATCCGTCTTCAGAACAGTCGGTCCATTCAGCAATTCACCAAATCCCATCTCGTCCAACAGCGCTCTAAGGTAGACTGCCTCCTTTCCTGCTTCACAAAGTGCGATGTACTCAGATTCTGTGCTCGAAAGAGTGACAGTCTGCTGCTTCTTCGATTCCCAGGCTATTGGACCTCTTGCCAAAAAGTAAACAATTCCCGTATGAGATTTTCTATCCACGAGGTTTCCACCCCAATCAGCGTCGACATAACCATGAAGAGCCTCATTAGATTTCCTGTAGGTAATCCTCAAACATGAGGTGCCTTTCAAATAGCGGAGGACACGCTTGGCAGCATTCCAGTGCTGTCTCCTAGGATCATTACTGAACTGTCCCAAAGCACTAACTGCATAGGCTATATCAGGCCTTGTCGACACTGAGAGATATATCAATGATCCAATCAGTGATTGGTATTCTACCTTTTTCACTGGCTCATTCTCACCTTCTATAGATGAAATTTTTGTTAACTTGGAGTTCGAGTCCATGGGTGTAGAAATAGGCTTTGCCTCTTTCATCCTATATTTCGCCAGAAGTTCTTCAATATATCTCTTTTGATCTATGGATATTGAACCATCCTCTTTCATTTGTATCCTTATACCCAGGCAACAATTTATCCCTCCAAGATCCTTTATTTTGAATATTCTCTTCATACTTTCTTTAAAGGATTTCAACGTGTCTTCTCTTTCAGCCGCAATTATCAGATCATCAACATAGATTGCCACCAGGAGAATACCTTCATCATGCTTGATATAGACACAATTGTCAGATTGAAGTTGCTTCAGTCCCAAATTCTTTAATTCATTGTCAAGCTTTTCATGCCAAACTATTCCAGCTTGTTTTAACCCATAAATGGCCTTCTTGAGTCGACATACCTTCTCTGGATATTTTCTTGAGACGAAGTTTTCCGGCTGTGTCATGAAAATTTCTTCTTTAATTTCTCCATTTAAATAAGCAGATTGAACGTCCATCTGATGGAGTATCAAGTTGTATTCAACAGCCAAGGCCAAAAACATTCTAATAGTACTTTGGCGCACTACTGGGGCAAAAGTTTCCTCGTAGTCTATTCCGTACTGCTGTGAATAGCCTTTTGCTACCAGGCGAGCCTTATGGCGCTCAACAGAACCATCACTATTGCATTTCGTTTTGAATACCCATTTGGTTCCTATGATGTTTCGATTCTTAGGGGGATCAACCAATTCCCAAGTTTTGTTCTCAATCAAGGAATCAAACTCTTCCTCCATTGCTTTCTTCCAAAAATAAGAATCCCTTCCTGACAGCGCTTCCTCTGCGTCTTTTGGATCTGGCAAGTATTTCGCCGCTAGAAGTTCTTGTGTTGACAAATTGGCTGTAGGGTACTCCTTTCTTGGTCGGCCAGGTTTTCCTGTTCTAATATACCTTGGTCTTCCTCTTCCTCTTCTAGAAATGACCACTTCACTTTCTGACGGCTCGTCCACTAAATCAGACATCTCTAGATCCGATTCACTTTCAATTTCAGTTTGTGAATCAGCTTCGGACGTGCTTCCCTTTTCTTCTACTAGAGGGATTTCATTGAAAGAAGCCCTTTCTGAACCAACATCAATTTCAACGACTTCATTCCTAATTTTGGACAATTCTGGTTCAATAAAACGTACATCTCTACTTTTTATAATTGTACGTGTACCAGGCTTCCAAAGTCTGTATGCCTTAGATTCTGTGAAATACCCTATTAATTTGTATTCCTCACTGCGAGGTGCGAATTTAGATCTATTCGGCCTATTATTCACGGCAAACGATTTACTTCCTATAATTTTTAAATGAGAAACTACAGGTTTTCTTTTGGTAAATAACTCATGTGGAGTTTTACAATCGTTATTTCTCGGGCATCTATTTCTGATAAAAGTTGATGTATGTATCAATTCAGCCCATAAAGTTTCAGGTAAATCACCTTCGATCATGAAGCACCTAGTCATATCCAGTAGAGTTCTATTCGCTCTTTCAGCTACACCGTTCTGTTGAGGTGTATATTCGACAGAGAGCTGACGTCCTATACCTTCTCCTTCTAGGTAATCTTTGAACTCTTTGCTAAGGTATTCAGGCGCATTATCACTTCTAATACATTTCAACCTTTTTCCGGTTTGCTTCTCAGCATAATTTTTGAATATTCTAAATCCTTTGAATACTTCACTTCTCGATTTCATTATAAATGTGAAGATAAATCCTGAGAAGTCATCAATAAATGTTGAAAAATAAAGGGCGCCACCCAATGATTTTGTTCTCATGGGACCACAAATATCAGTATGGATCAGCTCCAGTGGTTCCCTTGCTCTCGTAAAAGACTCTTTCTGAAAAGGTAGCCTTGTTTGTTTACCTTTCAAACAAACTTCACAGGTAAAATTTTTAACATCAAAAATTGGCAGGCCGTATACAATATTTTGCATTTTTAGCTTTTTGAGATCTTGCAAATTTAAATGGCCAAATCTACTGTGCCATTTTTCGTAATTTTTCTCTCCAGCTATGCAAATTTCTCTTGTCGCTAATGCCTTAGGACAATTATTTTGACTTAAGATGTAAAGTCCATTCCTTTCATAGGCCTGTATGCAAATTTTTGTATGCAAATTCACTATTTCAGCCTTTCTGTACTTGAAATTTACGATATTATATTTGCCCGTACACCTACTGATGGAAAACAAATTGCCGTTTAATTCAGGAACAAATAAAACGTCTTCCAAGGATAAGGTTACAGGTCCGTTTTTACCCGAACATTCCAATTTTACCTTCCCCTTTCCCAGAGCTTCAATGAATCCACCATTGGCCAGTGTAATTTTCACTGGTGCAGTCTCCTCAAAATGATCGAATGAGTCTCTTGAGCTGCACATGTGGGCAGTTGCGCCACTATCCAGACACCATTCATTTGAGCCAAGTTTGCTCAAATATTTTGTCCCAAAGGACGTAACCATTTCATTTTTAGGGTTCCTGGACTTTCTTTTTCTGCAGTCGGCAGCTTTATGTCCCTTTTTCCCACAGAAGTGGCAGCTAAATGGGAATCCCTTTGGCTTTGGTTTTGATGTGCTGGGAAAATTCTTTCTTTCTGGGTTTCCAAGGAAAGCTTGTTCGGTATTAGTTGTGCCGTTCAATTGAGTTTGCCTAATTTCCTCCTCCAGCATTTTCACTTTTAAAGTTTCAAAGTTAGGCAGTTCGTCCCTAGTTTCTATCGCTGTTCTGAATCCTTCATAACTCTCTGGAAGGCTACATAATAAAAGGATAGAAAGGAAGTCCTCTGGGACTTGAGCATCCATTTCACTCAGCCTGTCAGCTAAACTGCTGAACTTGTTAAGGTTAACCTGCAGCCTTTCATTAGGATTCATCTTCAAGAGGATCAACTGTTTCGTAAGGAAAACCTTAGTTGCAGGCCCTTTTGGTTGATGCACTTTATTTAAATTTTTCCATGCTTCTGCAGAAGTTGTGCATTTTTTCACGTGTATTATTTCTGGAGGACTTAAACTTAGAACTATAGTTGCTAGCGCCTTCTGGTCATTTTTCTCCCATTCGTTGGATTCTACTTCGGTTTCAGGTTTGATCCTTATGCTATTTGCATATTCCCAAAGGTCGGAATGTATAAGAATCATTTTCATTTGCATCTTCCATGTTTCAAAATTTTCAGAATTTAATTTTTCTATTTGATAAAGGCTTGCCATTTTGAATAATTTCTTGATGCTATAATTTCTTTAAAGTAATCCTGGGCCCATAACCTGTTAAAAAGGAGGGAGAGAGGGCACTGAACACCGGAGGATTTTATTAAACCGATCACGGTAAGATAACACAACTAACTAACTAACCAAGACATCCATCTATATATACACCACAGAGTAACCGGTCACTGGTCAAAACAATTATATCATGAAATCCGAGAGAATTGCCATTTTAACAAGATGCCCATTAGTTGATGATAAACATTGTCATATAATAAAGCTATTTAAACAAATATAAAATATAGTGAATAAAAAGATAGAAATATGATTGCGGGTAAAAAAGTGTAAGTGGACAAAATTCAACATGTGATATATAAAAGATATAATAATTAAGAAAATAAAAGTGATTTTTGAGACAAATAAATGTTTTGCAATACTAAAATAATATCGTGAAAATAAAAGTAAATTTGATTAAAGTTTTTTTTAAATAATGTTGGATTAAAAATTGATTATTTAATTGAAAGGTAAAAATAAAACAATTATTCAAGATTATATACAAAAATTATGATATAATTAAAGGTTATTAATGATTAGATAGTTGTGTGTGTGTTAAGTAGTGGAAAATTGAACAATACGAGGTGTGTTCAACAAGTATCGCGACCTTTGTGTTTTTTCAAAAATTATTTATTTATTCATGAATACCTATTTTGTCCCCTTCAAAGTATTCTCCATGAGATATTATACACTTGTGGGAACGGTTTTTCCAATCTTCGAAGCACTTCAAAAAATCATTTTAAAAATATTTTTCAGCTCCTCCTTCGATGCCGTTTTTATCTCGTCAAGCATAGCGTTACGTCATCCTTTCATGGGCCTCTTCAGTTTAGGGAACAAGAAAAAGTCACAGGGGGCCAGATCTGGGGAATACGATGGGTGCGGCATCATTGGTGTGTTTTTTTGGCCAAAAAGTCGCGCACAAGCAACGATGTGTGAGCAGGGGCGTTATCGTGGGGCAAAAGCCAATTTTTGTTCTTCCAAAAATCCGGGCGTTTCTGGCGGATTTCTTCGCGCAAATTGCGCATAAATTTCAGGTAATATACCTTATTGACCGTTCTACCCTGTGGCAAGAACTCAAGATGCACCATGCCCCTGCAATCGAAGAAAACTGTCAGCAAAACTTTCACATTCGACCGAACTTGGCGCGCATTTTTCGGTCTTGATTCGTGCGGCAGCTTCCATTGAGATGATTGAGCTTTGGTTTCCAAGTCATAACCATAAACCCACGCTTCGTCACTAGTTATGACCCTCTGGAACAAATTTGGGTCGTCGCGGACAGAGTCCAACATCTCATTAGCAATGTTCCTACGATGCTTTTTTTGGTCGCAATTGAGCAATTTTGGTACGAATTTCGCGGCGACCCGTCTCATGTCCAAATCATTGATAAAAATCGAATGGCACGAGCCAATCGATATGTTTAGGTCCTCAGCAACTTCTTTAACGGTAATTCGACGATTGGCCAATATAATTTTCTCCACTTCATTATTTTTTTCGTCTGTTGTTGAAGTGCTCGGGCGTTGTCGTTCACATCTTCTCGGCCTTCTGAGAACATTTTGTACCACCGATAAACGTTGCTTCTGTCCAAGGTAGCTTCTCCGTATGCCACAGTCAACATTCGGAATGCATCCGCGCACTTAATTTCGTTTTTCACACAAAATTTGATACAGATCCTTTGATCCATATTTTTTAATAGGTAAAAATCGAAGACGATCCAAAACACCTGCAAGCAAAGCAGCTGTCAACAATTAAGTGAACATTCAAAATGGCCGAGCTTGTCGGCATAAGTGAGAGACATGAGTAGCAACATAAAGCCACAGAAAGATCGAAATTCGAATATACGTAACCCGCGAAAATTCAAAAGTCGCGAAACTTTTTGAACACACCTCGTATTCTCGTTTATCCAAAAGGTGATATGTAGAGAATAAATTCTCTTTTCCATTATAAAGTCTATATCAGACTCAACCAAGTAGTTTTAATTGGTGATTAAATTAACATGTAAAATGTTTAATATGTGTGGTGTGGTTGAGGAGTTTGTGAGATTCTCGAGGAAATCTAAATTATTAGTGTGAAACATGTGTTTAAAATGGCGATCATGAAGCTAGCGGTCATTTACATTTGCCTTGAGCAAGGGAATGTAACTTAAATAGATTCGACTTTGGGGAGTGATGCCTAAAGGGCGTCCACTTTCTATCTTTCTCGGTATCGTCGGAGGTGTTTGTTATTTTTGTTATTTACTTGAAACTGGCTTCTTTTGTAGAGGTTGGCAATTTTCTGTTATAATTGAAAGATATGATTTTCTCGGTTTTCGTAGTTGTTGTGTTTCGAAGTTAGTTTAGACTTAGTAAAAATGTTATTCAGTGATGTCAGGATTAGATGTGAGTGAAAATGCGACTTTCGACGTGGACACGCTTTGGGGTGAGATGTGTCACAGACATGAAGGCGTCTTTGGCCTGAAAAGTGAAATGGTTTTGTAGTGTCGCGCTGTGACACGAAGTGAGAAGTGATTTGGAAAGGTGTCACGTGAAGTCGTTGTTTTGGCACAAAATCTAACCAGTTTCTCCATGAATAACAAATTTACTAAAGTCATGGGTGGTGGTTGTTTGAAACACATCGCGAATATATATATTGTTAGTGTTTAGTGGGGCGACGTTATGGAGCGTGTGTAGCTTGAAATTGGATTTGTTTGTGAAGTCGCGCACTAATAATTGTTGTCAATTGGATAAAGTGATATGTGAGTGTTGTGACGTTTGTTGAGAGAGATATTTTGATGATTAAATATGCATGTAAAAGGAAAGGATGAGGAAGTGTATTTATCCTCGAATATTAACTTGTTTTGGGGAAGGACAGTTATTTTTCTATTTGTGATTTTGAAAATATTGTATCTTTCGATTTTTTTTTGCAATTCAAAAAATAATTTGTTTTATTATAAGAGAGTAGAATATGTGTTGTTAGTTAGATTAATTGGAGAAGTTTGAAGTTTCAAATTTATAATTATATTTATTATTACTTAGGTACTTGTGTGATGAGAGAAGCGTGGACGCGGGCGCCGCTTGGAGGCGCTGCATGAACCAATGGGAACGGCCCACCTCAACCGTCAGTCTTCTTCCTTGTATATACCAAAATACTGCCTTTGTTCTACTGCTGTGTGCGGTTGTTGTTCTTCTGTACGCATATGTATCCTTATATCTAATAATAATAATATATTTATAAAATCACTTATTTGGCTGTTCTTTCTGCAACATCGACCCACATCATGGTGACAGGGCGTGGTTAGCTGCATAAAAAGAACGAAAAGTAAGTGAAACCAAGATGGCGTCGTCTTCCCAAACGCTTGCCAGCAGCAATTATCGATCATGGAAATTTAACATGAAGATGCTTCTGATCGAAAGAGGATTATGGGAATGTGTAATTAACGGAGAAACGATCGACGCTGATAAGGATCAAAGAAAATATGAGAGGATAAAAATTAAACAAGAAAAGGCACTGGCAACGATTGCTCTATCAATTTCTACAGAGCAACAAATGCACATTATCGACTGTAAGACTGCAAATAGACTGGAACAAATAGTTGAACCGAAATCAAGGGCGCGAATTCTTCAATTCAAGAAATAATTCGTGAACATCGAGTTCACATCGAAGAAGAAAATATAATAAATTACCTATCAAGATTGAATACCTGCAGTGATCATTTCAGAGAAAAGGGGTGTGAAGTAAAGGATGAATATCTGGCATATTCTATGCTAGCTGGACTACCAGACTTATATGATGGGATTATAATGAATTTTGGAAACATGACGGATGATGAGTTCACGTCATCCAAGGTAAAGCAGGTCCTGCTAACGGAACACGAGAGAAGAACAACCAGAAAAGAGGATTCATCCAAGGAGGTGCTACAGGTGAACAAATATCAAAATAAAAGCAGCACCAACAGTCGAAAAAAATGCTACCGATTCGGGAAGATCGGTCACATCGCCGCCAACTGCCGAGGAATGAAGCAAACAACTACTGGGAACCGCGATAATCAGCATTATCAGAGGAAGGTAAACAGATCAGATAACTTCCTGGCTGCACTCAACCTAACGAGCGACGAGGATTCGTGGCTACTGGACAGCGGAGCAACCAACCATGTGTGCTGAAACAAAGACTGGTTCGTTGACCTTCGGGAGGTGTCATCTGATCCTATCATGACTGCGAATGGGACAACTGAGGCCAAAGGATATGAACACATATTTCTCCAGACGTTTATCCATAATGAAAGCATCGAAATCAAGCTAAACAATGTGCTATACGACCCAAATGTGCGAAGGAATCTGCTGTCAGTCTCCAAGATATAAGAAAACGGCAACCGTGTGACCTTCCGTAATATGGTAGCTCGCGTTTTCAACCCAGAAAACAGGATTATAGCGGAAGCGACAAATGTAAATGGCCTCTACATTGTAAAAGGTAAGACCTTAAACTCCAGTAAAACCGCATTTAATAGTGAAAGGGACCATTTTCAGAACAATTCCTTGAGAACGTGGCATCAAAGGTTATGCCATATTGACAGTAACGCCATTGAAAAGATGGCGCGGGAGGAGCTGGTAATAGGCTTAGAAATTTCCTCTAGAGACAAAGGCCTATGCGACGATTGTTGTATCGCCAAATCAACTAAAGCGTCACATAAAAACCTATGCAATATTAGATCAAAACGGACCTTGGAGCTTATACACACAGATATTTGCGGTCCAATGCCGGTAAAATCAACCGGAGGCAATATATACTTTCTATCTTTTGTTGATGATTTATCAAGAAGGATTACTGTGTATTTTCTGAAAAACAAAGATGAAGTATTAAAACATTTCGATATCTATAGAGCCACTGTAGAGAGACAAACTGGTAATAAAATCAAAGTGTTACGATCGGATAATGGACTTGAGTTTTGCAATAGAGAATTCCAAGACAAATTATAAAAACTAGGGATAAAGCATGAACTAGGGATAATGGACTTGAGTTTGGCAATAGAGAATTCCAAGACAAATTACAAAAACTAGGGATAAAGCATGAACGCACGGACGTGTATTCTTCGCAAATGAACGGTGTGGCAGAACATGTAAATCGAACACTTTTAGATATGGCCCGCGCTTGTTTACATAGCGCTAATCTCCCCCAAATATTTTGGGCAGAAGCGGTAAACACAGTTGCTTACATTAAAAACAAATGTTATAGAAGTGCTCTAAAAGACAAAGTGCCTGATGGACTTTGGTTAGAAAGAAAACCTAGTGTAAGACACCTAAAAGCGTTTGGATATTTGGCATATAGCCATATACCAAGAGAAAGAAGGCGAACATTAGACCATCGGGCATGTAGATGTATTCTGGTAGGATACTCCACTCAAACACGTGGATATCGTCTCTGGTGCCCAGAATCATGAAGGGTGATTGAAACAAAAAATGTTAGATTCGATGAGTCTAAAATTGGACTAGAGTGGACCAAAATAGTCGAAGAGACAGAACCGGAAAGGTACAACCACGTTTGGCTAGAACCTGAGGCTAATTATGATAAGGGCCTAGAGAATGAATTACCGAGTAATTTGGATTCAGTGGTGGTAGAGGACGCTCTGCCACAACCCTCCACCTCTAAAAACATTGTTCGAATTCCATATGGGAGGAAAGGTAAACCAAGAGTAGAGTTAAATCTTTTAGATGTTACCGAGCCGCAAAATTTTGAAGAGGCAGTCCGATCTCCCGAAGCCGTGTATTGGAGAAATTCAATGGACGATGAGATTAGAGTGCTTCAGGACCGAGGCACTTGGGAGTTATCAACATTACCGCCGGGAAAGAAACCGATTAGCAGCAGATGGGTGTATAAGCTGAAGACAAATGAGAGCGAAAATGTAGAGCGTTTAAAGCACGTTTAGTAGCTAGAGGTTTCTCACAGAAACAAGGAATAGATTTTCAGGAAACTTATGCACCTGTTATTGACTTAGCTGTAATCAGAGTTTTGATAACGTTAAGTTTGAACATGAAATGGTACAATAGACATCTCGACGTAGATAACGCTTATCTATATGACGACTTAGAAAGAATAATTAGCGGAGAGATCAAGATTGTCTACATCCCGACAAAGGAGAACCTGGCCGACGTCTTCACCAAGACCCTGAGCAAAGTGGCTCACAAGAACGCCTGTGACTTCATGAACTGTTCTACCGTCCAGCGCTTCAGTGGGGGAATGATGAGAGAAGCGTGGACGCGGGCACCGCTTGGAGGCGCTGCATGAAGATAACTGACTAATGGGAACGGCCCACCTCAACCGTCAGTCTTCTTCCTTGTATATACCAAAAGACTGCCTTTGTTCTACTGCTGTGTGCGGTTGTTATTCTTTTGTAAACATATGTATCCTTATATCTAATAATAAATATATATTTATAAAATCACTTATTTGGCTGTTCTTTTTGCAACATCGGCCCACAACATTGTGTATTGCTAGTTTATTGTAATACTTTACTGTTTTGTATTTAAAACCGTTGTTTAAATACTCTTTATTAAGATTTTTATTGTCATTAATAAAATTTGTTTTAATGTTGTTGATTCTATAAAATATTTAAAAATTGACCAAAATATATGCCTTTGCAGCAATTTAACGATATGTTGGAATTAACATTATATAATATAATAATTTTAAAATTATAGCAATTTCTTTTGTCATATGTTCCAACAGATTTGTTTGCAAGGTTTATATTTAAGTCTAAAAAGTTAACTTTTATGTTATTAATTATCTGAAAGAGGTACATCAAATGTCAAAAAACTATATGATAATACAAAACCGTTAATGATATAATCAACTGTTGTGGTCAGTAATGGCTGTACCTCCCACCGAACTATGATACAATTAAAAATAACTTCCTAAGATTATAAAAACAAAAATAGAACAGCTTATTCAACAAGACTTCGCTAGACTCGACAATTCGAAAACTTTTTCAAACTATAAACTTCTCTGTAATTCATTTATGCCAGAATGATACTTGTCATGGAATCTGTCATCGAAGATAGCCTTCATTGCACGGACTAGAATTACTTCAACTCTAGATAGAGAAAGTCATATTCTCATCATCAAAAACGAAAACATTCACCGCAGGATTTGTGGAAATATCTGATGAAATCTCCCACTATATCATAGAATGCAAATATTTAGGTGAAGAAAGAAAAAACTCTTAAAAACACCTTCTGGAGATATAGCAACCCACTGAAGACGCTGAGAACTATTTCAGAAAAGAAAAATATAGCAATAGAACTCAATAATTTCTACAGATCAATTGTAAATAGATTCATACACAAAATAGGTAGTGAGGAAAGTTTTAGAACAGATGTGTCAAAGGCTCACGTGCACATTCCCCATGTGAGACAAAAAAATACTGTATTATTTTGTTGTTGTATGGCGAAATCCATACAGGACAATGAGCCCTGATAAAAGCCTTTGTTGTTGTTGTTGTTATTAGTTATATTTTCATTATTTTTAAGTTTCAAATATTTAGGGTATATTTTGTAAATTAGATTATTGAATTGTGGGTTATTCAAGATAATAATGTCATCTACATAGCGGAATATATGCCAATTTACATTATTCTGTAGAAAGAATTCTCTTTCATACCAAAAAATAATAAGTTGGCTAGTAGAAGACTGGATGAAGTTCCCATAGGAACACCTTTTGACTGAATATATATTTTGTTTTCAAAATTAACATAATTGAAATTTTAGAAAGTTTCAAGTAATGTTTTCGCTGTATTATTATCTAACTTAAATGTTTTATATTTGTTGTGAATAATTTGAATATGCAATGTTTTATCATTAATGAATTCGTTTATTAAGCTGTGAATTTTATTATTAAGGTCTTCAAAACGTATGTTAGAGTAAAGATCTTCAAAATGAAATGTATGAATTGTATTGATCTTTGGTAGATTATTCGTTAAAAAGTCAATATTTTTTATTAGAATCATGTTTGTTAGTTATTTTATATATGATGAATTGAGGTGTTGAAGCTAGTCTCAAATCAATGTTTTTTATGACTGAGTTTATTCCTGATGTGATTGTTTTAAATGAGATTGGTGTTTTTTTTTTGTAATTTAGGAATAATATAAAATATCGGTATGTTTGTGTTTTTGTTGTAATTTATGATTTTTAGTGAGATTTCTACATTTTTAATGTCTTTTTTGATTTTAGTTTCCGTTGTTCTTATGAAAGTGTATTTACTATTGTTATTAATTTTAATTTTTTTTAGAAGGTCACAATATAATTTTTTACATATGATAGATAAATTATTTGAACATTTATCTATTGGACATATGATAAAATCTTTTTGTAAGCCTTCAAAAGTGTCTTTCAAGGAAGTAATTCCCGATTCATTAGGTTTTGTGTATTTTAGTGTGTTGTTATAATATATATATAGTTTTTTATTTCTTTTCTCAATTTATATTTCCATTCTAGGAAAGTAAATTCAGGAATTTTGTGTTTTATACTAGTTTTATTAATGAATATATCGATGTCTTTGAATATAGATTTAATTGTATAATTGAAATTGTGTTTGATCTGAGGTATATTTTTTATCTCTCCTCTATTTAAAATGTTTTGGGATTTTGGTTCCAAAAAATAATAATAGCTAGTTAAAATATGTCCTGTAAATTTATATATATCTAGAACATTTGGAAATTACACTTAGATTTTTTTAAATTTGTGAGATTATTAATAAACTGGTCATAATTGCATAATATACTGCCTATATTTTTGTTATATTTCCAGGTAGTTTTAAAATTTAAAACCTTTATAGGAAATAAACTGTTAATAGATTAGTCATTAAATATATCATTGAATTTGAAATGATCAAATAATTTGTTATTGAATTTAATAATAATATTAATTTGGTTAGTTTTTTGTTTAATTTTTCTGTATTTGAAGATGTCGTTTGTCATATATATTAATCCGTTAAAAAGATTGTGAATTTTAATGTGTTCCACAAGGTTTATAAATTTGCTCTTATTTAATTTAAATAATGTTTAAATAAAATTTCAAAATCAAATTTTTGTGTACATTTTGTTTGTGTTTATTAAGTTATCAAAGTTTATAAAGCCTAATTTGTTGGCAGTTTTACCTCTGGTTTTGACTGACTTATTATTAGAGCTATGTTTTTTGCATTTATTATTAATTTCATAGATTGATATTTCAGATGGTTGTAGTGTGTATGTGTGGTTAAGTTCATCTTTAATTCCATAAGGGCATAAAGTGTTGTGTTGATAAATGTAATTGTTTTCTAATAATAATCGTTGTTTTTTGTCTTGACAAATGTCAAGTATTTTTATAATTTAAATGTTAAAGTTATTGATTTTATTGTGTTGTTTCATGTATGTGTTACCAATTGATATTTTGGAGTGGTTTCTATGTAAATTGATTCTTATGTTTAAAGGATTGCAAATTTGTCCTATATATGAAAGTTGACAAATTTGGCAAGTTTATTTATAAATAGTGTTTACTATCTTACAACTAGGTGTTTGAAATGTGTTAAGGTTCTTGAAAGATGGGCAAGTTTGACATTTCTTATTTGAACAATTTTTAGCGAGTTTAGAGAACCTAGAAGGGGTGCTAACCCAAAAATGTTTGAGTTTTTAAAAAAGTGTTTAGTTTATTATTCTTTAAAACATATTTTTAAAATAAAAAATTATTATCTGTTATAGATGTAAGTTGAATTAATTGATAATTTGTTTCATAATAAATATAGATTGTTGTGTATGTATGTCTTTAGTAATTGTAAGAATAACTAATAAAAAACATCTTTAAACCAACCAAAACATTGAGAAAAACAATTCTGTGAGTGTATTATGTGATTATAATTACTTTCATATTTTAATCATTCCTTTAAGATATAAATTATAACTTTTGGAGATGCAAATAACAGAGTTTATCTATTAAAAATTGAAATCTTAAATATAGCTTAAATTAAGTTATTATCATAGAGCAAGCTCGTATGAATTTATATGAAATGTAGTAAATAATAAAGTAAAACTAATACAAATTAAAATCTTAAATATAACTTTAATTAAGTTGATATTATAGAGTAATCTCACATGGATTTACATATTGACAAAACTATATTTAAGACTTGTAAATTTATTTTTCAAAAAGGTTACAAGTTTTTCTCTAAAAAGTGTAGCGAATGGTCAGTCTATTTACACATTTTTATTTACAACTTCAATGAGTAACAACAGTAAAAGTAAACAAAGATATTTACATTTGCTATCTTGACTCCTGGTCAGTGCTGTGGCCCTTGCCGTTATGGTCCCCTGATGCCCTGCAGCTCTCCAGCAGTCTTTCTATAGCCTCTCCTGGTGGTTCCTCGATAACATGGTCCCCTGGCCTTGATCCATTCTTGTCTGTCAGGTCTCATGTCATCTGCTCTAGGTCGTTCTCCTGGATCTCTTCTATGGTCGTTGTATCCCTGTGCTCTATGTCCGGTGTTTCACCTTCCTTATCTTCACACGCCAGCTCCCTACATCGTTCCAACAATCTATCCATGTGGCTTCCATTTCTTTATTTCTCTGTAATTTATAGTTAGGTTCATTTTTCTTTTCTGTTGAGATAATCTCCATCGTCTTTTTTAGCACCAGGGATTGAATATATGCGAAGTCCCTTTTTCTTATGTTTATTTCCTTTCTATATTGTTTGTTATATTTGGTTACTATTCCACCCATGTTAAGACTATCGGCACTACTTTTACGGGCATTTTTTCGGTTTGGGCCATTTCCCTCGCCAGTAGCTGGTATTTTATTTTCTTTGTTAGCTCCGTAGAAAACTTGTAATATTAGTAATATTTTATATATAAATAGGGAATTGTATTAGATTAGGAAGCTAAATCGAAATTAAACATAGGAGATAAAAGTTAATAAATATTTTTGTGTTTAAGTTAAATGATTAAATAGTTGTTTATATGTATTATATTTATATCTTATATAAGGAGAGAAAAGGTAATAAAAGTAATTATATTGGTTAGAATTAGGTTTATATTGATCTTTTTATTTTAAATAGAAAAAAACAATAAAAAGAAAAAGAAAATTTAACAAAGTAACGTCTTTTATTATCGGCTTTTACCCTTCATTTAGACATACTCTTGATAGATATCTATATATATAAAAAAAAGTCGTGAAAATTGTTAGATTATTTATAACTCAAGATATGCTGAACCGATTTGGATGAAACTTGGTGGGGAGGTAGCTTAGAACCAGCAGACGGATATAGGATACTTTTTTCCCGGTCGACCGCGCCAAGCACGGCTGAACTGTCAAATACATTCATTTATACAGATGTATCAGAGGCGCATGCGCGAGCGGCGCACTCTACGAGGCTTACTCATGAGCTTACGGGTAGCATGCTAAAAAATAAAATTAAATTAATGTTCGAAATATTTCTCCTTTTTGTAAATAAATATATGCTTATTATTGTTTAAAATATCAGTTTTAAATGTAAATATATAAAATTGAATGTCTGTCTGTACTCAATAGATTTAACCCTTAATTGAACGCGCCCGTTTTTAGGATGTAGGTACTCGCGCCGAGCTTCCCGAGCTCGAAAATTATGATGATAAAAAATTATAAAATTATTTTTCAACAAATAAAAATTGTATTTTAACTTAGTAGATAGACAATAAGGATTAAATAAATAGAAAATTTTAAAATTTTATTTTCATAATTACCAAGTCATGCATAAATATATTAACACATGTGAAAAAGCAGATATTTTCGCAGGCTTTGCGCAAATTCTTTTATATCTAATAAATCGCCAATATTCACTGGTAATATTGGCAAATTTGATTTGAATATGTTGGAATATTAGAGAGTAACAATGGTTATAGATGAGACTGAGTTTGAAAAGGAACTTGTATGTATATAATGTTTAAGTATTGTTTTTTTGTTTTCATGCAGACATATATACCAAGATTTGTTTCATATAATTACTATTAATAATAAATAATATGCAATGTTAAATTGGTTACGGATTCTTCCTTCTAATTTACTTTAATTAAATAACAAAGATTATGAGACTGAAGGATCAAAAAATAAAAATAAATAAAAAGTATATTTAACATCGTCAGGTAAGAATTTTGATTATACCTTTTAAAATAAGTCATGGACAGAATAACGTTTTCAAAGTTAAACAACTCGAATTATGATATTTGGAAGTTTAGAATTAAAATGCTTTTAATTAAAGAAGGCGTTTAGGATATTATAAATACGTCTAAGCCTGAAAACGATGGTCCACATTAAATGAGTGCAATAACAAAAACGTTCAAGCTATGGCTAATATATGTCTTTTAGTGGAAGATAACCAACTGGTTTACATAAGGAAATTGAAGTCAGCTGGTGAAATTTGGAATGCTTTAAAGAATTTATTTGAACGATCAAATTTGTCGAAAAAATTATTTCTTTTGAGAAAATTATACAGAATGAAACTTGAATCAAACTCAACCATGCAATACTTTATTAAAGATACAATAGAAATTGTTGAAAAACTTACATATCTTGGTGAAGAAATTAAAGATAATCACATAGTTGCTATATTGTTGTGTGGATTACCAGAAGAATATGAATCGTTGATTACAGCTCTAGAAGCTAAGCCAGAAATAGAAAAAACTTTAAACTATGTAAAGAAAGAAAGTAGTACATTTAATCAAGGTTATTGTGAGGAAGCAATGAAAAGTGTGAATAAGAAACGCCAAACTATAATATGCCATTATTGCTCAAAACCGGGTCATATCAAAAAGGAATGTTTTAAATTTAAAGCTGATCAACGTGAAAATCAAAATAAAAATAGAATAAAAATAATTATTCATATTTTTCCGCAAATAAACTGCCACGTCAACAAGATCTTCATGATAAATCACCCTTTTGTTTTAATGCTTTAATAGATTATACAAATAATGGCTGGTGTATTGATTCTGGTGCGTCAATGCACATGACTGGAGATAAGTCATTTTTTAATAAAATATACCAAAACAGAGAGGATAAAATATTTCTTCCAGATGGGAAATCCATGAATGCTGATTTATTGGAGAAGGCTACATCACCTGTGTATTGCCTAATGAGAGTTCCAAACAGATTTTGGTAAAGAACGCCCTATATGTGCCAGGAATGAAGGAAAATCTACTCTCTGTTAATAGTTCAACTCAATTGGATTTTGAAGTTAATTTCAAAAGGAATATCTGTTGACTTTGCTCAGAATTATTAATGAAACTAATTCCAATAATTATCAATTAAACATTATATTTATTGATTTACAAGAGAGAGAACAAAAATATAAAAGGGAAAATAATATTGAACAAAGGAACTTTTTTTCTGTTTCGGTTAGCGCCTATTTACCTGTGAGCTTACACACACTCTGTGGTAACAATTATTTAATATATATACAACACACGCTCCCCTGTGTGTAAGCCCTAATCAGAAAGTCCAAGGCTATCTGCACATTTATGTAGTTTGTCCTTAGGTCCACACCATATCTTTGATTGCATCCAACAGCAACCGGTCTGGCCTTTCTTTTATATATGCCGTCATTTGATGTTTTCTTCGTACTGTAGACTCTTTTACTATTGATGACTTTCATGCCATTTTCCCTTGGTACTAGTGTCCATACTTTATGCTTCTCTATCTCACTGAGCTCTTCTTCCATTGCTTTGTGCCATTCATTTCTTTTTCTACTATCCATTGCTTATTTAAAGTTCTCCGGAATATAATGATCATTTCCATTATTAAGTTTGCATCATTCCTCTCCTTTATTCTTTGTGAGCGTCGAACTCCTTCTTCAATCAATTTCTTTTCTTGTTATTCAAGTCTTGCCTTGTGCCGTTCTTCTAAGATGCTCTTTGTTTCTCCTTTCTTTCTTCCTCATTTTTCGCATCTTTCCTCTATTGGTTCAGTTTGTGTTGAGTCATTTTCAGTGTCACCACCTGGTTTTACTGAAGTATCCTCCTGAGACTTCATTTCACTCTCTGTGACAGGATTGTCCTCTTTCAAAATAAGAAAGTCTTCAACTATTTCTTCACGATTTCCTTTATAGGTCAAATTATCACAATTAGTATCTTCCTGAATATCATTTGCATAATCAATTCCTCTTTTATCTTCACTAAATATTACTGATCTGACTTCATGGATTCTCTTTGTCATTATATCATATATTCTGTAGGCTTTTCTTTTAATGGAATAACCAATAAATATTCTCTTTCTACCCTTTGGTAAAAACTTGTTTCTTCTTGGTTTGCTCTCAAGCCAATGTATCAAACATCCAAATATTCGAATGTGTTTGACCGATGGTTTCCTGCCATTCCATCTCTGCATAGGTGTATGGTGTTTGATAGACCTGTGGGGAGTACAATTCTTAATGTACACAGCTGTAGCAATTGCCTCTGTCCAAAACTTCATGGGTAATTTTGAGTCAATTAGTAAGGTTATCGCCGTATCTATAAGAGTCCTATTCACTCTCTCTGCGACTCCATTACTTTTTGGTGAGTATGTGGTGGTAAGTTGGTGATGGATCCCACTTCTCTTGAAAAGTCCTTCATATCTAGAGTTACAAAATTCAGTTCCATTGTCGGTTCTTACATCTTTTATTCTAAGACTCAATTCGTTTTCGGCTCTTGCTTTAAATTCTTCAAATCTCTTAAATGTCTTATCTTTTGATCTCAGGAAATATACAAAGATTCTTCTACTCTAGTAATCTACTATAACAAGAAAATAATTAGATCCTCCTAAAGATTGACATGGCATTGGTCCACATAAATCCATATGAATCAACTGCAGGGGCTTAACTGTATAATATTCCGTATTATTATATGGCTTCTGAACCAGTTTTCCCATTATGCATGCTTCGTACTCTGGTAACCTTCCAAATTTTAGATCCAATCATCTTACAATATGTCCTTGAATCATTTTTCTCATGTATTCTTCATTTAAATGGTTTAATATTTTATGCCATAAACTCATATTGCTATTTTTATTTGATAAATGTGTATTTATAACCATGACATTTTCATTTTTGATATTGGTACATTTCTTTGTTTTGTTTCCATCATAAACATTATATCTTTAATATATGCTTCAGCAACTAAATCATTCCCTTCATTATAAATGTTTGCTCCATTCTTATTGAAAATAACTGAATTTCCTTTGTTGACTAATTCGTATACTGACAAGAAATTATTCCTTAAACTTGGTACATGTAAGATATCTTTGATGCGAATATTTTCTTGGCCTTCACTTGTGCATGTCGTAAGTCTCATATCTCCTTTGGCTGTGGCTTGGGTAGTTTTGCTCTTCTCAGCTAGGTTGATTTGATTTTCATAATTTACCACATTTTCCATCAAAGTTAAGTTTGGGGTTAAATGTGCGGTGCATCCTGAATCTATACACCATATTTGCCTATCATTTCTCTCATCTGGTGAATCTTCAAATTATTTTACATATGTTTCAAATGCTTGCTCATTAATTCCACTTTTCACAGTATCAACTAGGTTATTCGAATGTTCCCTACTGTATTTGTGATTTCTATAACCAGGAGTCCATTTCTTTTGGTATCCTTGTTTCTTTCTATCTCGAAACCAGCAATCATTAGCTAGATGCCCCTTTTTATTACAAACAAAACATCATTTTGGCTGAAATTGTTTAACTTTTCTATCTTTAATTTTGTATGCTTGTTCACGCCCATTCTCAACCGATTGATTTAATCTCATATTTCTTCTTGACTCCTTTTCTCTTAGAGTTTGTTGAATCTCTTCAATTGTTGCCTCTCTCTTAGATCGTAAGACAATAGCAATATTTTCATACCTTAGATGTATGCCTCTGACAATATGAAATTAAAGTTCTCTTGAGGTAAATTGATTTCCCTAATGATGAATTTCTAGCAGCAATATTTTTTGCCCTTGTTATATATTCATCTACAGTTTCATTATCTTTCATTCTAATGTTCTTTAATTCAAAGCCTATATCAATAATTTTATCTTCCAAATTGCCTGTGTATGTTTTTCTCAGTGAGTCCCATACTTTCTTAGCATTTTTTCACCTATGAACATCCCAGCTTGTTCATTTGTCAACGTAGTGATGATTATCCTAAAAGCTTCATCATTTTTATCACTCCAAATCTCCCAAGAACTTTTGTCTTTCATATCAGGTTCTGGATCGGAAATTACACATTTAAATAATTTTCTTCCTCTCAGAACTGCGCCGATTTTCAACGCCCATATTTGATAATTAGTTCCTGTTAATGGTTCAATTTTTGTTTGGGATAAAAAATTATATTCAGCCATTTTCCAATTTTGAGCTAATATAAACAAACCAATATAATTTTAAAACAAATATATATTTTAAATATATTTAAATATGGGGAAGCTTTTAAACATGCAATATATAGATATAATTTAACTTAATCTATAAAAATACCTTTAATCTTCTTAGAAGTGCTTCAGTTTACCGATCAGTATAAACTTCTTGCTTAATCTTCAGATTAACTATTTTCGTTTTTGAGCTTTATATTAAATAACCACACTCTGCTACCAATTGTTGACTTTGCTTAGAATTATTAATGAAACTGATTCCAATAATTATTAATTAAACATTATATTTATTGATTTACAAGAGAGAGAACAAAAATATATAAGGGAAACTAATATTGAACAAAGGAATTTTTTTCTGTTTCGGTTAGCGCCTATTTACCTGTGAGTTTACACACACTCTGTGGTAACAATTATTTAATATATATACAACAATATCTGCGAAATCAAAAGAAATGAAGAATTATGTGGTTTGGGAAATAATGTCTGATATATAAATTTATTTAACACCCCGGAGAAAAATTAAATTTTGTGAGTGATGGTGAATGTAAAAATTGCATTCATATATGGCACAAGAGATTAGGGTATCGAGGATCAGATGCAATTGAATTTCTAATGAAGAATACAATGGCAAGAGGAATTTGCATAAAGCCATCAACATATATAGTCACGACCGTCTTTCCACCGTCAATTCCTCATGTCACGGATGCGCGCGCATCATCATTAGTATAATATAAAAAGCCAACAATGAAGAATGAATGTAAGATAAAAAGCCAAGAATGAAGAGTAAATATGATATAAAAAGCCAACAATGAAGAATGAATGTAAGATAAAAAGCCAACAATAAAGAGTAAATGTAATATAAAAAGCCAACAATGAAGATAAAATGTAAGATAAAAAGCCAACAATGAAGAGTAAATATAATATAAAAAGCCAACAATGAAGAATAAATGTAAGATAAAAAGCCAACAATGAAGAGTAAATATAATATAAAAAGCCAACAATTAAGAATGAATGTAAGATAAAAAGCCAACAATGAAGAGTAAATATGATATAAAAAGCCAACAATGAAGAATGAATGTAAGATAAAAAGCCAACAATGAAGAGTAAATGTAATATAAAAAGCCAACAATGAAGAATAAATGTAATATAAAAAGCCAACAATGAAGAATAAATGTAAGATAAAAAGCCAACAATGAAGAGTAAATATAATATAAAAAGCCAACAATGAAGAGTGAATGTAAGATAAAAAGCCAACAATGAAGAGTAAATGTAATATAAAAAGCCAACAATGAAGAATGAATGTAAGATTAAAAGCCAACAATGAAGAGTGAATGCAATATAAAAAGCCAACAATGAAGAATGAATGTAAGATATAAAGCCAACAATGAAGAGTGAATGTAAGATAAAAAGTCAACAATGAATAGTAAATGTAATATAATCAACATATATAGTCACGACCGTCTTTCCACCGTCAATTCCTCAATTCCTCATGTCACGGATGCGCGCGCATCATCATTAGTATAATATAAAAAGCCAACAATGAAGAATAAATGTAAGATAAAAAGCCAACAATGAAGAGTAAATATAATATAAAAAGCCAACAATGAAGAATGAATGTAAGATAAAAAGCCAACAATGAAGAGTAAATATGATATAAAAAGCCAACAATGAAGAATGAATGTAAGATAAAAAGCCAACAATGAAGAGTAAATGTAATATAAAAAGCCAACAATGAAGAATAAATGTAAGATAAAAAGCCAACAATGAAGAGTAAATATAATATAAAAAGCCAACAATGAAGAGTGAATGTAAGATAAAAAGCCAACAATGAAGAGTAACTGTAATATAAAAAGCCAACAATGAAGAATGAATGTAAGATTAAAAGCCAACAATGAAGAGTGAATGCAATATAAAAAGCTAACAATGAAGAATGAATGTAAGATATAAAGCCAACAATGAAGAGTGAATGTAAGATAAAAAGCCAACAATGAATAGTAAATGTAATATAAAAAGCCAACAATGAAGAATGAATGTAAGATAAAAAGCCAACAATGAAGAGTGAATGTAATAAAAAAAGCCAACCTTGAAGAATAATGTAAGATAAAAGGCCAACAATGAAGAGTAAATATAATATAAAAAGCCAACAATGAAGAGTGAATGTAAGATAAAAAGCCAACAATGAAGAGTAAATGTAATATAAAAAGCCAACAGAGTTAATGTAGGATAAAAAGCCAACAATGAAGAGTAAATATAATATAAAAAGCCAACAATGAAGAGTAAATTCTATATATATAAAAATGAATGTTTGTCTGTTTGTATGTTTGTTTGTATGTCCTGTATACAAATTCGCAGTAGTTCACTAATTCAAACCAAAATTTCCATACATAGGTAAAAAATACGGGGAAGACGATAGGCTATTTAAAAATATATATAAATCAATTATTAAAACTATATATTTTTAGTCATAAAATGATGATGACGATATTGCTGTATCATGTTTGATTATCAGATACAAAATTATATCGGGAAAAATTCCAAAAGGCAGAGACCACGGGTGAAACCAGTTCATTATTTTGTACGCAGGAACAAAATTCTAACAGAAAAACATTCATTCGAGCAGAAAACAAAAGCCAAATCATCTTTCTATAAAAATATCGCTTCTCAGACACAAAGTTTGCAGCGGGACGTTTCACAAGTGTGACATCCACGGCGCCAATTTATAATTGTAACAAATAGTATTTGAATAAAAACATTTAATTGGGGAAAACCCGGGCGTTGCCCGGGTCATTCGTCATTAATATATAGTCACGACCGTCTTTCCTCAATTCCTCATCGCTGTCACGGATGCGCGCGCATCATCATTATGATCATTATCTTCTATAGAAGCTTCTATCTTTATAATTATGTATATTTACAAAAAGTCAATTCGCTCGCGCCTCTAGCGGTGAAAATGAGGGGTAATACCAGCTGACCTAATGTACATGTAAAGTTTGGAGCGGGACGTTTTACAAGAGTGACATCCACGGCTCCAATTTATAATTGTAACAAATAGTATTTGAATAAAAACATTCAATCGGGTAAAACACGGGCGTTGCCCGGGTCATTCGTCTAGTGTAAAGATAATGGAAATTTGATTTGCGAAATTTGCATAAGTTCAAAATTAACTAGACAACCGTATCCAAAAGAAACACAATATGAATCTACAAAACCTTTAGAATTAGTGGTGCATACAGATTTATGCGGACCTATGCAGGATATAACTCCCAGGAAAATATATATTTTTAAACCTTTATTGATGATTTTTCCAGATACACAACTCTTTTTCTTTTGAAAAATAAGAACGAAGTTTTTAATAAATTAAAGGACTACTCGGCCTTTGTACAAAGCAAGTTCAAAACAAAAATTAAAACACTTTGGTCAGATAATGGCAGTGAATATCAATCAACCTCTATTCAGGAATATTTGAAGGTATTTGCCATCAAACTTCCGCACCATATTGCCCACAACAGAATGGAGTAGCTGAAAGAAAAAAAATATCTCTAGTTGAAATGGCAAAGACAATGCTAATGAATCTGGCTTAGATTTTAAATATTGGGGTGAGGCAATTTTAACTGCTAATTATTTGCAAAACAGACTTCCTACCAGAAAGCTCACAAAAACTCCATATGAATTGTGGAATGGTATAACTCCAAATTTAAATCTTCTGAGAATCTTCGGATCGAAAGCTTATGTCTATAATACAAGAAGAATTAATATATTTGAACAAAATGCTTTGGAAGGCATCTTTGTTGGATACTCCCAAAGATATAAAGCCTACAGAATCCTCTTTTCCGAAACCAACACGATAACAATTAGCAGAAATGTTGCATTTATTAAAAACTCTGATAGAAATTCTCTAAAATATATAAATGAATACTTTTATATTCTGGACCTGAACCTTTTCAATAAGCCACAAATAGAGGAAACTAATGATCATCATGTAAATGAAGATGTACATGAAGATGACCTACAACCTTCAGTGTCAGCTTCAACATAAAGAAGATTTCAGGATCAACCAAAGGAATACCTACACAGAGATACAGCCTTCATGCAAATTATGCATCTATTAGAGAACATCTCAATTGGAATGAATTAGAGAATCTTCCTTTAGACGAGAAAGAAGAATGGCTAAAGGCTTCAGAAGAAGAGATGAAATCTCGTATAGAAAATGATACGTGGACTTTGACTGATCTCCCGCCTGGAAAGAAAGCAATAGGATGAAAATGGATTTTTAAAGCTAAATACAATCAAAATGGAAATGTTGAAAGGTTTAAGGCAAGATTGGTTGCTAAAGGTTTTGATAAAAAATATGGTGAAGATTACAACGAAACCTTTGCCCCTGTGTCAAAATTGACTACATTAAGAACTATGTTTTCTATCGCTGCATCTAAAATATTAATCATTAGACATTATGACATTAAAACGGCCTTCCTATATGGGGAGTTGATGGAAGAGATATACATGGATCAACCAGAGGGATCTATTCATACAGGAAAGGAAAAATCTAGTTTGTAAACTTAACAAATCAATTTATGGGCTAAAACAATCAGCAAGATCCTTGTACCAGAAAATTAATGAAATTTTAAGGACTTTAGGATTTTCTCAAGTAAAGTCAGATCCCTGTCTTTATACTAATAGTCAATTTGGAGAAATTATATATTTGCTCATATATGTAGATGAATTTTTGATTTGTTCAACCTCAAATGATTATATTAACGAGGTCAAGTCAAAGCTTTCTGAACATATTCAATTGAAGGATCTGGGTGATGCCACTCATTATCTAGGAATGCAGATTGAAAAAGATATTGATGGGAACATACTACTGCATCAGAAGTTGAAAATATTGAGAATTTTAGAAAAATATGGAATGAGCAGTTCTAAGGACGTATCCACTCCAATGGAAGTAGGATATTTAAACATGAAAGAAAATATAATTTTACCGTCAAATGAGAAATATAGAAAATTGATTGGTGAATTGATGTATATCGCCAACTGTACCAGGCCCGACATCTCTTCTGCAATTGGTATTTTGAGTAGAAGAGTAGTCAAACCTAATGAACATGATTGGAGAGCGCTTAAGAGAATTTTGGGGTACTTGAGAAGCACTTTGGACCTAGTATTGGTGTTTGAAACTTCATCTTCGGTTGAACTAACTGGATACACTGACGCAGATTGGGGTAATGAAAATGACAGAAAGTCTACTACAGGATATATTTATAAATTGGGAACTAATCTGATCACGTGGGTTAGCCAAAAACAAAGCTCAGTTTCCCTTTCTTCGATAGAAGCAGAATATGTGGCAGCAGCAACAGCCCCTCAAGAAGCAATTTGGTTCATTAGACCCTGTTCTACTTGATCTTTGTCGGTTTAAAGAAGTGTCCTTGTCTTGGTTTGAGGAATTATCATCTGTTATTTGTACATCAGAAGAGTTGAGGTGTTCAATTCTTGTTGAATCAAGACAGAAATGTCTTGATTGAGTAGGAACATGTTTCAAATGTTTAGCATTTCTATGAATTATTTTCCCATTTTTAGTGTTGACTAATTTTAAAGAATTTATTGAAGTGTTTTCAAGAATGACATGATGTTCTGATCTGAAATTTGAATCAAGTTTTCCAATATTTGGATTTGGCACATAAACTAAATTTCCAATTTCAAAATTATGAGGACTAGCTTTCCGAATTATATCATTATATGTTTTCATTTTTTCTTTGTAGACCATATTGAATTCTTTGATGTTGGATTCATCTTCTTCTGCATCATTAACAAGTTAGCTTAATTTAGTTTTGATTTCTCTTGAAAATAATAGGAATGCTGGAGTCTTTCCTGTAGATCTGTTTGGAGTAGTTCGGTAAGACATTGAAATTCTGGATAAATCTTCTTTCCAATCTTTCCCTTCTTCAGAACTTGAATTGAATTGTTTCTTTAGAAATCAATGGAATCTTTCTATCTTCCCATTACTTTTTGGGTAATAGAATGAGGCTTTGATGTGCCTGATTCCACATTCTTTTAAAAATCTTTCCATTGATGTACTTACAAACTGTAAGCCATTATCTGTTACAACTTCATGTGGATAACCATGTCTTGCAAAAATCTCCATCAAATTTTTAATAATTGTCTTGCTGGAAATGTCTTCTATTATCATTGCTTCAGGATATAAAGAATAGTAGTCGATCACTGTTAAAACATAATGATGGCCAATTGGACCAACTATGTCAATTCCAAGTTTCATCCAAGGTTTTGATGGTAACGGAACTATTTGCAATGGTTGATCATTTATCAATGGTTGATTCCTTACACAAATTGGACAGTTTCTTATCAAATTTTCAATGTCAAATTCCATGTTTATCCAAACATATTTTTCTCTTAACAGTTGTTTGGTTCTTGTCATTCCTTGATGTGTTTCATGTGCAATTCTCAAGACTCTCTTTATTAGTTTTGAAAGTAGCAAAATTCTACTTCCTTTTAAGATAAGATTATCAAAAATTGAGAGTTCATCTTTAAACTTATAAAAACATTTGAATTTTTCATTCAAAGGATATGACCAAACTCCCTTTTGAACCATATCTTTCAGTTTTTGAAACAAAGGATCTTGCTCTGTACAAACTTTTATCTCTTTCAAAGACAGTGCTTGAAGCTCTTCAGAAGTGATGGATAAGACTTTATGAACATAGTCCTCCAGCCATTTTTCATCACTTGTGTTAGAAAGAGGTTGTCTTGAAAATATATCTGCAATATTTTGCTTTCCTTGAATGAATTCAATTTCAAAGTCATATGGTTGTAATCTCCAACTCAATCTTTGAATTCTTGGAGGCAAAACAGCTCCATTTTTAGGATTCAGCATATAGATTAGAGGTTTGTGATCTGTTTTTAACACAAATTTCCTTCCCCAAATATAGGTGTTAAAATGTTCAATTGCCCATACAAATCCCAATGTCTCTTTTTCTATTTGTGAATATCTTTTTTCAGTATCAGTTAAGGATCTGCTGGCATATGCAATGGGTCTTTTAATGCCATTTTGTTGTGTTTGTATTAATACTGCTCCAAGACCAATAGGGCTTGCATCTGTGATTAATTCAGTTGGTGAGTTCAAGTTGTAATATGCCAAGCATGGCTCTTTTGTTAGTGACTCTTTAAGATCCTGAAATGCTTTATTTGTTTTCAAATCCCAATTCCAGCTAACATTTTTTCTATTCAAATTAATCAGAGGTTCAGCCAATTTAGAAAAATTAGGTATGAATTTTCTTAAAACCCCACAAGTTCCTAAGAATGACCTTAACATCTCAATATTTTTTGGTATTGGAAAATTTAAGACTGCTTCTATTTTCCTATTATCAGGTTTAATACCTTCACTACTAACAATGTGACCTAAAATATCCAATTCTTCCATGGCAAATTTGCACTTATTCCTGTTGAGCCTAATGCCTACTTTATCAAATCTTTGTAAGACTTTTCTAAGCCTTTCTTCTAGTTCTTGTCTATCTTTGGCGTAAACTACGACATCGTCCAAGTAACAAATTACACCTTTCAAATCAAGCAAAATTGAATCCATTCCTTTCTGATATGCCTCTGGAGCACTTGATAGACCAAAAGGAACTTTACAAAATCTGTAACAACCACGGTGCGTGATGAAAGTTGTAAGGGGTCTTGATTGAGGGTCTAAGTCAACCTGCCAAAACCCTTTTTTTTGCATCCAGCTTTGCAAATACTTTAGCACCTTTAAGGGCATGTAACATATTGTCAATTGTAGGAATTGGATGTCTTTCTCTCAATATTGCTTTATTCACTTCCCGAAGGTCTATGCATAGTCTAATTTCCTCACTATCCCTTTTTGGAACAACTATTATGTTAGAAACCCATTCAGAACCTTGATGCACTTCTTCAATGATTCCATTCTCTAGCATCTTATCAAGCTCTTGATTTACTGCTTCTACCATTGCATAAGGTATACGACGGCATCTCTGGGCAATGGGCCTATAGTTGTCTTTCAATGTCACTTTATGACTATAGCCTTTTATAGTTCCAAGTCCATGGAAAAGATTTTCATGTTCTTGAACAAGAGTTTATATATTAGTAGACATTGATTCATTTACATGATTTACCCTTTTAATTATACCTAGTTCAAAACTAGCCTTGCCTCCCAACAAAGATTCAACTTTTTTATCAATCACATAAATTTCTTCTGAAACTGAATTTTCTTTCCAAGAAATCACAGCATTGAAATAACCATAACATGGAAGAGGTCTATCTTGACCATAGGCAAAAAAGGTTCGGGTGGTGTCATGTAATTTTGGCATAATTTTATGGCCATATAATTCAAGCATCTTATTATAGCTTATGAAAGTTCTATCACTCCCTGTATCAATTATCATATTTATATCACTACCATATATTTGCACTTTTCTTTATTTTCAGCACCTGTATAGTAGGTATATTCATCTGAACTTTCACCTACTTCAGTCTTATTTTCTTCTTGTATGGTCTTAACTTTAGTTTGATTGAAACTTTTGTGGTTTCTATTATTATTTTGATTTGGGCGGTTCCTGCAAGCTCTAAAAAGATGTCCTAATTTATTGCAATATGAACAAGTCATTTTTTTAGCACCACATTCTTGTGCTGAATGTGTATCTAATCCACAGCGATAACATTTAGGCTTTGAGGCACCTGAAAATGATGGGGTACCTTGATTAGTGAATCTACCTTTGTTGAAATTATTAGCATTATAGTGCTTTTCAGGTTTATTTTGAACTCTATTTAGTGTTTGATCATTTTGAGGTTCAAGGAGTCTAATTTCTTTTCTAGAAATTTCTAACATTCTAGCAATATCAATGGTTTTTGACAGTGTCAAATTTTCTTGTTGCAACAATTTTTCTTTAAGTTTTTTGTTGTTACATTTTTCAATTATTTGGTCTCTTATCATATCAGCTTCTAAATTCCCAAATTCACAAGATTTAGAAAGCTCTCTTAAAGAAATTAGGTAGTTGTCGATCGATTCATCATCTTTCTGGACTCTTTGTCTAAATTTAAATCTCTCAGTGACCACATTTTTATGAGGTGTGAAATATTTATCTAAAGCCATTTTAGTTTGTTCATAGTTTTCCTTTTCATCTGGCAAATTGAAAAATATACGCTGTACATTTGGCCCTAAACAATGCAATAGAGTTGCTCTCTTAATTTCATCCGATTTTTTTGAAATTCCAGATGCTATTTCAAAAATGGCTTAGGATTCCATCCATTGCTTATATTCCGCAAATAAATTGCTTGCATTCATATTCATGGGTAAAGGTGGCGTCAGGTTGGCTGCCATACTTGTTTTTTTTTAGGGCTACAGTTATATTTTCAAATTCTCGTCGCCAATTTATGTTGTATAGTTATTATTTAATTAAACATTACTCACCAGATGAAATTATTATTACAAATTATTTATTACACTTTATATTTATATTTTTACATCAACACGTTGTTTACATTATACATCGTATTATTATTGTTTATGATGATGATCTATTCTATTTTAAACACATAATACTACATTACCAATATTCCATTATTTATAATTTCAAAATATTTATATACGTTTATAAATCTATATATAGGTTTTTAACTTTCAATTAAACATTTTAAATATATATTTAGACATTTCAATTTTAATTCAGACATTTTTCGTTTAAATTTGACACATGAACTTTTCTATATCTTTCTTATATAGGTTTTAACTTTTAATTAGTCATTTTAAATTTATATTTAGACATTTTCAATTTTAATTTAGACATTTTTCATTTCAATTTAGACATTTTTCATTTTAAATAGACATTTTCCATTCTAATTTAGACACAGGAGCATTTTGAAACAACTAAACATATTGAATATAGTTTTTATTATAAGAAAGAAGGGCTGGAAATGGAAATAGCGATGCTTGACATATTTTTTAAATAAGATGAATTATCAATAAACAATTTCGCATATTTTCTTTTTCGCAGTGTTCCATCTGATTTTATGTTGATCAACTTAATAGATGCTTTTCAGAGTTATTTTTATCAAAGTTACTATTGCATCGTATATTGTTGTTTGCGATATTCTAGATATAAAATATGTTTCAATTCATCTCTTAATATTTTAAACGATTATACAAGAATTATTTTGTATATTCGTTTCACTTAGTTAATTTTTTTCTGTTTAAATCCTCCTTTCTTTATTAATTTTAATTAGCCTTCTTTTTTATAGTTCTGCATAGCAAAACTATAATTGATGCTCAATAACTTAGAAGCTTTTGCATATTTTCGTTTTGTAAGCATACCAACTTGATTAAAGTTTCCTGTTTTCCTTTTGATATTGCTTGATACTGTTAAAATCGTGAGATTTTATAAGTTTTTGTATAATAGAAGAAGAAAATTATAAATATAATTATGCCACGCTTTAGGCGCCATTGTTAAAATTGTGAGATTTTATAAGTTTTCAATGTTGTTGTTGTCATTAAATAAACTATTTCCAGATCTCAACATGTCCACTGTAGTATTCTGTGTTTTAAAATATAGAATATATCATCATCATAAACAATAATAATACGATGTATAATGTAAACAACGTGTTGATGTAAAAATATGAATATAATTGTAATAAAATAATTTCATCTGGTGAGTAATGTTTAATTAATAAATTAAATAATAACTATACAACATAAATTGGCGACGAGAATTTGAAAATATAACTGTAGCCCTAAAAAAAAAAAAAGTATGGCAGCCAACCTGACGCCACCTTTACCCATGAATATGAATGCTAGCAATTTATTTGCGGAATATAAGCATTGGATGGAATCCTATGCCATTTTTGAAATAGCATCTGGAATTTCAAAAAAATCGGATGAAATTAAGAGAGCAACTCTATTGCATTGTTTAGGGCCAAATGTACAACGTATATTTTTCAACTTGCCAGATGGAAAGGAAAATTATGAACAAACTAAAATGGCTTTAGATAAATATTTCACACCTCATAAAAATGTGGTCACTGAGAGATTTAAATTTAGACAAAGAGTCCAGAAAGATGATGAATCGATCGACAACTACCTAATTTCTTTAAGAGAGCCTTCTAAATCTTGTGAATTTGGGAATTTAGAAGCTGATATGATAAGAGACCAAATAATTGAAAAATGTAACAACAAAAAACTTAAAGAAAAATTGTTGCAACAAGAAAATTTGACACTGTCAAAAACCATTGATATTGCTAGAATGTTAAAAATTTCTAGAAATGAAATTAGACTTCTTGAACCTCAAAAAGATCAAACACTAAGTAGAGTTCAAAATAAACCTAAAAAGCACTATAATGCTAATAATTTCAACAAAGGTAGATTCACTAATCAAAGTTCCTCATCATTTTCAGGTGCCTCAAAGCCTAAATGTTATCGCTGTGGATTAGATACACATTCAGCACAAGAATGTGGTGCTAAAAAATGACTTGTTCATATTGCAATAAATTAGGGCATCTTTTTAGAGCTTGCAGAAACCGCCCAAATCAAAATAATAATAGAAACCACAAAAGTTTCAATCAAACTAAAGTTAAGACCATACAAGAAGAAAATAAGACTGAAGTAGGTGAAAGTTCAGATGAATATACCTACTATACAGGTGCTGAAAATAAAGAAAAAGTGCAAATAGATGGTAGTGAAATAAATATGATAATTGATACAGGGAGTGATAGAAATTTCATAAGCTATAATAAGATGCTTGAATTATATGGCCATCAAATTATGCCAAAATTACATGACACCACCGAACCTTTTTTGCCTATGGTCAAGACCTCTTCCATGTTATGGTTATTTCAATGCTGTGATTTCTTGGAAAGAAAATTCAATATCAGAAGAAATTTATGTGATTGATAAAAAAGTTGAATCTTTGTTGGGAGGCAAGGCTAGTTTTGAACAAGGTATAATTAAAAGGGTAAATCATGTAAATAAATCAATGTCTACTAATATAGAAATTCTTGTTCAAGAACATGAACATCTTTTCCATGGACTTGGAACTATAAAAGGCTATAGTCATAAAGTGACATTGAAAGACAACTATAGGCCCATTGCCCAGAGATGCCGTCGTATACCTTATGCAATGGTAGAAGCAGTAAATCAAGAGCTTGATAAGATGCTAGAGAATGGAATCATTGAAGAAGTGCATCAAGGTTCTAAATGGGTTTCTAACATAATAGTTGTTCCAAAAAGGGATAGTGAGGAAATTAGACTATGCATAGACCTTCGGGAAGTGAATAAAGCAATATTGAGAGAAAGACATCCAATTCCTACAATTGACAATATGTTACATGCCCTTAAAGGTGCTAAAGTATTTGCAAAGCTGGATGCAAAAAAAAAAAGGTTTTGGCAGGTTGACTTAGACCCTCAATCAAGACCCCTTACAACTTTCATCACGCACCGTGGTTGTTACAGATTTTGTAAAGTTCCTTTTGGTCTATCAAGTGCTCCAGAGGCATATCAGAAAGGAATGGATTCAATTTTGCTTGATTTGAAAGGTGTAATGTGTTACTTGGACGATGTCGTAGTTTACGCCAAAGATAGACAAGAACTAGAAGAAAGGCTTAGAAGGTCTTACAAAGATTTGATAAAGTAGGCATTAGGCTCAACAGGAATAAGTGCAAATTTGCCATGGAAGTATTGGATATTTTAGGTCACATTGTTAGTAGTGAAGGTATTAAACCTGATAATAGGAAAATAGAAGCAGTCTTAAATTTTCCAATACCAAAAAAATATTGAGATGTTAAGGTCATTCTTAGGAACTTGTAGGTTTTTAAGAAAATTCATACCTAATTTTTCTAAATTGGCAGAACCTCTAAATAATTTGACTAGAAAAAATGTTAGGTGGAATTGGGATTTGAAAACAAATAAAGCATTTCAGGATCTTAAAGAGTCACTAACAAAAGAGCCATGCTTGGCATATTACAACTTGAACTCACCAACTGAATTAATCACAGATGCAAGCCCTATTGGTCTTGGAGCAGTATTAATACAAACACAACAAAATGGCATTGAAAGACCCATTGAATATGTCAGCAGATCCTTAACTGATACTGAAAAAAAGATATTCACAAATAGAAAAAGAGACATTGGGATGTGTATGGGCAATTGAACATTTCAACACCTATATTTGGGGAAGGAAATTTGTGTTAAAAACAGATCACAAACCTCTAATCTATATGCTGAATCCTTAAAATGGAGCTGTGTTGCCTCCAAGAAATCAAAGATTGAGTTGGAGATTACAACCATATGACTTTGAAATTGAATTCATTCAAGGAAAGCAAAATATTGCAGATATATTTTCAAGACAACCTCTTTCTAACACAAGTGATGAAAAATGGCTGGAGGACTATGTTTATAAAGTCTTATTCATCACTTCTGAAGAGCTTCAAGCACTGTCTTTGAAAGAGATAAAAGTTTGTACAGAGCAAGATCCTTTGTTTCAAAAACTGAAAGATATGGTTCAAAAGGGAGTTTGGCCATATCCTCTGAATGAAAAATTCAAATGTTTTTATAAGTTTAAAGATGAACTCTCAATTTTTGATAATCTTATCTTAAAAGGAAGTAGAATTTTGCTACCTTCAAAACTAATAAAGAGAGTTTTGAGAATTGCACATGAAACACATCAAGGAATGACAAGAACCAAACAACTGTTAAGAGAAAAATATTTTTGGATAAACATGGACTTTGACATTGAAAATTTGATAAGAAACTGTCCAATTTGTGTAAGGAATCAACCAGTGTAAAATGATCAACCATTGCAAATAGTTCCGTTACCATCAAAACCTTGGATGAAACTTGGAATTGACATAGTTGGTCCAATTGGCCATCATTATGTTTTAACAGTGATCGACTACTATTCTTCATATCTTGAAGCAATGATAATAGAAGACATTTCCAGCAAGACAATTATTAAAAATTTGATGGAGATTTTTGCAAGACATGGTTATCCACATGAAGTTGTAACAGATAATGGCTTACAGTTTGTAAGTACATCAATGGAAAGATTTTTAAAAGAATGTGGAATCAGGCACATCAAAGCCTCACCCTATTACCCAAAAAAAATGGGAAGATAGAAAGATTCCATAGATTTCTAAAGAAACAATTTAATTCAAGTTCTGAAGAAGGGAAAGATTGGAAAGAAGATTTATCCAGAATTTTAATGTCTTACTGAACTACCCAAACAGATCTACAGGAAAGACTCCAGCATTCCTATTATTTCCAGAGAAATCAAAACTAAATTAAGCTCACTTGTTAATGATGCAGAAGAAGATGAATCCAACATCAAAGAATTCAATATGGTCTACAAAGAAAAAAAATGAAAACATATAATGATATAATTCGGAAAGCTAGTCCTCATAATTTTGAAATTGGAAATTTAATTTATGTGGCAAATCCAAATAATAGAAAACTTGATTCAAATTTCAGATCAGAACATCATGTCATTCTTGAAAACACTTCAATAAATTCTTTTAAATTAGTCAACACTAAAAATGGGAAAATAATTCATAGAAATGCTAAACATTTGAAACATGTTCCTTCTCAAGAGACCAATCAAGGCATTTCTGACTTGATTCCAGAAGAGAGCCAGGAAAATCTTAGTTCAGATTCAACAAGAATTGAACACCTCAACTCTTCTGATGTACAAATACCAGATGATAATTCCTTAAACCAAGACAAGGACACTTCTTTAAACCGACCAAGTTCAAGTAGATCAGAGTCTACATTCAAACCAGTTGTTTCAGATAGACTTGATGCCGAGGCTCTTCATCAGTTGCCACCAGAGGTTCTCCACCCTTGCCGACTACCAAGGAACCCTTGATCACCAGGAGTGGAAGAGTCGTCAAGCCATCATCAAGATAAAAAGACATGATTCCTCTCATCTAAAGAAAGGAGGGAATGTAGTATTCTGTGTTTTAAAATATAGAATATATCATCATCATAAACAATAATAATTCAATGTATAATATAAACAACGTGTTGATGTAAAAATATGAATATAATTGTAATAAAATAAATACATCTGGTGAGTAATGTTCAATTAATAAATTAAATAATAACTATACAACATCCACATATTCGGGCGCCAGTGGCTGCAGAAAAGCAGACCACAAATTTATTCATCTATGGCACATGTAGAGACCTAAAGCTGTGCCGGCTAGCAATTAATGTTGAAGGGGAAATTAACCAATCATTTTTGGCTAAACAAAATTTTATTTATACCAATAAAATAATCTTTCAATATACTGATTTGAAAAAAAAATGAAGAAAGGATAATTAAATATGATATCGCATGTATAAGATAAAAAAAAGATTAAAAAAACTATATATATAGGGTTAAAAGGGAGGTTTTTTAAAACTATATATGTATACTTTATACAAAGAAAAAAAAAGGCCTATCATGCCAAAGTCCCAGATTATCCCCAACCTACCTCGACATCCAGCCATCCAAGTCCACGATTCGAAAAGGGGCAGGCCGCAGCCAGAGGCCTGAGCCCTCCGCAACTCCAAGTCTTTAGCTTCTCAGGAAGGAATCAAACTCTTGTTAAGAAAAAAAATGTAAATATCAAAATGTAAATATCCCGCTTCCTTGCCCCAGTGTTGCTGGACTCACCCCCCCCCCCCCCCCCCCCCAAGGCTATCATCACTCTTCTCTCTATGAAAATAAAAAAATATAAAAAAGGCATCTTAAAAAATGATAAAAATAAATTAAATATAAAAATATTGAAGAAATATTCACAAAAAAAAATAAAATAAAAATTTCGGAATTATTGATTTAAAAATGATTTTAAAAATATAATTATTATTGTTTATTCTGGGCATCTTGGGGTCAGCTTGGGAAAGGTTCAGGGCTCGTGGTGGAGCTGGTGTTCTGCATGAAGATGGTGGAGTCAGGTTAAGCACCATAGGTCGGTGGTTTGACTACAGGGAAGGGGCGTCTGAGTCCATCTTGGACTGGCTTGTGGTCAAGTCGGCCACCATCGGACATGTGGCTCGACCACCAGGAAGGGGTGTCTGAATCCATCTCAGACTAGTCTGGTAGGGCCAGGTCTTCCACCACAGGTCAGGTGGCTTGACCACAGGAAAGGGATCTCAGTCTCTGGCTCGGTGCTGCCAAGGCTAAAGGTGGCTTCAGGTTCCATCTCGACACCTCGCAATCACCAGAGGTTTGTGGCTTAGATGGACAAAGGTGGGATATGGTTAGTTAGGTGGGGTTCTGGGTTACTTTGGCATATTATGGCCACGAGGTGTCCCAAAAATACGAGCCTCTATTCATTTTAAATATTAGTAGAAATAATAAAACGATAATATATTATTATTATATTTAGTGTTGTCATAGTTGTGTTTAAAAGTATCTCAAATAACTATTATATAAAAATAATCCATATGTCTTAATTAAAATGAAAATTGTCTAAATATAAATTTAAAATGTCTAATTTAAAGTTAAAATGTTGTATATATATTAGTTAATTGTTACTACAGAGTGTGTGTAAGCTCACAGGTAAATAGGCTCTAACCAAAACAGAAAAAAAAGTTCCTTTGTTCAATATTAGTTTCCCTTTTATATTTTGATATTTCTCTTGTAAATCAATAAATATAATGTTTAATTAATAATTATTGGAATCAGTTTCATTAATAATTATAAGCAAAGTCAACAATTGGTAGCAGAGCGTGGTTATTCGATATAAAGCTCAAAAGCGAAATTATCTATTCTGATCGGTAAACTGAAGCACTTATTAGAAGATTAAAGGTATTTATATAGATTAAGTTAAATTATATCTATATATTGCATGTTTCTCTGCTTGGAGAATCCGTATAAGACTAAATTGTTTTAATAAAGCTTTTTGTTGTTGTTGTTGTATATTGCATGTTTAAAATATACCCAATATTTGAATAAATTTATAATATATATTTGTTTTTAAATTATATTGGTTTGTTTATATTAACTCAAAAGGCGAAAATGGCTGAATATAATTTTTTATCCCAAACAAAAATTGAACCATTAACAGGAACAAATTATCAAATATGGGCGTTGAAAATAGGCGCAGTTCTGAGAGGAAGAAAATTATTTAAATGGGTAATTTCCGATCCAGAACCTGATATGGAAGACAAAAGTTCTTGGGAGATTTGGAGTGATAAAAATGATGAAGCATTTGGGATAATCATCACTACGTTGACAAATGAACAAGCTGGGATGTTCATAGGTTAAACAAATGCTAAGAAAGTATGGGACTAACTGAAAGAAACATACACAGGCAATTTGGAAGATAAAATTATTGATATAGTCGTAGAATTAAAGAACATTAGAATGAAAGATAAAATGAAACTGTCGATGAATATATAACAAGGGCAAAAATATTGCTGCTAGAAGTTCATCATTAGGGCATCAATTTACCTCAAGAGAACTTTCATTTCATATTGTCAAAGGCATACATCGAAGGTATGAAAATATTGCTATTGTCTTACGATCTAAGAGAGAGGGAACAGTAGAAGAGATTCAAAAAACTCTAAGAGAAGAGGATTCAAGAAGAAATATGAGATTAAATCAATTGGTTGAGAATGGGCATGAACAAGTATATAGAATTAATATATATTAGTAAATTAAATTTAATTGTCATCTATCGTTAAAATTTAACACAAATAAATTTACTAGCAATGCGTATATTTTGAATATCAAATAACTCATATCATTGCAGTAAAGTCTGTAGAGATAATATTTGATGATATTTAAAAGATACGCATTGCCAGTAAATTTATTTGTGTTAAATTTTAATATAGAATTAAACCGTTCTGTTTCTTCGGGCCAGGAGAAGAATCCTTTGAGATTTTCGTTCAGAGGTTCGAAGCAGCTTTTGAGGCAAATGCATTGGAAGAGGGAAAAAGAATGCCCATCTTTGTTTCTCTTCTGGATTCGGAAATGTTGAAGCTGGGCAATGATTTGTTTTTCCCGAGTACCATGAAAGAACAGCCGTATGAACGGTTAATAGAAAGAATAAAACTACATCTAGCTCCAAGAAAGAAGGTGATTCCTCAACGATGCAGGTTCTTGAAGAGAATACAACTCGAAAATGAATCCGTCTCAGAATACCTGCGTGAGCTCCGGCATTTGGCTATGGATTGCACTTTTGGTGAAATGTTGGAGGTCATGTTACGAGACCGTTTTGTGGCTGGTATAAAATCGGGAAGCCTTCAGAAGAAATTGTTACAGGAGGATGACGATGTCACCTTGGACAGGGTATTTTCTATGGCAGTCTCGTTTGAGCTAGCTGAACAAAATGCTAAGGAGCTGCAGGATGGACTAGTGGCTAAGATGGATATTGTTCCGGGAGGAAATAGAAAGAATGAAGCTCATAGAGGATGGCAGCATGGGCCCGGTATGCAAAGAAGGAAGACAATTTGTTTCCGATGCGGAGAAAAACTCTCACCTGGCACCTGCATGTCCACATAAAACAAAATCTTGTTTTAAATGCAAGAGAATTGGACATTTGAGCAGGGTTGCAAAACGGGTAAATCAGTGCCAGACTGCAGATATGCGCAGGACGAATTAATTTATTCGGTACAAGGTGATACTGAGGCAAAAATAAATCTACATGTTGACGAGTATCAGTTGTGTTTTGTGGTGGACACAGGAAGTCCCGTCACACTGATACCGAAAACAATTTATGAAAAATACTGGAAAGATGGTAAATTGTCTCCATCTTATTTAAGATTGAGGTCCTTTTGCGGAAACCTAATAAAAATTATTGGTGAGAGAAGAGTTTTTGTGAAAGAGGCAAATCAAGATTTGCGGTTGATAGTTGTAGATGAAGATATTTCGATAGTTTTGTTGGGACGAGAATGGCTAAAAGGTTTAAATCTTGATTTTTCTAGGTTATTGAACATTAGACAAGTAAGCGTGTCCGATATCAAAGTTATAATAAATAAGTATGCTAATTTATTTAGCAAAGAATTAGGTTGCTTAAAAAACGTCCATATTGATTTTTATTAAAAAAAAAAATACGACTCCTGTATTTTGTAAGGCGAGAAGTTTGCCTTTTTCTTTGAAGAAAAAAGTAGAAAATGAAATCGATGGCATGGTTAACGAGGGAATTTTACAACCAATTGAGTATGCCAACTGGGCCGCACCTATAGTACCAGTACTGAAGAAAGATGGGAGCCTTAAAATTTGCGGCGATTTTAGATGCACCGCAAATAAGGCCATAGAATTGAATAAGTACCCGCTTCCATCAATAGACGAAATATTTTCAAAATTGTCTGGAAATACAGTGTTTTCGTCATTGGACTTATCCAGAGCTTATTTGCAGGTCAGATTATCTGAAGAGGCCAAAAGAGTGGTGAACATTAATACTACGAAGGGGTTATTTGCCTTTAAAAGGCTACCCTATGGAGTAGCTGTAGCACCAAACAAGTTCCAAAGAGAAATGGACAATCTATTTGCAGATATGTCGGGAGTGGCTTGCTACATCGATGACATCCTGGTAGCCGGAAAGGATCATAGGGATCACGAGCAAAAACTGGAATTGGTCTTTAAAAGGCTGCAAGAAAAAGGTTTAAGATTAAACAAGGATAAATGCAAATTCGCAGTAAATGCTGTTGAATATTTAGGTTTTAAAATAGATAAAAAAGGACTGCATCCCATAAGTAGTAAAATAGAAGCGGTGGTAGAGGCGCCTGAACCTACAAACGTTTCTCAATTGAGATCTTTTATAGGTCTCCTTATGTATTACTCTAGGTTTATAAGAAATATTTCAGATATTTTAGCGCCCTTCTATCACCTCTTAAAAAAGAATTCAAAATGGAACTGGACTGGCGAACACCGTATATTATTTGCAAAATGCAAAGCATTACTAACTAACGAGTCGGTGCTGGCACATTATGATACAACTAGGGAACTAGTCCTTGCATGTGACGCCTCTAGCTATGGTTTAGGAGTGGTTCTGAGTCACAGGAACGATAGAAAGGAAGAAACTCCTATAGATTTTGCTTCAAGAACGCTAACTGAAGCGGAAAGGCGGTATTCGCAATTAGAAAAAGAAGCCTTAAGCATTATTTTTGGTTGTGAGAAATTCTGACAATATCTATTGGGACGTGAATTTGTGTTGATCACAGACAACCGACCTTTAATGCACATTTTTCACCCCAGAAACCGATCCCCATATGTGCTGCATCAAGAATTAAGAGGTGGTCTTTAAAATTATCTGCATTTAAATACACTGTGGAGTTTCGAAAAACTGATGATAATGGCAATGCAGACGCGTTATCACGATTACCTTTAGTCTCAAAACCACGGAATCTTTAGATGAGGATCAGGTGCTTCTCCTTCGGAAAATGAGTGAGGTCCCCTTCTCAATCCAGGATGTGGCAATTGAGACACGCCGGGATAAATTACTATCAATTGTGTTGAGAAATGTTAGGGAAAATAATCGGCAAATTCCAAAGGTATCGCAGGAAAATCCACTTTATTCCTATTATAGGATAAAAGACGAATTAAGTTGTGAGTTTGGGTGTCTGCAATGGCGTGAAAGAGTGGTAATTCCCCAGAAATTAAGATCCTTAATTTTGAACGATTTACATGAGATGCACCTAGGGATGGTGAAAATGAAAATGATTGCTAGACGGTATTTTTGGTGGCCAGGCATAGATAAGAACATTGAAGAGTTGACTAGAGATTGTAGAATTTGCCAAGAATCTGCAAGTATGCCGCCGTCTACCATTTCAGAGTAGACTTGGCCTGAGAAGCCGTGGCACCGTCTACACTTAGATCTAGCAGGTCCCTTTATGGGACGAATGTTTATGGTCCTTGTAGACGCGTACACCAAATGGCTGGAGATTGTCATCATAAAGGACATTACGAGCAGGACCATCATAGGACATCTTAGGGAGATCTTTGCCAGATTTGGATTACCTGACCTTTGGTAACCGATAATGGCAGACAATTTGTCTCAAGTGAATTTGAGGAATTTACAAAAATAAATAGTATAAGACACACAAAAACGAGTCCGTACAATCCCAGCACTAATGGCTTAGCTGAGCGATATATACGTGAATTTAAAAACTCTTTACGAAAGAACCAAGGAAAGGACAGTGTAGAAATCAATCTACAGCGATTTTTATTCGCCCATAGAGATTTTCCTAAAACGATATTAGAGGAGTCTCCCGCGGAACTTTTAATGAAAAGAAATCTAAGATCAAGATTTTCAAATTTGATTCCGAAAATGGCGAAGGTAGGAGAGGTGTACCATGATGCCATGAGGAAGCAAAAGCATTTTGCGGTCGGCTCTGATGTGTATTTTCGGAGTTTTGCTAACGGACCAAAATGGAAAAGGGGCAGGATCATGGAACTACTGAGCAGCCGACATTACCTTATAGAAGACGAAGGCCGTTATGTGAAAAGACACATAAATCAACTAAGGCCAGTTATCAAGAAAGAAGTTCCTGAAGTGAGAGATTTGGTATTGCCGGGTACATCAATAGATTTTATACTGCCTGGCACTTCTCGAGATCACCCTGGGCTTGGAGGACAGGAGAAGACAAGGGAAGAAGCCCCGGAGGTGGACGAAGAATTGAAAGGAGCGGAGTCTTCAGCACAAGAGGACACTCCGGAACCAGAGCCGGGCCCTGCTGCTGCGGCTGTCCCTGTCCCTGTGCGCAGTCCAAGACCGCAGCGATCCATTGAGGTGTGGAAGCTAGTCTCAAATCTGTTTTTTTTTATGACTGAGTTTATTCCTGATGTGATTGTTCTGATTGAGTTTGGTGTTTTGTGTAATTTAGGAATAATATAAAATTTCGGTATGTTTGTGTTTTTGTTGTAATTTATAATTTTTAGTGAGTTTTCTACATTTTTAATATATTTTTTATTTTAGTTTCAGTTGTTCATATGAAAGTGTATTTACTATTGTTATTAATTTTCATTTTTTTTAGAAGGTCACGATATTAATTTTTACATATGATAGATATATTATTTGAACATTTATCTATTGGACATATGATAACATCTTTTTGTAAGCCTTCAAAAGTGTCTTTCAAGGAAGTAATTTCCGATTCATTAGGTTTTGTGTATTTTAGTGTGTTGTTATAATATATATATATATATATAGTGTAAAAACTATATAATAAAAATATAACAGTGATTCTACATTTAAAACTTAAGGAGCAAACTGATAAGAATGATAAATCATATCAAGTAGATTTGGTTAGATTAGCAAGCTAAATATAAATTAATTATAAAAATAAATAGTTGTATAGTTTTATAGTTAAGTATTCTATTAAAATTATCTTCATTATTCTGATTATTTAAATTCAAATTATAAAATTTGTAAATTGTTATTATTTAGTATAGATAGAGAGAAAAAAAAATCCTTTACTTCTAAAACATCATCTAGTTAATTATATATTTATAATTAATAACAATAAAAATTTAACAACGTAACGTCTTTTGCATCGGCTTTTACACGTCATTTAGACATACTCTAATCCTATATATAGAATAATAGAAGTGAGAATATATATGATAGTTAGAAAAAAGAGAGAAAGACAGAACCATGCACTTTTAATCAAACTAATAATAAGAAAACAAAAAGTTTTGTAAAGAAGGTAGATAAGATTGTTAGTATATATATATATATTTTTATAATTTTATATTTTATCCTTTTTTTTATGATTTTTTAAACACAATCAATTACATACTTTTAACAACTTTAAGATAGAAATACTAGACATATGTCAAAACAAAAAACAACGACTATTATTAGAAAACAACTACATTTATAAACACAACACATTATTCCCTTATGGACTTAATGACAAATTAAACTACACATACAAACCACAAACAGAAGAAATTTCAACTTATGAAATCAGCTGCAAATACAAAAAAAAAATGAATTTAAAACTAAACCTAATAAAACTAGAGGCAAAACTACCAATAAATTAGGTTACATTGAATTTGAAGAATTACTGGACCCAAAACAAATGTACACTAACAACTTCGTCGATAAATTTATTAAAACATTATTTAAACTAAATAATAATAAATTTATCAAACTTATAGAATATATTAAAATTCATAATCTGACTAACAGATTAATAGATATCACACACGACATCTTTAAATACAGAAAAATTAAACAATCTACTAATAACATTAATATTATCATTAAATTTAATAACAATTTATTTAATCATATTAAGTTTAATGATATTTTTAATAACCAAAACATTAATAATCTTTTCCCTATAAAAAATTTAAATTTCAAAACAATCTGGAGATACAACAAAAATATAGGTAATTTAGTTTGCAATTATAACCAATTTATTAATAATTTGGCAAATTTTAAAAAAATTAAATGTAATTGCAACAACTATATTGATAGATATAAGTTTTCAGGTCATATATTAACTAGCAATTTTTCTTTTTTAAATCCAGAATATCAGGATATTTTAAATAAAGGGTATAAATATATACCTCAAATTAAACACAATTATAATAATACAATTAAATCTATATTAAAAGATATAGATATTTTCATAAATAAAACTAGTATAAAATACAGTATTCCAGAATTTACTTTTCTGGAATAGAAACATAATATTAAAAAGGAAATTATAAATTATTATAATAATACACTTAAATACACAAAACCTAATTCAGATATTCCTTCTTTTAAAGAAAATATAATTAATTTACAGAAGGACTTTATTATCACTCCTATAGATAAATGTTCCAATAACTTATCTATAATTTGTAAAAATCTATACCACGATATACTAAAAAAGGAAATTGATAATAATCATAAATACACTTTTGCTAGAACTACAGCCACAAAAATCAAAAAAGACATCAAAAACGTTGAAAATTCATTAAAAATTTATAATTACTACAAAAATCCAAACATACCAAAATTCTATATAATTCCTAAACTACACAAAAAACCTATTTCTTTCAGAACAATCACATCTGGTATAAATTCAGTTATAAAAAACATTGATATACAATTAGCTTCAACACTACAATTTATTATAAATAAATTAACTAATAAATATAATTATAAATTTATCGACTCAAATAAAAAAATCATTAACTATTTAATGAACAATTGGACAAACATGGAAACAGTACACACATTTGACTTTGAGGACCTATTTTCTAAAATAAATTTAAGATATCTAAATAATAAAATAACCAATATTTATTTAACGAAATCATTAATGACAAAACTTTCCACATTAAAATTATTCATAACAGATATAAAACAATTAAATTAGATCTTAAAACAGCAAAAACTCTACTGGAAACATTTTTAAATTTTAACTATATAGAATTTAAAAATAAAATATATATTCAATCAGAAGGCGTTCCCATGGGAACTTCATCAAGTCCGTTATTAGCAAACTTAATATTATTCTGGTACGAAAGAGAATACTTTCTACAAAATAATGTTAACTGGCAAATGTTCCGTTATGTAGATGACATCATAATATTTAATAATCCACAGTTCAAAAATTTAATACCTAAAATTTATCCTAAATACTTGAAACTTAAGAACAATGAAAAAATGTATAGAAACAAAAAAGTTAACTTTTTAGACCTAAAAATAGACCTTACAAATAATGCTATTAAAATTTATAATAAAAAAGTAATTATAATTTCAATATTATAAAATACTGTAATATGAATTCTAATATTTCATTAAATTGTTGTAAAGGTATATATTTTGGTCAGTTTCTAAGATTTTATAGAATAAATAATATATTAGAAAATTTCATAGATGTTAAAAATTTAAACATGGAATTTATTAAAAACAAATTTAGTATCAGACAAGTAAAATATTTCAACAGTATATCAATTATAAAATACTTTTAAAAAAATAAATGGAAGTATCCATTTATTAAATCAACTTTCTATAATTTCTTTCAATAATAACTACTACAAATTGATAATCTTTAACAATTAGTTAAACTTAAATTAAATAGCTTATTTGAAGATTTTTTCACAAGATTTTTAAAGTAATATTGTATAGAATTCATTTTGTTTAATCTCCAATTTCTGGGGAGGAAAATGGAAATTAAATAAAAGTGAATTTTCACAATTAATAGCTTTATTAAACTAATAATTTGCCTTTTTAAAGGAATATTGAAAGATGAATAAGTGTTGAATCAATTATTTTAATTTAACTGGCTGTAAATATTATAAAATTTGGATTTCTTCCCTTAACTATATTTTCTTTCTTCTTTGAATGTCTTGTTTTTCTACAACTTCAAAATAAACGGTCTAATTTTGTCCCCCCCCCCACAACATGTGTCATCCAGAAATAGATGTTTACAGTTGAAGGCGACACGGACAAGGTAGGTACACATTATATCTGTTCATATAAATGTTTCACTGAAGTAACTTTATATTAACACATAAAATCCGGTTGAAAGGAGGTCTATGACATAATAGAGAAGGGATGAAATGTTGTCGCTGAATTTCTATTTGAGAAATCCCGGTTCAGCAGACCTCTTTTTTCAATAATTACTCCAATTTAAGTTTTTTGTATATGTCTGGTCTACCATTAGGGTTTCAAAACATAATAACCAAACTTATAACAAAAGTTAATTCATAGTATAGATATATTACTAAATACAACTATTTATATTCATATTTTAAAATAAAAAAATTTTAAAAAATCATTTAAAAAAAAAAGGATAAAATATAAAATTATAAAAATATATATATATATATACTAACAATCTTATCTACCTTCTTTACAAAACCTTTTGTTTTCTTATTATTAGTTTGATTAAAAGTGCATGGTTCTGTCTTTATCTCTTTTTTCTAACTATCATATATATTCTCACTTCTATTATTCTATATATAGGATTAGAGTATGTCTAAATGACGTGTAAAAGCCGATGCAAAAGACGTTACGTTGTTAAATTTTTATTGTTATTAATTATAAATATATAATTAACTAGATGATGTTTTAGAAGTAAAGGATTTTTTTCTCTCTATCTATACTAAATAATAACAATTTACAAATTTTATAATTTGAATTTAAATAATCAGAATAATGAAGATAATTTTAATAGAATACTTAACTATAAAACTATACAACTATTTATTTATATATATATATATATAATAGTTTTTTTTATATCTTTACTTAATTTATATTTCCATTCTAGGAAAGTAAATTCAGGAATTTTGTGTTTTATACTAGTTTTATTAATGAATATATCGATGTCTATGAATATAGATTTAATTATATTGTTGAAATTGTGTTTGATTTGTTGGTAGTTTTACCTCTGGTTTTGACTGAATTATTATTAGAGTTATGTTTTTTGTATTTATCACTAATTTCATAGATTGATATTTCAGATGGTTATGGTGTGTATGTGTGGTTAAGTTCATCGTTATGTCCATAAGGGAATAATGTGTTGATGAATACAATTGTTTTCTAATAATAATCGTTGTTTTTTGTCTTGACAAATGTCAAGTATTTTTATAATGTAATTGTTAAAGTTATGTATTTTATATATCGACTTTGATTGGTTGAGATCCTTTCACGTGCTCTTCGGTGATTAGCTATTAATTTTCATGCTTAAAGGTAATTGGCTGTTAATTTGACATTCTTAAAGGGGATTGGCTCAGTACCTCCATTGTCGCCATGATTGCATTCCTCTAAGAAGAAGAAGGCCTTTGAACTTAAGTTTTATGGGTCAGGGCAGTGACCTTTACTTCCTGGATGATGCAATCCTGTACTTTGTTTCTTTCCCATCTCGCGAGGCCTAACTTTTATTAAACTTTTAGACGATACATTATACATAGATTGGGGTGGGGTTACATAAACCTATATACAGATTATCACAGATGCGTCCCCTACATGTGAATAATTCAAAAAGGGGTAGCCTGAATTGAATTCTGTGGAAGACAAAGTAATATTGTGGAGAAAAATTAATTAGGGAGCAATGTGAGGCAATGTACAAGTGTCAAAACATAAATCAAAAGATGTAAAAGCGATTTGTGTTGGTGGGAAAATTGTTGAGTGGTTGAGATAAAAAAAAAGAAATGGTGCCTTTACAATTATTCAGACTTGTTGTATCGAAAACTACATCAAGGAAATTTTCTGTTAGGGCTCTGGGAAATCAAATTAATAATAAAAAATAATAAAAGTAAAAAATATAATTAAAATAAATAAAAGTGAATTCGCGCTGGTGGAAAAATTGTTGAGTGGTTGAGAAAAAGTCAAATAAAAATGGGGCCTATACAATTATTCAGACTTGATGTATGGAGAACTACATCAAGGTAATTTTCTGTTAGGGCTTTGGGAAATCAAAATAATAGTAAAAATAATTTTAAAAAAATAATTAAAAGAAATAAAAGTGAATTCTCGCTGGTAGAAACATTTTGTTGAGTGGTTGAGAGAGAAAAAAAAAAGGTGCTCATACAACAATTCAGACCTGATGTATGGAAATCTATATCAAGTGAATTTTCTGTTAGGGCTTTGCAAAATTAAAAATAATAATGAAATAAAATAAAAAGATAATTGAAAGAAGTAAAAGTGAATTTGCAATGCTGGGAAAAATTGTTGCGTGGTTGAGAAAAAAAAAATTGATATATAATGGATAAATGATTTGATGAGCTGTGATGTAAAAGAGAAGTAAACATTTCAAAATATATTGATTAAATTGGTTAAAATATAAAAAGGAAAATTATTATATAAAGGTAAGTGTTTTGATTGAGCATTTTGATAAGTTCGAAAATGAAAAAATGGGTTGTGAGAGGAAGAAAAAATGTATGTAGAGAAATACAAAAAAATGTAATGTTTTTTTTTTTTTTGTGAATGCCAAGGGCTTGTATCTAGGTCAAGCGGAGGCACATCCTTTACTAATTTTAATGGTAAGAGGCCCGTGTCTTTTGGATGGGGAAATATGTTTTATCTTGTTGTCGAGGTTAGATTTTTTTTTCTCCTGTGCGAATTTTATGGGTGGAAACTTGATCCTTCCCAAAATCTCGTTTATACTATGTGTACAGGAGACACGGAAATATAATTAACCATAAGGGTGTAAATAATTGTATTTGGTTTAATGTTTTTGGAGGTGTAGTGTTGTCAAAGATCTTAAGGTCTGTATTTTTGTGTTGGGCGTGAGTGTTGTATACGTATTTTATGTGGATAAGTAAAAAGGTTTTTGTGAGAAGTGTGGAAAGTAATCGATATGTGTAATTCATTATGAAATGGTGTGGTGTTTTGAGAATGAGGTGTGAATTTGTGTGAAGAATCGAGGTATGAATTCATTGTAAAATGGCGTGGTGTTTTGAGAATGAGGCGTGAATTTGTTAGTGAATTTGTGCAAAGAATCGAAGTATGAATTAATTGTGATTTTTTTTAGGATTCTCAAGCTGTGGTGTTGCGATCTGATATGGTATGGACAACATTCGGTGACAGCCTAGATGGCGAACGTTTTGTAAGTCGGGGGGCCAGAGAGGTCTGTGACCAAATTGAACTGGAATCGTTATATTGGAGGAAGGAAGGAAGAAGCCGTGTAGGGGAACTTCTTAATTCGTCCCGTTTACCTCTCTCGACTGGTCTGGGGCGACCTAAATGTCCGCTGGAAATTTTCTCCCAGGATGTCCAGGACGAGAGTTTGAAAAGTATGGAAGGCACTACCTATCTGGAAGATGGCTTCCTGTAATTGGTAAAGCCTTTGGGGCCGTTGGGCATATAACCCAAGGTAGATTACTATGGTTAGTGGACAGGACAAGATTACCTTATGTTTGCTTGTCCCAGCTCTGGAAAGTTTCAATTGTGGGAAAAGCGGGAAACAACTTTATTTATAACCTGAATAACATCATTGAATCTAGGAGTTTTTCTTAAGAACTATGAATATTATATGGTTGTGCGAGGAGAAATGCCTAGAATAGTTCAAACCAAAGTTGGACCAGCTACTCCAATTTGACCGAGCTAAGATACAAAATTCAGCTCATTTAATTCACTACCAATCTCTAAGTAGCTCATTTATGATGGAGGACTACTTACTATCAAACCTCCCTTTGAAAATTAAACGATTTATATCCCGTAAAATATTCTATGGCTATTTTTCCGCGAGGATATCACGGGATTTTGGAACAGCGACCCTTTAAATTGCTATTTCTGCAATGATGGCATCCAAGACAATTTGGTCTATTATCTATTATATTGCCCATTTCTACAGGAAAAGAGACTGGAAATTCGCGAAATTTCGGGGCTAACTCACTATAATGAACAACATGTATATGGAATTTTTACTACTCTCCTGTTTGATAAAATATTTGTGTATAAATATTTTAAAATTTTCGCGGCGATTGATAAAATGAGGGAAGTACTAAACTCCACAGACAAAGGCTGATTGCTCCCCCTCCCCTCTAAATTGCTTTTCCACCTCACTCATGTACATATATAACCTTTTAGAAGAATCCCCTTGTAAGACAATAGTGCCTTAATAAAGGTTTTTGTTGTTGTTTTTTATTACTATGGTTAGTTGGGCGAGGGTGTAGGGCATAATTAGAAGGCAGATAATAAGTATGGGGGATCTGCACATGTTTTCCAGTATGTTCTCCACGAGTGTAGTTCTCTGTGGGTCGTGTTGTGATTCAATTTGATGTGGCGGACTGGATGGAGGATTAGTTATAACTGTATTTATTTGTAGAGGGGCGATGTCGTGTATATTGTTATTTGTGATTGGTGTAAAACGGGTTATGAAGAAAATGGTGGGATCTAAATGAATGAAAGGTTGGCTGTTGTTCGATCTGATTGTTAGTGCTTCTGTTGGGAAAATGTCGGGTGTATGATGTCTGAATGGAAATATGTAATATCTAATATGGTGTATGGTCCTGTGAAATATGGGGCAAGTTTCCCTGTGTTGGGGTAGTGATATATCTTAACCAACACCAGGTCGCCTACCTCGAAGTGTTTGTTTTGATATCTTGTGTGTGCGATCTTTCTGGCTCTGTCGATGTCTGGGCGAGATGTGGTGTGGTCGGAAAGTTCCGGAGGTAGAACGCCAAACATCAGGTAGATGGGCGGCAAACCGGTGATAGAGTGAGGGGTATTGTTGTATATAGTGGCAACTCATTTGACCAACTTGGTCCATGCGACCTTAGGATTCTCCAAATTGAGCAGCCTAAGTTTTCTTGTAAGAGTTGCGTTTAGGCGTTCGCAAAGACCGTTGGCTTGTGGGTTATTGCTGGTTGTGAGTAACGGATGGATACTCCTGTAAAGCAGGAAGCTCCTAAATTTCGGCGAAATGAATGCAGGTGCTCTATCCATAATAAGGCGTTTCGGAGAGCCATCCTGCAACACTCGCTTGATTACCTGTTGATAGGTGAAAATGCTGGTGGATTTGGATGGAAACGTCCACGTGTAGCGCGAGAAATGGTCGACTACGATGTGGAGGTATGTTTTGGCGTTGCCATATTTGGCAAACCCAGCTATGGTGTCGAGGGATAGTAGATCAAAGGGTCCTTTGGCTTCTGGTGGTTGACCCAATTCCCCGTAGGTGGGTCCCATCGGACGCTTTGTCAGTTGGCAGTTTGGACAGGTTTTAACCTTCTGTGTAATGTCTTTTGACATGCCCTGCCAATAATACTGAGCGGAGATGAGTCTCGTCACCTGTGAGATGCCTGGGTGGTTGAATTGTGTGTGTACTGAGTGGAGGAGTTCTTTGGTGAATGTTTTTGATATTAATATTTTGGTTACACCTCTCTCTTTGCGGGAAATGGTATGAAGTCCGTTGTGATCAATGGTCAGTTTAGAATCTCCAGATCGGGAAGGCCGATGGCTCTTGATGAGGGGGGCATCTAAGAAGCCGCAGAACGGGTTACGATATAGGAGTTCCGCTTCAAATTGTTGTGCTTCCTTTATGTAGCGAACCTATTATTCATAGCTCGACAACCATAAGCTCCATCGGAATAATCTGCCTGACGGGTTTTTGATCGTCTTCAGCCATTGCAATGCGTGAAATTTTTGCCCATCAAATAGACACGGAATTTGTCCACACTCTCAACGATTGCTAGGCATTCTAATTCAGAGATGGAGTAGTTCCGTTCGTGTAAACTCAGGGCGCGGCTGAAGTATTGAACTGGGTAGGTCTTCCCATCAGGGTGGACCTGTTTGTGGATGCCTGCTATGCCGAGTGTTGAGGCGTCACAGTACACCTGGAATGGCAGACCTTCCTGATAAAGGGGTAAGATGGGGTGTGTGGTGAAGCTTACCTTCAGTCTAGTGAACGCTTTATGGCATTTGTTATCCCAGACGCACGTGACATCCTTTTTGAAAAGGTTGTTAAGTGGCGTCCGCAAGCGGGCGTAGTCCGGAATTAACTTGTTATAAACGTTCACCGCGCCTAAGAAGTATTGCAAGGTTTTGCAATTGTGTGATGATTGGATGGCGTGGATGATGTCTGTGTTGCGTGTGAGTGGCGTGGTGATACCGGCAGTGATGGTGTATCCTAGGAAATTTATGGGCTGCTTAAAAAATTCACATTTTGCGAAGTTGATTTGTAAATTTCTGCCTCGCAGAATGCGAAAAATCGGTGCAGATGGTTTTGATGTTCCTCCAACGTGCTGGAGAAAATGATGAAGTCGCCGAAATAGTGGGCAACACAATCAAGTCCGTGCCTCTGTAGGATTTGACTCATGGCTCTTTCGTATATCTGAGGGCTGGTTTTCAGCCCGAAAGGCAATCGAGTGGGTTGATATAACCCCTCGAGCGTGGCAAAGGTTAACAGAGGTCGAGAATCGGGGTGTATTGGCACTTGCCAATAAGCGGAGGATACGTCGGCAGTCGAGAAATATTTGGCCCGTGCGAGACGGTCGAGTATATCCTCGATCCTTGGGAGCGGAAGGACATCGGAGCTGATAAGCTCGTTCACCTTCATATAGTCTATACAAAACCTTTTGGTCTTGTCGCGCTTGGTGACGAGAGTGACTGGGCTTGAGAAAGATGAGAACGACTGCTCTATTATGCCATTTTCCAGCATTTGTTGGATCTGACTGCGGATTTCCTGTTGGTCGCATATCGGAACACGATATGGGCGCATGGTAATGTTTTGTGGGAGTTGGCGGGTATTTTTACCGGTGGGATATTTAGGCATGGTACGACGAATTTGTTCTGTGTAAATATGTGTTTTACCCGGTGTAGGAATGTGGGAAAGTGAGGTGGGTAGTGAGGACTTTGTGTCGCGATGTCGCATGTGTCTGGGAGGTGTTTCTGCTGTGTTTTGGTGTGAGTGTCGCGATTGTTGTCATGTACACGCGTGTGATGGGGGTGTAGGGATGTGTGGTCACGTGTGTACATAACGTGAGGGTCGGCCCGTTGGCCTGACATTGTTTGGGCATTTGTGTGGTGAGTTTGGGCTATTGTAGCCTTGTGTATTGATGGTGTATAATAAGGGCAATTGGCCCTGGTGAAAAATTGTGTGCGTGCGCGTGATGCGTGCTCGCTTGAATTAGATAGGCATGGTGGCAAATTAGTTTTGACCGATGGAAGCGCGTATTGGGTGCCGTGTGCGCAAGGCGTATGTACCATGTGACCCCTTTGTGACTCCGCTTGGCATTCCCAATTGAAACATTCATTTGGTACATAAGTAAAATGATAGGTGGTAGGGTTCAATGGGGCGGCGAGTTGGAACATAGTGCCTTGCTGGAAATCTATTGTAATTTTAAAATTGCGGAGGGTATTTATACCGAGAATTCCAAATGGTAGAGGTGCTTCCACCACATGGAAATTCTAGTTTCGGGTTATATTGCCTATGGTCAGGGGAAGGATTATTCGTCCTAAGGTCGGTACATGGCCGTTTATGGCCTGATGGACTATAGACTGCTTTTTTTAGTTTCAGTTGAAGGAGGTTAATTTTTAATCTTTTATATATATTATGGGGCACTATATTTAAACTAGCGCCCGCTTCAATTAGGAATTGCGGGGATAGTTCATGGGTGAGGGACAGTTTTATCGTCAGTTGGCTGACGAAATGTCGGGGCCTTCCTACCTGGCTGACGAAATGTCGGGGCCTTCCTACCTGGCTGACGAAAGGCTGGGGCACCTCAGGCGGCTTGTCCGACTTGCGCTTGTGGATGTTGTGCGGGGCGCACTGCCCGCGCGCTCGCCCCTTGGAGCGGGTTTGTGGCGGTACTCAGAGTGCGAGTGATGGGCGCCGCAGAATCTGCAGTTCGACGGCGGAGCAGATGCAGTCCACGCACCTGTTCTCCTTGGTGTGCTGGTGTATGGGTCCGACATGCTGGGCCGCTGTTCCTCGTGGTAGGGCGGAGATGATGCGCTGATTCCGCGGATCCGTTACACCAGTTGGTACCACTCTCCCAGGTTATTGTTGGACACCAGCGCTGCCACTCATGAATAACACGTGACCGGAAGGATGACGTCGGCACTGCCCCTCCAACTGACTGTAATGTTTAGCCTGACAACGCGGTTGCTTGTTTACCGGAGGATGTAACCTCTTTGTTTCCTTTCTTTCCCTTTTTAATCTTTATATCACCTATGCTTTAATAAATTAGTTAGTGCAAGGCTCTTGTCCTAAGTGTAACCAAGTACCTTGTCTACACCCCTACAAGAAAAGATTATGAGACTGATTGGAGCTGCCTGAAGCATTGAACGGTAAGCCTATTTTTGTTCTCTCTCCCCCCCTTCAGTGGACGCCATCTTATAATGGAAGCTAACGAAAGTTCAACGAAAATTACCAAGCTAAATGGATTAAACTATTCCTCATGGAGCTTCCAAATTATGCTCATTCTGATGGACAATGACTTATGGTCAATTGTTGACCCAGGCGAAGTCAAACCCGAGGGAGGGGATGTTGGTCTAATCAACAAATTTAATACGAGGCAGAATAAGGCTTTAGCAAAGATATGTCTCTCTATTGGTGAGGAGCAGCAAAACCATATCAGACATCTAAATTCCCCCAAAGAAGTTTGGGATGAATTACAAAGACTTTATGCACCCAGGGATAGCAAACACAGAATTCTCCAACTGCGTCGAAAGTTGTACTCCCAGAAATTCTGTCAACATGCGAACATGAATGCCTATTTGGGAAGCATAAATCTAATAGTGAGTGAACTCACAGGTGTAGGGGATAAAATTGAAGACGGTGATCTAAGCATGCTAATTTTTTGTGGAATTCCCGAGGACTGGGATAATGTTATTTCAACAATGTGTAACTTACCAGAGTCAGAGTTCACCAGTGCCAACATCAGACGTAAATTGTTAGCTGAGGCAGAGCGCCGGTATGCTACAACAAATGAAGGGATGGGTGCACTGTCAGTCAGGAACTCTAACAAGAAACAATTCCCTCATGAACATCAAGGTTCTAAAACTGTTAGAAAATGTTTCGGATGTGGGAAAACAGGGCATATTGCACGGGACTGTTTCAAATTGAAAAAGAATAACAGTAAACAACAGGAAAAGGGAGCGATACATCAACATCACGAAGCAAAGAACTTGAATGTGATGTATAATGCAGCAGTTGTATCAGAAGAGGATACGTGGGTAATTGACTCAGGTGCCACGCATCATATGACTCCGAACAGAAGGTATTTTTCCACGTTGAATGACGAGAATGTAGGACAAGTGACCACCATTGATGGTACATCACATTCAAACATAGGAAGAGGTAATGCTCAAGTAGATCTGATCAACAATTCTGGACAACTTAGAAGCATAGTTGCTCAGAATGCAATGTTCGTACCTGGGATCAGACATGGTGTACTCTCTGTTCTACAAATTGTGGAAAATGGTCATGAGGTTATCTTCGACAAGAAGGGATGTCATATCTACGACAATGATCATAACTTGATGATCAGAGCAGAGAAGAGAGGAAGGCTCTATCTCGTCAGGACTGCTCCGTCCAGATTTCCAGAATCAGGAGAATGTTCAAATTCCATTGCTCAAACCAACAATTTTCGTAAATTCCCACTAAAATTATGGCATCAGAGACTCATGCATATCAACTATGACACCATAGTAGACATGATGAAAAGAGAAGTTGTTATTGGTTTGAACTGTCAGGCTGGAAAACCTGATAAGTGCTCTGATTGTATGATTGGAAAATCGACAAAAATACTTTTCCTGAATTTGAGATCTACCAAGGAAACTCAGACACTAGCCCTTGTTCACTGTGATCTAATGGGACCGTTCAACATTGAGAGCTGGGGTGGATCAAGATTTGTCTTGACCATCATTGATGACGCATCAAGATATACAAGGGTATATTTCCTCAAAAGGAAGGGCGATACTCTAGAAAAATTCAAGGAATGGATGAAAGAAGCTGAAAATCAGACGGGATTTTCTCTCAAGAGGATCCGTACAGATAACGGACTAGAGTTCTGTTCATCTCCTTGGGATATTTTCACGAAGGCCCATGGTATAGTACATGAACGCACCATGGTCTACACACCTGAACAGAATGGTGTCGCCGAACGCATGAATAGGACTTTGCTGAACTTAGTGAGGAGTACTGTGAACAGTTGCAATCTGCCAACCGCCTCTTGGGCAGAGCTCACCAACACAGCAGCATACTTGAGAAATCGTGTTACAAACAGACACAATGAAGAGAAAACACCTTTTGAATTGTGGTTTGGAAAAAGACCTGCTCTGCAACATCTGAGAGCAATCGGCTGCGAAACCTTTGTTCATGTTCCAAAACAAAGAAGGAATTCGAAGCTTCAGCCAAGAGCCACTAAAGGAATTCTCGTGGGTTATTCTCTACAGGGACGAGGTTGGAGAATCTGGATTCCTGAAAAACGCCAAGTGGTGGAATCTAGAAATTGTGTATTCAAAGAAGAAATTCTCTATAAACAGCTCAAAAGAGAAAGGGATACTCTACCATCTGTCCATTTCTCCTCGAAAGAGGCCTCCTTTCAAGAAGAAAGTAATGCACATCAACCAGTAGACCGAGAAACTGAAAAACTGATTGGAACTACAGGTGGAATAGATAAGCTATCTGAGACTCTCCCAGAGAACCTGAGAAGCCATCCAATGACACTCCGAAGTCATGGAAAGACGGCAGAATCTCCGGAAGAGGATAATTGTGGTGGACAGATAAATGCCACAAGTGCAGAGGACAATAACCCCACTTATGAAGAAGCCATGAACAGCCCTGAGGTAGCTAATTGGATAGAAGCCATTGAAGAAGAAAGGGAATCGCTCGAAAGACATGATGTATGGCAACTGCAGGAATTGCCGAAAGGTATCAAACCTTTAAAATGTAGATGGGTACTAAATAAGAAAATCAATGCAGTGGATGGTACCACTAGATACAAAGCACGTCTAGTCGCCAAAGGCTTCACTCAACGTAGAGGAATTGACTACAACGAAGTCTATACTCCTGTTTCCAGTTTTGAAACTATAAGGCTATTAACGGCGATAGCAACAGAAAAGGACTGGTTCATTGACCAATTCGACGTGAAGAGTGCTTATCTTCATGGGACACTCAATGAGACTATTTACATGGAATAACCTGAATGCTTCAAGAAACCAGGAGAAGAAAACTTGTTCTGCAAGCTTAAGAAATCAATCTATGGATTAAAACAGAGCGGAAGATTCTGGAATAAATTCTTAAACAAACAACTTCACGAAATAGGATTCCAACGTAACCCAATTGATCCGAGCATCTACGAAGTTGAACTTGAAGAAGGAAGGATCATTCTCTCAATCTATGTGGATGACATCTTTGCCATTTCAGAGAATCAAGCAGCGAGAAACAAATGCAGAGAACTCTTAAATTCCAGTTTTGAAGTGAAGTATCTAGGACCAATTTCTCATATGCTTGGAGTATCCTTCAAGAAGTCAGAAGATGGAAGTATGACTCTTTCTCAAAGTAACTACATAGAAGAACTGCTTCAACGTTTCAGACTACAGGATGCTAAAGGTGTCTCGACTCCAATGGAAACCAATCTTGACCTGCGTGTAAGGAAAAATGGAAATTCCAATGAGCGGTTTCCATACCGTGAACTGATCGGAGGACTGTCATACCTTTCTCAGAGAACCAGGCCCGACATCGCCTACGCAGTCGGGATCCTATCCAGATACTGTGATAACTACACAAGAGAACACTGGGAAGCTGGGAAACGCGTGCTGCGTTATCTGAAGAGCACCAAGGACTTTGGCATAACTTACAGATCCACTGGCAAACCTTTAATTGCCTTTTCGGATGCAAGTTGGGCCTCAGACATTGTAGATCGAAAAGGAGTATCTGGACACCTCATCATTTTAGCTGGAGCACCAATAATTTGGAGAAGCACCAAACAAACTGTTACCGCTTTGAGTACTATGGAATCGGAATACATTGCACTGTCATCAGCTGTGAAGGACATTACATGGGTACGGAATCTGATGGAACAGCTGAAAATGTCAAGTTTGATTTGTGGAGAAACAAAACGACAACCAAGCTGCAATTTCCCATGCGGAAAATTACATCGACAAATCGAAAACTAGACATTTTGCCGTAAAGTACCATTTTGTTCGAGAAAAGATCTCAGAAGAAGCAATCGAACTTTTCTACACTCCGAGTGCTGAGAACCCTGCTGACTTCCTTACCAAGCCCCTTGCTAGAAGCCAGCATGAAAAGTACTGTAGAGCGCTGATGGACTATCGGAATAAACGTCCAGCTGAAGTTTATCCGGGAGGGGATTTGTTGGACACCAGCGCTGCCACTCATGAATAACACGTGACCGGAAGGATGACGTCGGCACTGCCCCTCCAACTGACTGTAATGTTTAGCCTGACAACGCCGTTGCTTGTGTACCGGAGGATGTAACCTCTTTGTTTTCTTTCTTTCCCTTTTTAATCTTTATATCACCTATGCTTTAATAAATTAGTTAGTGCAAGGCTCTTGTCCTAAGTGTAACCAAGTACCTTGTCTACACCCCTACAAGAGTTATCAGGCGTTACAACGCGGACAAGGCGCTGGTCGGAGAGCGGCAATCCCTCCGTTAGAGTCTCGAGGATTACCTCCTGTGGGAGACCAAGTTGCATGCCCTACGTTGTCTTACCTCGGTAGTACTCTTCCAGGCTTGCCTGCCCAACAAGCTCCAGGGCGAAGTACTTGGCGAAAGACGCCTAGTTTGATTCCGGATAGAGGCCCAGGAAGGTTTGCCTCACCTGGAAGTAGGCCTGGGTGTCCAACCGGAGTTTCATGAAGTGTTCCAGGGGTTGGCGCGTCAAGTAGCGAGGCAACCTGAGCAACCTTTCGGGAGTGGTCACCAGGGCTCCGTCCATCTTCCCGTCATAGACCTGAAAGAACTGGCGGGCGGCGTAGGATCCATCGAAGGGAGGAATGTAAGCTCCCGCGTGTGGGGCCGATCGCAGCTCTGCCAGGAGGGCGGTCACCTGCTGTATAACCTCCGCCAGGGTGCGTGTCGGTTCTATTTCGGGCACAGAAGCTGCTCCTCCGTTCTCCTCTTTCGCATCCTTTTCTTGCTCGCCTTCCATTAATCCTTTCGACTCACTGCCGAATTGTGTGGTTGGGTGGATATGGGGTTAGATTGGTGATTGTGGTGTGGCGCAGTCTTGATCGGATGACAAGGGTTCCACAGGGGAAGAACGAACACACCTGGATGGGGTAGAAAAGGACCTTGCGATTGGGAGAGAATTTTCGGCGGAGGTAGCTAGCCTTTCACATGTTGGAGCGTACATTACCTTGGTTGGAGCCTATGTAGAGCACACCTAGCTCGTAGCACTGTCACCTACCTTCTTTTCACTCTTTTCCGAGATAATCGTCATCGACTCTCTCGACTTCTGATTGGTTGAGATCCTTCCTCGTGCTCTCTGGTGATTCGCTATCAATTTGTCATCCTTGAAGGTGTTTGGCTGTTAATTTGTTATGCTTGAAGGTGATTGGCTCAGTACCTCCATTGTCGCCATGATTGCAATCCTCCAGGAAGAAGAAGGCCTTTGAACTTATGTTTTATGGGTCAAGGGGAGTGACCTTTACTTCCTGGATGATGCAATCTTGTACTCTATAAAATGAAAGTATTTAAAAGAACGAATATTTATTTTATACATAATACAAACTTCTAGTGCCCTTACTGCGATGAAAAAATATATTGGGAGGGCTTGGCTCATCAGTGGTGAACCCTCCCAGCGGTTTCGCCAATTTAATCCACCAGACCGCTTCTCAGAGCTCTAATACTGTATTGGACGATTCTGCTTATATTTGAAGCACTGAAGGATGGAACCTCAGAAATGGTTTTCAAGAAAACTATGGACATAAGCTCATAGGACAGTAGAATTACATTCAAATATTTGCATCGAGCAATGCTCTTCCGCAAACAATAAAGACAAGGCCAGTTAGGCATAAATTAACACAAAGCAATATCGCTCCAGCTATACATATAAAATGAAAGGATTTATAAGCACGAATGTCTCTTTTATACATGGTCTTGTCTTTATTCTTTGCGGTAGAGCATTGCTCGATGCAAATATTTTTATGTAATTCTACTGTCCTATAAGCTTATGTCCATAGTTTTCTTGAAAACCATTTCTGAGATACCATCCTTCAGTGCTGCGTATATAAGCAGAATCATCCAATACAGTATTAGAGCTCTAAGAACCGGTCTGGTGGATTAAATTAGCGAAACCGCTGGGAGGGTTCACCACTGATGAGCCAAGCCCTCATAATATATTTTTCATCGCAGTAAGGGCGGTAGATGTTTGTATTATGTATAAAAGAAACATTCATGCTTTTAAATCATTTTATTTTATATGTATGGATGGCGCGTTATTGCTTTGTGTTAATCCTGTACTCTGTTTCTTTTCCATATCGCGAGACCTAACTTTTATTAAACCTTTAGACGATACATTATACATAGATTGTGGTGGGTTACATAATACTATATACAGATTATCACATATATATATAATATATTTTATTCCTCAAAAAGTTACAAGTTCTTCTCTAAAACGTGTAGAGAATAGTCAGTCTATTTGAATATTTTCATTTACAACTTCAATAAATAACAAGAGTAAAATTAAACAAAGATATTTACATTTGCTATCTTGACTCCTGGTAAGTGTTGTGGCCCTTGCTGTTATGGTCGCCTGATGACCTGCAGCTCTCCAGCAGTTTTTCTATGGCCTTTCCTAGTGGCTCCTCGATAAAATGGTCCCCTGTCCTCTTTACATTCTTGTCTGTCATGCTCCAGTCATCTACTCTAGGTCGTTCTCCCTGTGCTCCATTTCCAGTGTTCCACTTTCCTCATCTTCACACGCCAGCGCTCTACATCGTTCCAACAATCGATCCATGGCTTCCATTTCTTTATTTCTCTGTAACCTATCGTGAGGTTCATTCTTCTTTTCTGTTAAGATAATTTCCATTGTCTTTTTTAGCACCAGGGATTGAATAGATGCAAAGTCCCTTTTTCTTATGTTTATTTCCTTCCTATATTGTTTGATATATTTGGTTACTATTACATCCCATATTAAGAATATCGGCACTACTTTTACGGGCATATTTTCTGTTTAGGCCATTTCCCTCGCCAGTAGCTGGTATTTTCTTTTCTTTGTTAGCTCTGTAGTTTGGATATTGTCTTGGGAGGTAACGCCTATCTCTATGCTTTTTATGTCTTTTTTTATTTTGTCATATAATATTATATCAGGTTTGTTAGCTCTGATATTGATATCGCTTATCATTGGCAGGTACGTTATTATTTTGGCGTATGAATTTTCAATCTTGGTCGTTATTTTGTGTAGCTTTATCTTCTTGTTCTCTGTGAAATTATTTTAACTAGCCAAGTTGAAGTGGACGCATCTCACCACTTCATTATTTTTCAGTGTAGTAGTAAGGAAGCAATCTTCCACAGTTTGTAGCAAGGTGGTCCACCGTCCTCTGTACTTTTTCACAGTGAAGGCATTTCAGGTTTTTAATCCTTCGGGAACACGTTTCTGTCTTGTATGAACTTGTAGAAACCTCCATTTTGTGGTGTGTTGTTTCCCGTTTTGAGCCACTGTGAGGATTCTAACATGTCTAATAGCGGTTGGTCTTCATTTTAAAGAATGTTCTGTCGATTATTTTCTGGCTAATGATTCCTCTTTGATTTTCAATCTGTTTTTCTTTCAGAGTTTCCATTGTGATGTTTTAGGCTTATATTTTATACTTATTTTCTATAATTAGTTGAATGTGTGTGAGCATTGTGTTTTCGCCCTGTTCACACGCTTTAATGGCTTCCTTTCTTTTTGTTGTCTCCCCCCCAAATATATACTTGTAAAGGCTTAGCAGAATTCTTTCGTTTTTTGGACCAAATTTACTGGCTTAAGATGAATTTTGCATTTGTTTAGCGTTGTTCTCACTTCTAGTTCACATTTCTAGTTCTCGCTCACTAAACTCCATGATTCCAACTTAGTATTTTATGAGCGAGAGCGAAAATTCGTTGAAAGCACCGAAGATGTTTTTAGCGTTCAGCTTTGTTTCCGCTAAAGATTCCATTCTGGATACTATTTCTCTTTTTATTCTCTCTTTTTTTTTTGGAACGACTGCGCTGGTGTTACCCTCTCGAGCACCTAAATATATATGGCAATTTAAGCCAACAACCCCATATTGTATATAACTTGCAATAAGATTTTCATGTTGTATAATAGAAACTCATCTGTAAATGATTATATGCATGATTGACCTGTGTCATTACATCATCATATGTATTGTACTTTGTACACACTGAGGATGAATAAATAAAACTCTGTAATAGATTTAGAGTTGAGCTGAAGCAAGAAGTCATAACGTCTAAAATCGAGATAGATTTAGAATTCCCACAACAAAGTCTAAAAATGGAAACTGCCAAGGCGCCAGTGGAATTTCACCAGACAATCCACGACCCTCTCACATCTGGTGGAATGTAATACCCCCTTTCTTAGAAAAGGCATATAAAGCCCCCGTCTTTAGCCAAAAATAAAGTTACTTCACCATCTGCGTGAGCCCTCGTCGGTTGTACCCCAGGTCCTCCTCATCCACCATGTAGTCAGTAAGAACTCTTCTATCTCCATATTTCGCTCCTAGCTCAACTTTTATCTGTTCACGGAACTTTCTTAGTGCAACTATGTCCTCCTTTTTTGTGTATGGACATTCCCAAGCTTTCCACTCTGCCTCGACCAAGACTGCCAGTACTTTGTGAGAACGTTTGAAGGTCTCCCAAGGTGCAGAGAGGTACTGGAAAACTCTTTATCCTAACTGTTCCTCTCGGTGCACACAGTATAGTGAGAGTCGAAAGGCTAACACACTATAGTTTTAGTCGACTGGATACCTCATCACATATTTAGTCTACAGGATTCTACAAGAGTCGACCAAACTTCATCACATATATATGTTTTATTTTTCTGTCAGTGTCCCAAATTCCAGAATTTCTTTGTAGTTTGTCACAGTTTTTGTCGGGTTGATTTTGAAGCCTATTTTATTTAAAAGCTGAGTTGTCTTGTTCGCTAAGAGCTCAAGATCCTTGTCGCTATAGGAAAATATCTTTATGTCGTCTATAAACAATAAGTGATTTATTTAAATTTTTTCCTCTTCCACTCTGATCTCTGCTTGGGGACTGTCTTCTTTATTGAGCTCCCTTGTTATCGGCTCGAGTCATATGACGAAGAATAGTGGTGATAGCCCATCTCCTTGCAATATTCCTCTTTCTATTTTAACTGTTTTGAGGCACTGCTTGCCATAGTACAACTGTGCTTGCCATTTTTCTAAGGCAATATTTGCGAATTGTTGAATTTCTTTTGGAACTCTTGATGCTTCCAAAATCTTGAGCAAGTATTTGTGGTCGATTAGTCAAAAGCTTTCGCTATGTCGATCCACATGATTTTCAGTTTATTTGCGTGTCCATTGCATATAGCCTTGTTTAATAAGACCTGTTCCTTGGCGCTTTGAGTACGCTTGATTGATAGATCTGATTGATAGACAGATATCGTTCCTTATCTATGTATTTGTTCAGATTTCTAGATAATATCCGCGTGATTAAATCTGTACAGGTTGCTCATGCAACTTATGGGGCGGTAGTCACTGGGGGTGTTCTCTCCTCCTTTAGGAAACAACAAGGTTTTTGCAGTAAACATCCAGTCTGGAATTGTTTCTGGATTCCTTATAGAGAGAGAAAATATGGTTTTACGGGCTACTAACCAAAATTTATTATTTTTGAGCCCACACTCGATGTCAGGTGTCAAGGGACCCTAAGATCTGACGGCAGGAGATGTCTCGCAGGGGTGGTGGAAACGTTGGGCAAGCAGGGGGACAGCGCCAGGGTGTAGTGAGGCGGGTGCCTTGAATAGGCAAGGAATCCAGGAGAAGTGGCAGATGGAATTGGAGGCAGAAGGTCCTTGAAGCCTGGAACTTGAGGGCCCTAGACTTCAGGATGGGGCAGCTTGAGGCTCTCGCCTCGTGCTTGTCAGGAAGGCCCTTGGAGCAGCAGTCGGCACATTTGGAGGTGCGCTGGTTAGCAATGGATGGGCAGGTGCGGCCTTCATGGCCGTCTTCACCGCAGTGAAAGCACTTAGGAGCTCTGGTGCATTGGGCAGAGTTGTGGCCGAAGCCACAACATCGGAAGCAGAAGCGGACGCGGATGGACTCCTCGAAGTTGAGGATTACTCCATCCACCACGATCCTCCCGCGAACGCCCAGGGCTCTAAAGGTCTTGAGGTCCACCTCGATGAAGGCGGTGCAGGTCCCGTTTCTGGGTGCAGAACGGTGCGCCATGCGTACCACCTTGTCCCCAGGAAGCTTTCTAACATAAGCGGTTTCAAGGAAGGTCTTCTCAATGGCGGAGTTGGATGTCTCCTCATCCACTTTGAAGAGGCAGATTCGCGGCAGGATATCCTTCTACTGGCGGACCTTCATTCCATCCAGCTTGTTGGCCAGGGAGGTTGTAACCTCAGGGATGGTGTCAGGATTGCTGGAATTGAGGACCAGCACCCCTTGGTACGCAGGGAGGCCCAAACGCCTTGGGGGAGAGTGTGAGCAGCGCGGACTGTTTTCAGCATCTCCCTTGGATCAGCCTGTGGGTCATCTGAGATGACCACTGTGTGGGCCGCCGATTTTTCTCCATGGAGGATCACTTGGGCGGCCGCAGGCTTGGAGACGCGGGAAGGCACAGGTTTTGAAGGACCATTCAGGTTTGTCCTCTTTGCAGGCGGTTTGGGAGCTTCAGACTGCTTCCTTTTGGTTGGAGCAGGAGAAGGCAAGGTGGAGGCAGTCTTCTTGGCAGGGAGAGCAGCAGGAGCAGGAACTTGATTGGGTCAATCTGAGAGCTGGTTTCATTGCAGGAAGGAGCAGGGCAGGTTTGAGTGCTGCGGCAAGCAGTCTGGGGCTTGTTGGCCTCCATAACTTCGTTCAGCTCCACGAAGGACTGGAGGGTGCCAGTGAGGTTCTCCACTTCGGCAAGGAGGGCCTTGACCAGCTCAGTCCGCATTGCGATGAAGCGAATAAGGTCCTCATGCAGGGTCTTAAGGGCAGGATGGCCAATGGAGCGCAGGATGTCGTATTTGCATGAGATCACCATTTTATTTTTCTTCTCCAGGTCGGCGACGTTCACGATGGGCTTGTAGGCCTTCTTTTTATTCTTGGCAGGATTCATTTCAAGAGCAGGAAATCAAATATGTGACCAGGTAGAGAGCTAGCTATGACCAACAGGATTCCTTATAGCTTGAACAACGGCTTTATATAGATCTTCGTGCAGCGGGGTCAATTTTTTAATAAAGAAATTATAAATTTTATCTATACCGCCTGCTTTCCAATTTGGCAAATTTTTCAATGTTTCCTCGAATTCTTTTTTTGTTATTTCTATTTGCTCGATAGGTTTGTTTGTTTTCTCTATATTCTGGATGAGGTATTCCGGAATATCGAGCTCTTGATTCTTTGTACAATATTTGGACCAGAAATTTATTAAATCTTCTTCATTAATGGGGCCTTCGTTTGCTTTTTGTGGCTTTAATTTTCTGTAAAATGCTCCCTTATTCAGTTCAAACATAAAATTTGTCTTGTTAAATTCACTTTTTTTTTCTGATACCACTATTCTTTTCTGTATTACTTTTATTTATTGGTTTATTTTTTCGTTAACAATTTTTAAATCTGATATTTTCCTGGAGTCGCTTCTATATTTCTTGGCTACTTGTTTTACCATGTGGTTTTCTTTTCTGTTCATTTTTCTAGATTCTATTCGTTTTTCAATTATTTTCATCATAATATTTTCTTTCTCTTGGATTGATTTGTTTAATGGATATTTCCACTCCCCCGCTCTTTGAGGCTTTTTGGTTAACTTTTCATATGCCATTTGCGCTGCATAAATAATTTTAAACGTCGATGACCACTCATTAACTGGTTTGTTCGAGCACTCTTCTGTCGCTTTCTCCATTGCCCTTGTTACTCTCAGCCGCAATTCTATTATCGCTGTTTGCCTCTTCATTTGTTTATTTTTCCTTATCTGATTGGCTTACTACTTCTGATGGATCCCTATCTTCCCTCTCGTTTATTCTCTCAGCTTCCTCTTGGCCTATTTGGTTATTGGTGATTTCACTATCGCAAGTTCTACTGTCACTGGTTTGCTCGCCGTTGTCTAGAACATTTGAGGTACTATCTCTTTTGTCTTCTTCCTTACTTTGGCTTATAACATGTGCAGATCTGTTGGATGTCTATCTGTATTCATTAACGATATCTGTGTATCTTTCGTCCTTGATAAGCTTGTAAACCTTTATTCTTAGAGTATCAAGATTTATTGCGCGTCCAAATCGGTTTTTTCGGTACTCTTCTTGGATTTCTTAAAAGAATTTCTACGCTACCTTCCCTTTCTATCGGCATATTTATAAAATGATTGGATAAAAAAGATATTCTCACTTCTCTCTATATCTTCATCTGACTGGCTGGAGTGACCATTCTGCCTCCAAGTTAATGTAGGATTCAAGTTGAAATTTTCTTGAAGGTTGTTTTCAGCCATTCACAATCTGATAAAGAAGAAAAATGGGAATGAATTTTACCCACACAAATCCTACCACAATGAACAAAAAAAATCGCTAAATAAAATGAGGCTTAACATTACTATCACGATAGTAAAAGCACGTTTTTGCAACTTTCTAAGACACTAATTGATCAAAATATATAATATAATAATAATAATAATAACTTCATTTTTCAAAAGGTTACAAGGTTTTCTCTAAAAAGTGTAAAGAATGGTCAGTCTATTTACTAAATTTTATTTAAAACTTAAATAAATAATAACTGTAAAAGTAAACAAAGATATTTACATTTGTTATCGTGACTCCTGGTCAGTGCTGTGGCTCGCAGATATGGTCCCCTGATGTCCTGCAGCTCTCCAGCAGTCTTTCTATGGCCTCTCCTGGTGGCTCCTCGATAAAATAGTCCCCTGGCCTTGATCCACCTTCATCCTTATCTGTCAGGTCTCCTGTCATCTGCTCTAGGTCATTCTCCTGGATCTCTTCTATGGTCGTCGTATCCCTGTGTTTCATGTCAGGTGTTCCAACTTCTTCGTTTTCACACGCCAGCTCCCTACATAGTTCCAAAAATCGATCCATGGCTTCCATTTCTTTATTTTTCTGGGACGTGTTGTGAGGTTCATTCTTCTTTTCTGTTGAGATAATTTCCATAGTCTTTTTAGGACCAAGAATTGAATATATGCGAAGTCCCTTTTTCTTATGTTTATTTCCTTCCTATATTTTTCATTATATTTGGTTACTATCCCGTCCCATGTTAAGACCTTCTGCACTACTTTTACAGCCATTTCCCTCGCCAGTAGCTGGTATTTTATTTTCATTGTTAGCTCCGTAGTTTGGATATTGTCTTGGGAGGTAACGCCTATCTCTATGATTGTTATGTCTTTTTTATTTTGTCATATACTATTATATCAGGTTTGTTAGCTCTGATATTGATATCGCTTATCATTGGCAGATCCGTTATTATTTTGGCGTATGAATTTTTAATTTTAGTCCTTATTTCGTGGAGCTCTTGTTGTTCTCAGTAACTTATATTTTCTAGCCAAGTTTAAGTGGACGCATCTCACCAATTCATTATGCCTCTCAGTGTAATCGTAAGGAAGCAATTTTCCACAGTTTGTAGCAAGGTGGTCCACCGTCCTCTGTACCTTTTCACAGTGAGGGCATTTTAGGCTTTCAACCTTCGGGAACACGTTTCTTTCTCGTATGAACATATAGAAACCTTCATTTTGCGGAGTGTTGTTTCCCGTTTTGAGCCATTGTGAAGATTATGCCATGTTCAATAGCGGTTGGTCTTCATTTTTGAAGAATGTTCGGTGTAATATTTTTCTGGCCAATGATTCCTCTTAGATTTTCAATATGTTTTTCTTTTTATAGTCTTCATTGTGATGCCTTGGTTTTCCAGATTATATTTGTTTTCAATAATTAGTTGGATGTGTGCGAGCATTGTATTTTCGCCCTGTTCTCACACGTATAATAATAATAATATAAATAAATAATAATAAAATTGAACGGAAATTTTGAAATTCAGTTCTTGCCGCGCCGAATATAGAGTCTGAAATACTCGTGTTGGATGCGCAGTTCAGATGCGCTGGATCTCTTATTTCGCATAAATCGGCCACCAAATTTAATAATTTGTATTTTTGGTCGAAACGTCTTTGTATACGTATTTATATATAAATTATTTTTGTTATAGAGTGTATATTGCAGCCTTATATACAACTCTGTTATATTAGTTATGCAAAATATGAGTAGAGCATCACATCTACAAATGAACTAAGGCAGAATATAATAGAATTGATCCCGGACATTTTCTTCGCCGAACCTTACACCATCAAGGTAAAGTGATAACGTTGTCTTCCAGTATATTTTCTTCAACTTCAGTCTCATTATATCACTCCTCCCACTTTTTCTATGCTTCCACCATTGTTTTGAGCGCTCATAAAATTTTCTCTGATCAAGGACTTTATATACAAAAAACTTCTTCACAGTGCAGTGAAGGTTAATACACCAGTTAAACCAATATTTCTCTTTTTCATCTACATCCACCCAAATCAATTCAATGAGAACCCTGCTCAGTTTCTAAATAATATTTTTATGAGATAAAGTTCTTATCAATTGATCATATAATTAGATATGTAATACAAGGTGGGATCAATAAATAAGGTGAATTATAATTTATTAGAAAAAAATAAGAACGATATTAAAAATTAGGACTTGATTTATTCAAAATAATCACCTTGGCTTTCTATATACATCGTCTCCATCGTTCTGGCAACTTGTAAATACCCTCTTTATAGGCACTCTTAGGAAGCGTGTGAAAAAAATCTTGCACCACTTTCTGGACATCTTCATCCGAGTCAAATCGCTTTCCCTTTAACTCCTTCTTTAGTAGGCCAAAAAGGAAATAGTCAGAGGGGGCTAGGTCTTGACTATATGCAGGATGTTTTTAAACTTCAAAACCTAATTTAATGATTGTAGATAGAGTTTTACATGATGTATGCGGCCTTGCATTATCATGAAGGAAGAGAACACCTTTACTAAGCTTCCCTCTTCTTTTGTTTCTTATACCGGGCTTTAGCTTATTTACAAGAATGTAACAACAAAGTTCGCTGTTCATACGTTGTCTTGAGGATAAAAAATCAAGACAGATTGGTCCTTCAACATCCCAAAAAATTGTTAACAAAACTTTACCGGCCAAACGTTGAGACCTGATTTTTTTTTTTTGGTCTTGGAGAGTCGCCTCGTTTCCATTCCATAGATGCACGTTTTGTCGAAGGATCATAATGATAACACCAACTCTCATCTCCAATTACAATTTAGTCAAGGAAATGATCACCTTCCTCTTCATTCCGCTTTAACAGAGCCTTTGAAACCCGAATACGGTTAAGTTTTTGGTCCAAATTAAGGAAATGTGGAATCCTTCTGCAGCATATTTTTTTAAATTGCAATTGTTCTTTAATAATCGTGTGCACAGTTCAATAGTTTATATTTAAATTGTCGGCTATGGTAAAAATGTATATTTTTCTATCCTTCAAAATTAAGTTTTCAACCGCATTTATCGTGCTTGGCGTCGCTGTAACACTTGGTCATCCAGGTCGCTCAATATCGGTACATGTAATTCGTCCATTTTTGAACTCGTTAACCGATTTATAAATGTTTTTTGAGATAAACAAGACTCACCATATATATTTTTCATTCTTTGGCATATTTGAGATGTTTGAATACCTTCTGCATTCAAGAAACGAATAACTGCACGTTGTTCAAGCGTGGTCAAACCTTCAAGGGAGCTTCCATTTTATTTTATTTATAAGTCTCGCGCCGCGCGTGGGAAAAAAGAACAGAACACCTTAAATAGTCTCTCGATGTTATATTTTAATATTCTGTGGTTTAAATTATTTTTGCTTTTTTAATTTTTCAGAAATAAGATAATTAACCTTATTTATTGATCCCCCCTTGTATATAGATATTTTTATTTTCTCTATTTGATTTGGTGCCAGTATCCTTAGCGAGACAGAATGTTTTTTTGTCATAGTTAAATGAAAATATATAATAATATAAAAAATTTAAACTCTTTTTGAAGCGTATTTTTCTTTTAAAATTACACAAGTTTCGAGAGAATTATATTCACGTACCTAGAGAGGCATCTCTCCATTCAATTAAGTACAATGGTCACTCCAAAAGGTTTTGCAATCACTAATTTTTATTAAAGCTGCAACTTTAAAATTTTCAGAGTGTCGTAAGGTATTCATACTTAGCACCTATGCAAGATTTAATCTGTGAAAACCAATAATCGAAACACTTATACCAGTCATCTTCGGGGTTGGAATTTACGGCATTGATAAAGGCTTGCAGTGCTTCATCATCGGTGTCAAATTTTATCCTTTTCAACAATTAGTTAAATTTTGGAAATAAAAATAGTCTCGAAGTGTTAGGTCTGTTGAATATGGAGGTGAATATGAATACGAGGGACTAATTGGAGACCAGAGTTGGCTAAAAGGTCTAATGTTTGGGCTGAGGTGTGATGTATTGCATTGTCATGGTGAAGAAGGACTCCTCTAAGTTGAGCTCTTGGTCTGCTTTGCTTGATTTTTTCAAATACTGCTGGAAGTCATTTTGATGTATACCAGTCACTATTAACTGTCTTTCGATATTCTAACTTCACAATATCAATGAAAACAACTTTTCTTAAATAAAAAAATAAGCTACCATTTGTTTTCCAACACTTTGAGCTCTGCGAACTTTCTTAGGAGGAGGTGATTTTGAAGAGCACTAAAGAGTAGATTGCCGTTTTGTTTTTGTATCAAATTGTAGACCCAAGTTTCGTAACCTGTAATTAAAAAAAAATAATAATAAAACAGCTTTTGATTTGCCTTCATCAATTTTTTTCATGAAATTACTCCATTTAACGCGGCCAAGTTTTTGGTTTTCATTCAAGCTGTGAGGTACCCATCTACTAATAAGTTTTCTGTATTTAAAATGATCATTAATGACGGTGTTGATTGCCTCCGATCCATTGCCCACACTTTTCTCTAACTGTTGATACGTAATTCTTCGATATTCTCTAAGTAAAAACTTACCAGCTCAATTTTTTCTTGGGTTACTGCTGTTTGTGGTCGATCTGAACGAGGTTCATCTTCACGGTTTTTTTTTTCAAATTTAAATTAATAAAATCAAAATTAAAAACTGTTCTAATAGAAGGAGCTTTATCTCCTAAAGCTTTCATCAAATTTTCATGAGACTCTTTAGAAGTTATATTATTTTTATAATCATAAAAGACCATGCCGCGTAAACTTCCTCTAGCCAACTCCATTGTTTCTGATGCAATGCTTAGAAAATACCGCTAACGCTGTAAACAAAATCGCGCCCTCTATGAGTCATTGTTGTTGCTGTTTTATTAATATGTTTTTATTAGGTAAAAACTGCATGTAGGTTTTAATGGGATAATTTATTTTTTATATTTTAATTATTCAATATTGATTGCAAAAACCTTTGGAGTGACCCTAGAATAAACAATCCTCTTCTTATACGTTTTCACTTTTTATCTTGTAGAAATGTAGGAATGTTCGAGAGCTCGGCAAAATAATAAAACTTTAAAATAATCTTTTGTCCTCACGATTTCGTGATTTTTTGTTATTTGCTCCAGGCGATTATATAACCTCAAAAATCCCTCCAGGTAGCCAGAGTGGAAATGCCATCTTCTATTCAACCCCGCTGTGAAAAGGTAGACTTTACAACTCAATTCCTACGAGTTAATATTGGAAACCCGTTTTCAGAATAGACCATTTGCCAGACCCATAGGCAACTGTTTCATTCTAGAAGCAAAGGATGTCACTCCATTTTCAGGTTTTTAATCAAAGCAGTAACAGGCCTCTTAACTCTTGGTTGGGCATTTGCCATTTTGGCTGAGAGTAATAGGAGTTCCTTGGGTGACTTGTCTTATAAATTTACTTGAACTTCTTCACTCTTTCAATATATTATTGCTCGAAAGAGACCAAAATTTACAGGTATTCAGCAGTGCTTCTGTTGAGGCAGGGGAGTTCATATATAATGCTAAAGAGTATCATTTTTTTTCAACCCATCTACTTACAATTTAATTTTCTGCCTCTCTTCCATTGATGGATCGAACTTATTGCAGATGAGTAGAATTTCTTCTGCATATCTTATAGCGGGCTTGTTCCAATTCTGCATTCTATGCAGTTTATTTCTTAGGTCTTCGTAATCCTTTGTAGAAGAATATTCAATAAGATGGTCTTTTAGTGATTCTCATCTGGTGAAATTGGGCTTTTAGAGGTCATACTACGCTTTGACTCTTTCTACTAAGTTAATGGCAGCATATCTGGCGATAATATAATCTGCCCTCTTATATATAAATTCCATTTCTTCTAGGGATTCAATCCATTCTAGGGGATCTTCACTCTCATCGTACTTGCGAATGGTTATATTACCATTTGCAATTACTGGTTCGAATCCAGTGGTTCAACCAGATGTTCCACTGGCCCGGGGGTATGCTTCATGCCAATATTCGATTGATCCAAATCAAGATTATAAGTAAAACTAGAACGAGTAATCATTAACAAATATATTTAAACAAATACATTCTTGAGGTATAATTATCCATAAAGTTTGCTAGCATGAACAGGCATATAGATATTCCCGATGTCTACAATCTTTTATTTTCAGAATACTAATTCCTAGTTTATTTCATAATCTAAATTAACCTATCACAATAGTTATCTTAATTGTCTTGCATTCTAAAAATAATAATTACTATGAAAATTCTCCTTATTTACATCTAATTGTGTGTAAATTTAAAATATTTGAATTTTGAAAACAGGTATGTAAATATTATATATGTATGTTTATAACCAGTTGATCCACCTACAAAAGATTCATTCATTAGTTCTTATTCTTGTAGAAAAGTCGTTTATACCCGAAAGCTTAAAAGGTAAGCATTAAATATATGATACTCATCCTTGGTGATTTTTTTTTCTTTTTATATTAAATTTCGAAGGATTATAAGTCGATATAAATAGAGTATTTGCAATTTTTTCCAGATCTCAAAATACAACCGAGAGAGTAACATTCCAGGACCCTGGGTTACCTATATGTTACTCTTTCGATTGTATTTTGGGATCTGGCAAACAATTATAATATATATGTGATATCTTGGGACCTCTGGGACCAGTGTTACCTGATGCTAGACGAACCTCGATGTCAACTCTACCGTGCAGTCGTGGTGGAAGGAAACACAGCTGGGCCAAAGGTGAAATAAACAAACAGAGATTCCACTAAGAAGCGTCTGAACGTCAAGAAGGAATGGGACGAGGAGATTTCTGGCAGGAAAGGGTTCAGTTACCTCTATCGGAGCGTCCGGCAGACTGGGCCTGAAACAAAGACCAATTAAGGACTGGCTAACTGAGGCTCGGGGCCTCCTTTTATAGCTGCGCTGGGTCCATACAGTTCACTGCCCTTTTCTGACGTAAACGGGGGGGGGGGGAAGTTACATAATCCAGGAGAGCCACGACCTCGTAAAAATTGGACTGGGCTCGCTGAGCCTGCTCTCCTATTCTCACCTAAGCTTGATTAGTTTTAACCTTAATTTTATCCTGTTATTCTCCATTCCTTCTATCTGTATTAGAGTCTTAGGCGGTACAGAATGATATTATGTGATGCTTTCTATGTGCAGTAAATAACAAGTTATATACAGTCACGTGGTGGAACATGTGATAGTAGATATCTGGATTATTTACAACAATTCCATGGTCTTAAATCATCACATATATATGTGACTAACATCAATCTGTACCGCATAAGAATCTAATAAAGTATAGCAACTGTACAGATAGAAGAAATGGAGACTAACAGGAGAAAATTAAGGTTAAAACTAATCAGGCTTAGGTGAGAATAGAAGAAGGCCTAGCAAAACCCAGTCCAACTTTTACGAGGTCGTGACCCTCCTGTTTACGTCAAAAAAGGGCAGCGACCTGTTCGGACCCGCTCAGCTATAAAAGGAGGTCCCGATCCTCAGTTAGTCAGTCCTTTGTTAGTCGTCGTTCCAGTCCCAGTGCACCGGACGCTCCGATCCAAGGTAAACCCTTTCCTGCCAGAAAATTCTCCTCGTCCCATTCCTTCTTGACGTTCAGACGCTTCTTAGTGGAATCTCTGTTTGCTTATTTCACCTTTGGCCCAGCTGTGTCGCCTTCCACCACGACTGCACGGTAGAGTTGACATCGAGGTTCGTCTAGCATCAGGTAACACTAGTCCCAGAGGTCCCAAGATATCACAGACTCCCCCGTCCGAAGAGTCGACAGGATTGTGGACGCCAAGGTACAAGTAAGCAAGTAGACCACTGTCTGTACAGAAAGATGGAACAGGGAAGCGAGGAGGATTCAAAGGAGCCCATGAAGACCGATACCGACTACGAAAGTGGCGAAAACACCACTTTTCCAAAGAAAGAAACCACCTTCGGTAGGACGCAGGAAATCGCCCCCAGCCAGCAGGACGCCACGCCCCCGCCGGCGGTATCAGATGTCCTGGGGAGGTTGACCAGGACGCTACATCAGCTTTCTGCCGTGATCGGACTATCTCGAGATGTGGAGCTACCGCGCTACGATGGTTCGTACGAGGCGCAGAGCTTCTTCGCCAACTACGACGCCCAAGCAGATCGGGCCCAACTACAATACTCTACAAGACTGAGAAAGCCACCAAACCTCCTGCAAGCGCCCCTCCGAGTTATCAACACGCGAGCGTATGTTACCTGCTCCCCCGACCATCTCTAAACCACGAGCCCAGCGCAAGCAATGAACTCTGACTGTCCCAAGGATCCTCTCCAACCACGGCACAAGACCAGGACTGTCCCGACATACAAGGCAGCACAACAGTAGGTTCCTCCATTCATAAATTTTGTTGAACAATTGCTCGTTCGAGCTGAACTGTCCAATAATGTAAACCTACCTCTACTACTTGATACAGGAGCATCTATCGCTATAATTAGGCAGAATACTTTTAAAATAGTATAAACCAGTTTGTAAAAGAAAATACCTGTTCATCCATTTAACTTAACTATTAACACCATATCTAACAGTATTTTCACCATAGGTTATATATTTTTAAACTTAAAAATTGGTAACATAACGCAGCATCTAAAATGCCATATCATAGATACACCCTTGCCTTTTGGCATCTTATCCCTTAACTCCTTAAAAATATTTCTACTAATTATAAACTGTCCTCAGCTACTCCTGTTTCAAGATAATGTACCCCTTCCAACTACATTGTACAAAGTCACTTCGTGTAAGCAACACGTGTCCCATGGACAGGTTAATACAACTGTCCCATTTACTAAATTTTCCCCTCCTGAAACGGGTTGCTCACACGTGGTGAACTCCAACACTCTTATGTAGCCTCATTGTAATGTTCCTAATCCCATTTTCAACGCCCCAATGTCCTTTTCTTTCATATCTTTGGACACAAGTAACCTAGGTCACAGTCCCTATAATTTATGCAAGGTGCTGCATCAATTTGCACCCGATTTCGCCGACAACAAAAACAACTATCTTTCCCAAAACAAGTTAAAATTAAAAATCTCATCAACTGCCACGCCAGTAGCAAAATTAAGTCACAGCCTTCCAAAACTATTCCAATCGTTAAATTCCCACATAACTGCACTCCTTCCTTTTACATGCATATTTGAATATCGACAAATCGCTCTCAACAAAATAAACAACACCCTCTCACATAACTTTTTCTAATTGGCAACAAATTTTTAGTGCGCGACTTAACACCCAAATCCAATTTCGAGCCACACAAGCTCCATAACGTCACCCCATTAAACACACAAAAAAAAAATTCACATTAAACGTGCCATATCCACTAACAATATAAAAATTCTCGATATATGTTCGTACAACCAGCACCCATGACTTTAGTAAATTTGCTATTCATAGTGAAGCAGGTTAGATTTTGTACAAAACAAAGACTTCACGTGACACCTTTTCATTTACAATTTTTTCGCTTCGTGTCACAGAGCCACACCACAAAACTCTTTCACTTTTCAGGCCAAAGACGCCTCCATCACGCCTGTGACACTTCTCACCTCAAAGCGTGTCCACGTCGAAAGTCGCACTTTCACTCACTTCTAACCTGATATCACTGAATAACATTTTTACTAAGTCCGCAACAACCATTCGATTTAATATCAATAGATACAATATCCGGATTTTCGAAATACAAACACAAATCGAACAAATGCTTGTACACGGGATAATTACAACCTCTGTATCTCCCTATGTCAGTCCCATAACGCTTGTCACCAAACGTGACAAATCAAACGCTTTTGTGTTTACAATTATAGAAATAAAATCTCCGAGCGTATTCCGAATTAACATACCCAATGTCACTAATTCATGGCCATCAGAAAACCGCGTTTCCAAAGGTGGGAGACAACCACCAAGCAAGCTGCCCCCACAAGGGGCCTCTGACCCAAATAAATATGCCCGCCACCGCCGGAACTCGCTAATAATAAATTCGAAGGGAGATGGACAAACAAACAGCCGACATCTTGTTACGACCCATCGCTATTATCCCTTAACTCCTTAAAAAGATTTCTACTAATTATAAACTGTCCTCAGCTACTCCTGTTTCAAGATAATGTACCCCTTCCAACTACATTGTACAAAGTCACTTCGTGTAAGCAACACGTGTCCCATGGACAGGTTAATACAACTGTCCCATTTACTAAATTTTCCCCTCCTGAAACGGGTTGCTCACACGTGGTGAACTCCAACACTCTTATGTAGCCTCATTGTAATGTTCCTAATCCCATTTTCAACGCCCCAATGTCCTTTTCTTTCATATCTTTGGACACAAGTAACCTAGGTCACAGTCCCTATAATTTATGCAAGGTGCTGCATCAATTTGCACCCGATTTCGCCGACAACAAAAACAACTATCTTTCCCAAAACAAGTTAAAATTAAAAATCTGATCAACTGCCACGCCAGTAGCAAAATTAAGTCACAGCCTTCCAAAACTATTCCAATCGTTAAATTCCCACATAACTGCACTCCTTCCTTTTACATGCATATTTAAATATCGACAAATCGCTCTCAACAAAATAAACAACACCCTCTCACATAACTTTTTCTAATTGGCAACAAATTTTTAGTGCGCGACTTAACACCCAAATCCAATTTCGAGCCACACAAGCTCCATAACGTCACCCCATTAAACACACACAAAAAAAATTCACATTAAACGTGCCATATCCACTAACAATATAAAAATTCTCGATATATGTTCGTACAACCAGCACCCATGACTTTAGTAAATTTGCTATTCATAGTGAAGCAGGTTAGATTTTGTACAAAACAAAGACTTCACGTGACACCTTTTCATTTACAATTTTTTCGCTTCGTGTCACAGAGCCACACCACAAAACTCTTTCACTTTTCAGGCCAAAGACGCCTCCATCACGCCTGTGACACTTCTCACCTCAAAGCGTGTCCACGTCGAAAGTCGCACTTTCACTCACTTCTAACCTGATATCACTGAATAACATTTTTACTAAGTCCGCAACAACCATTCGATTTAATATCAATAGATACAATATCCGGATTTTCGAAATACAAACACAAATCGAACAAATGCTTGTACACGGGATAATTACAACCTCTGTATCTCCCTATGTCAGTCCCATAACGCTTGTCACCAAACGTGACAAATCAAACGCTTTTGTGTTTACAATTATAGAAATAAAATCTCCGAGCGTATTGCGAATTAACATACCCAATGTCACTAATTCATGGCCATCAGAAAACCGCGTTTCCAAAGGTGGGAGACAACCACCAAGCAAGCTGCCCCCACAAGGGGCCTCTGACCCAAATAAATATGCCCGCCACCGCCGGAACTCTCTAATAATAAATTCGAAGGGAGATGGACAAACAAACAGCCGACATCTTGTTACGACCCATCGCTATTGTCCGATGTCACTCTAATGAATGTTCACCAGCTATGAAATCAAATATTAGTGCGTGCCTTTTACTATATAACGTTCTAATCCCTAACCCATTATTCTACTCCGATATCCCGTTTAGCTACTAATAACTTGCTTAACACGTTATTTTACATTTACTAACAAATCAGTCCACTAACAGAATAAATGCCGCTTTAGGAAGAATCACGTTTTCACGTAAACGTGGCGCAGGGAACAAAAAAACGACAACATTAGGACTCAGCGAGTTTCACAGTTGGAAACAATGTGATCCACGAGTCGCGTCAAACATAAAACAAATTCGATAAGTTAGATCAACTCATGCCAACAAGACCGAAGATATCGCGATCGAGAACAATTTAAAGCTCACTCTACCCATCCTAAAAAACAGGAACATACATTTGGCCTACAACTTTCCATTCTTTTCCGATATACAAACTTCTGTATATAATCTTACTTGCTCTTCTTTCTCGATGAACATTTTTTTTTTCATTTTAATATTCTTTATGTAATCATTATCTAGCTCTTATAAGTTTTTTTTACGTCAACCAATCAATTTAGATTATTGTCATTTTATTTTTCTTTACCAAAGTCTATTTATTTTTGCTTTATGACTCTATTTTATAATCAACTTTATATTTTATCTTTCATATCTAATATATAAAATTGAATGTCTGTTTGTTTGTTTGTTTGTACTCTATAGATTCAAAAACCATACATCCAATCGCCGTGAAATTTTGGGATATTATTAGGTATATCACCGGAAAGGTTTTTGAAAAATAATTTCATGAATATCTTGAATATCCTTAGAGTTATTTGCAGATTTGTAGATTTAACTCGCAAGCAACGCCCCCATTGTGACGATGATAACATGTTTTCTTATCACTAAGTTTGTTATCTTAAATATTATTTATCAAAAGTAAGATTATCTCAGGATGACACGGCAATGTGACACGGGAAAAAATGTTCACTAGATAAAACTATGATTTTCTATATGATATAAAAAGCCAACAATGAAGAGTGAATGTAATATAAGAAGCCAACAATGAAGAATGAATGTAAGATAAAAAGCCAACAATGAAGAGTGAATGTAATATAAAAAGCCAACAATGAAGAATGAATGTAAGATAAAAAGCCAACAATGAAGAGTGAATGTAAGATAAAAAGTCAACAATGAAGAGTAAATGTAATATAAAAAGCCAACAATGAAGAATGAATGTAAGATAAAAAGCCAACAAAGAAGAGTAAATATAATATAAAAAGCCAACAATGAAGAGTAAATGTAAGATAAAAAGCCAACAATGAAGAGTAAATGTAATATAAAAAGCCAACAGAGTGAATGTAAGATAAAAAGCCAACAATGAAGAGTGAATGTAATATAAAAAGCCAACAATGAAGAATGAATGTAAGATAAAAAGCCAACAATGAAGAGTGAATGTAATATAAAAAGCCAACAATGAAGAATGAATGTAAGATAAAAAGCCAACAATGAAGAGTGAATGTAAGATAAAAAGTCAACAATGTAGAATGAATGTAAGATAAAAAGCCAACAATGAAGAGTAAATATAATATAAAAAGCCAACAATGAAGAGTGAATGTAAGATAAAAAGCCAACAATGAAGAGTAAATGTAATTTAAAAAGCCAACAGAGTGAATGTAAGATAAAAAAGCCAACAATGAAGAATGAATGTAATATAAAAAGCCAACATTGAAGAATGAATGTAAGATAAAAAGCCAACAATGAAGAATGAATGTAAGATAAAAAGCCAACAATGAAGAGTAAATCTCTATTATATATATAAAAGTCAATTTCTGTCTGTCTGTCTGTTTCGCGTTAAACTCAAAAACTACTGAACCAATTGGTGCCAAATTTTGCATGTCGCTTTTTATAAACCTGAGGAAAATTTTCGGCTGCATTTTGATTAGTATTTTTGGCTATTTCTTTTTTCATTTAAAGAATTTTTTTTACGTGGACTAATCCGGAATGGAATGAATACCTAAATATGGCCATTTTTTTAAGCATCGATGGTTCAGTGGTAGAATGCTCGCCTGCCACGCGGGCGGCCCGGGTTCGATTCCTAGCCGATGCATTTTTTTTTTACAATTTTCAAAACTCATTTATATTATCTTATATATATAAAATTGAATGTCTGTCGGTCTGTCTGTACTCTATAGATTCAAAAACCATACATCCAATCGCCGTGAAATTTTGGGATATTATTAGGTATATCACCGGGAAGGTTTTTGAAAAATAATTTCATGAATATCTTGAATATCCTTAGAGTTATTTGCAGATTTGTAGATTTAACTCGCAAGCAGCGCCCCCATTGTGACGATGATAACAAGTTTTCTTATCACTAAGTTTGCTATCTTAAATATTATTTATCAAAAGTAATATTATCTCAGGATGACACGGCAATTTATTTGCGACAAGAATAATGATACAATTCCAAGGCGAAGATACTATTCCTTTAACTTCCAATTACCGAGGGAACCAATTAATATTGATTTTATTCAACTTATCGAGTATTTCTCAAGGGACCGGGAATAAATGTTCACTAGATAAAAATATGATTTTCTAATGTAGAAAATTAGGAAAGACAAAATTCAGGATGACAAGGCACACAGGGACCGGGAAAATGTTCACTTTATCGAGAGATTCAAATTTACGAGTTTCAAATTATCAAAATATATCTTTTTTATTTTTTAATAAGTTTTTAGAGAATTGTTTTAACAAAAGTTCGCTAGACAAACCTTACTCGGGTAAAACCCCGGGCGAAGCCGAGTACATTTTATAAGTTTAAAGAAAATTGTTTTAACAAATGTTCGTTAGACAAACATTCACTTGGGTAAAACCCGGGCGAAGCCGGGCACATCCGCTAGTATCTAATAATCTCAAGTTTATATTTCATGTTTATATCACTTATTTGCATTTATCATTTTATATTTTTTCTCACTTTATAAATTAGATGTTATTTACATTGTTTCATCGTCCGCTACCATGTTCAATGCTATCGAGTATATTATTGCTCATTATTAATTTTCATTTAAGATGTTCACCTTCTATTACCCCTTATATACTGCTATAGTGTGTAATCTTTGTATTATGTCATCACTATTTTACCTTTTTTTAAAGATTACTTTGCATCTAACTTCGCAATTCTATTTTCGATTTTTCAAATCCTTTAACGCTATATGCAAAGCCTTAATTTCGCAATTTCATATCTCGATGTGATATATTCTTTTATAATCAAACTAAAAATCATGATCTAAAAACAGGGCAATCTTCAATAACCTCTTAAACAACCACTTTAAAGGTTACTTCTTAATAAATACTAACCCTTTTCAGCAGGAACTTTTAACTCCTTCGCAGGCTAGACTTGACCTACTTCGATTTCGTAATTAACAATATTGACACACCGTCCCCCAGATTTACCTATCCCAACTTCTGGCTTGGAAACGTGCAAATTGTATTTTTTATATATTCCAGGGCACTCTCATGCTACATGCTGGCACATCTTTTTATTTTACTCTTTTTCTCGCTAAGACCCTGACGACTCCAATTAAAACTTTGATTTCTGGTCACTGATCTACGCCCTCATTTATCCTGCATGCGTACGTCTTAACGACTAATTACTAAAACCCATAACAATCACCCTTATCTTACTTTTCGATTGTGGTACTGTAACTTTATTCGGTCCTTAAATTTACATGTGAAACATGGCCTAGGTTTTCCGTGCCGTGCACATTAAATGGTTTGGGACTTGAGTCAAAGTGACATTGCCTCAACCAAATAATAACTAACCCCTCAACCCTTTCTAACGCCCATCACGAAGAGATCATGATTTTCCCATCCAATCATTTATATTTTTACCTATCATCATTATATGTTCTCTATTAATTCTTTTATTCCTATTTTTGTTTTACTTGTATGTTTAGTATTAGTTGTTTATGCTTTATTATCTCTTATGGATATACAGAAAGCAACCCCATGTTATATACCAACTCATTTCAATTATTTTAAAAAAATTACTTCCTTAATAACAGTCTTCCTATTCCGCTCTCTTAAATACCTCCATATGAACCCTCTCACATCCGGGGCCATCTGTGATGATTTAAGACCATGGAATTGTGTAAATAGTCTAGATATCTACTACCACATGTTCCACCACGTGACTGTATATAACTTCTTATTTACTGCAAATAGAAAGCCTCAACTAACATCAATCTGTACCGCATAAGAATCTAATAAAGTATAGCAACTGTACAGATAGAAGGAATGAAGACTAACAGGAGAAAATTAAGGTTAAAACTAATCAGGCTTAGGTGAGAATAGAAGAAGGCCTAGCAAAACCCAGTCCAACTTTTACGAGGTCGTGGCCCTCCTGGATAATAAAACTTTCCCCCCCCTGTTTACGTCAGAAAAGGGCAGCGACCTGTTCGGACCCGCTCAGCTATAAAAGGAGGTCCCGATCCTCAGTTAGTCAGTCCTTTGTTAGTCGTCGTTCCAGTCCCAGTGCACCGGACGCTCCGATCCAAGGTAAACCCTTTCCTGCCAGAAAATTCTCCTCGTCCTATTCCTTCTTGACGTTCAGACGCTTCTTAGTGGAATCTCTGTTTTCTTATTTCACCTTTGGCCCAGCTGTGTCGCCTTCCACCACGACTGCACGGTAGAGTTGACATCGAGGTTCGTCTAGCATCAGGTAACACTGGTCCCAGAGGTCCCAAGATATCACATATATATATATAAACTATTTACAGATAAAATGATGTCTTAGCGTCACGCGACCGTGAATGTCAGAGTTAAGGCTCGTTTCTATATATACACCCTCTCTCGTGAAACTATTTGTGTGGACTTTCTTTACCTTTATAACTTAATTCAAGTAGAGATATACTCTAGTTAAACATTCGTTTCACAGTCTTGCCATTTTAAATGCCTGTTGATTCTTTTCCTATAGAATAATTTTCCCAATATCCATCAATGCCTCAAATCTTATCAATGACCGCTAAAGTTGAGCCTTCGAGCTACTAACAATTATATAACTAGCCATATATAAAGAGCATAATGTGATAAATATTCAAACAATAAAATTACTTTCGCATAATATACAAGTAAAATTACTTAGTAAAATACAAGTAAAATTACGATATACAAGTAAAATACTTGTAAAATTTTGCCGTATATATGGTAATTTGAACCAACAACCCCAAATTTGTCTATAATTTAACAAGATTGTCATGTTGTATAGAAACACCTTTGTAAATAATTATACACATGATTGACTTGTGTCATTGCATCACAATATATAATGTACTTTGTAAAAACTGAGAATAATAAAATGAAACTCTGTAATAGATTAAGAGTTGAGCTAAAGCAAAGATTGAGATATAGAAATCCAACAATATGTAAGAACAAGGCCTAAAGATGTCAGGAGGCTGCCAGGAAATCGTTAAGAGTGTACAATGATATCTCTTCCGATCCACGCCCTTATTGTATCCGCTGCAACCCAGTACTACCTCTCGGCAAAGTATATAAAACCCTGCCAGGGCCGAAAATATACAGTCACTTCACCATCCGCGGAAGCCCTCGTCACTTCATCTTCTGAGCTCGACCATGCCGTAGACCATTAAGAAACCTTTTAAATCTCCATTTTTTGCTCCTAGCTCAACTCTATCTGTTCACAGAACTTTCCTAGTACAACTGTGTCCCTTCGCTTTTTGTGTGGAAATTCTCATGTCTTCCACTCTCCCTCGACCAAGACTGCCTGTACTCTGTGAGAACTGTTAATGTGTCATTGCATCACCATATATAATGTACTTTGTACGAACTGAGGATGAATAAATAAAACTATGTAATAGATTAAGAGCTGAGCTAATCAAGAGATCGAGATAGAAATCCAACAACCCTTAAGAGGAATTTGGCAGGTCGCTCCATCAAGGTCATTGGGTGTAGAATATCACAGACGCCGCACGCCCTTTGCACCCGCTCAAAGTCCATTCTCCCGCATACCTCCCCCCTCGGCAAAGATATATGAGACCTCTGCCCTAGCCGAAAATATAGTCACTTCACCATCAGCGGAAGCCCTCGTCGGTTGTGTCCAAGATCCACCTCATCGACCATGTAGAACAGTAAGAACTCTACTATCTCCATCTTTCGCTCCTAGCTCGACTTTTATCTGTTCACGGAAATTTCCTACTACAACTGTGTCTCTTCCGTTTTTGTGTGTGGACATTCCCAAGCCTTCCACTCTGCCTCGACCACGACTGCCTGTACTCTGTGAAAACTGTTCTAGGTCCTCCAAGGTGCAGAGAAGTACTGGAAAACTCTCCACGCCCTGACTGTCCCTCTCGGTTACTACAGGTTTGACCCTCGGTTATCACAGCTATAGCGAGAGCCGACAGGATACCCCTTCACACATATATATATATATATTTTTTTTTTTAAATAGAGCAATCCATATTTAATTCATTAGATAATAAAAGGCATATATTGGATTTTATAAAATATTTATTTTGCCAATATTTCGGCTGGCTGAACGCCAACCTTTATCAAGGCATTACATTTTTGTATACACAAACTCAGCTCCGCATAGTGTTATAATATCACAGTTGAAATCAATAAAAATACAGAGTAGGTGGGAGAAATTTGTGCATGAAAAAAAATAGTATAAAAATGCAATCAAAAATGTAAAATATCTTAAAATATAAAAGGAAAAAGTTCTATCTTATATTTAAAAAATTGCAAAAAGTATTTAAAAATAATTCATTGATAACTCATAAAGAGATAAATGTAAAAATATATGTATATATTAAAACATTTGAAAATAAATTTAAAATGATTTAAATAATAAACTGTAAGAACTGTTGGATAACTGAATGCTACGACAGCTAGCGCCACACTGGACCTATCATCATCACAACTGTTTGTTTACCTTTTCTTCTCTATACTTCAATAACTGTTCGCTACCATAACTTTGTCTTTTCTTGCTAAATGGATAATAAAGATTATTATCATATAATCCTCAACGTCCTCATGCCTTCCTACAAGCTGTAAGTACCTAAATCTTACAACAATTAGATTATGAGACTGAATATTGCATGAAATTCAACTAACGAGTTAAGACAAAGAAAAAAAGGCTTAGCAAAAATGGCGTCACTCCCGATTCACGATGTAACCCTAAATAAGCTCGACGGCTATAACTACTCACTATGGTCTTTCAAAATTGAAATGCTCTTGCAAAAGGAAGATCTTTGGGAAGTTGTCACCGAAAATATTCCAGATGAACCTAAAATCGAATGGAAAAAGAAAGACTCAAAAGCTAGAGCTATCATTAATCTAAGCATCGCCGACTCACAAATAGTGCATGTCAAAAACCTACTAACAGCCAAAGCTACCTGGGACACTCTTAAAAATATCTATGAAAGAAAAACACTCTCAGGAAAAATTTATTTGCTAAGGAAACTATACAGCTTAAAACTTGAAGAAGACAAAGACATGCAGCAGCACATCACTACCATGATGGAACTTGTTGACAAACTGCGAACCATTGGCGAAACACTAAAGGACTCTCACATCACGGCTATACTGCTTTGCTCGCTTCCAAAGAGCTACTCCAATCTCATCACGATGTTGGAATCAAGGCCTGATGACGAGCTAACGCTTGAATTCACCAAGAACAAACTCCTTGATGAACACACACGCAGAGTAGAAAGCTCGAAAGACGAAAGCACCGCATCAAAAGCCTTAAAAAGCCTCCACAGAGCTTCAAGCCAAAGAAGAGAAAAAGAGAAGAAATTCTGTTCTTTCTGCCACAAACCAAACCACTCCAAAGAAGAATGTTGGCACTATCAAAAGCGAAACAACAGCAACAAAGAGTACAAATATGAAAACTTCAGAAGAGGAAACGTACCAAAGTACACAAATCAGTCGAGTGTCACCCAAGAACAATCAACAAATCAGAGAACAACAAAAGGACCTAACCCAAAAGCTCTCAATTGCACTCAACGAGAAGCAAGTGTACACAACTGGTTCATCGACTCTGGAGCCACATCTCTTATGGCGTACGACGAAAGCTTCTTCACTGCACTTAACAGAGAACAAACACAAAATGTTGTGGTTGCTAATGGCAATACACTGCAGGTCAAAGGGATAGGACAAGGAGAAATCAAAGTCATCACACCCCAAGGAAAGACTGACACCTTACTTCTCACAAAAGTTCTCTACATCCCGGAACTAACAGACAACTTTCTGTCAGTGAGTGCGGCCACCTCCAACGGATGTAAAGTAACGTTCAACAGAGATTGGTGTACCATCGAAAGAGACAACACAGTCCTCGCGAACGGTATACTTGACAATGGAATGTACCGACTCCACCTGGATGACAACCCCCAAACTCGCACATTCAAAGCAAATGTTGCAAAACAAAACCACTGCAAGAACAAAAATTGCCTCATGCTCTGGCACGACAGACTAGGACACAGAAATATAGAATCAATTAAGAAGATTCGAAATGAGAACCTAGCAAGAGGACTAAGTCTAAATAACTGTTCGCACAGCACAGACTGCGTTCAGTGCATTCAAGGAAAACTCACCGAAACCCCATTTCCAAAGAAGACAGAGTACAGAGCAACTGAAACGCTTCAACTTGTCCACAGTGATATCTGCGGTCCATTACCAACTAACTCTCTCAGCGGTAAGAGATACTTCATCACCTTCACTGATGACTACAGCAGATACACGAAGATCTACCTCCTGAAAGGAAAAGACGAAGCCTATGAAAAAATAAAAGACTACGTCATCTCAGCACACACGGAATTTGGAAAAAATATCCAAACCATACGGACAGACAACGGTCGTGAGTACGTAAACCGACAAGTCGAAGATTTCCTGAACCAAAGCGGAATCAAACATCAGCTAACAGTCCCCTACTCACCAGCCCAGACTGGAATGCAGCAAAAAGAATCGTAAGATATCTAAAAACTACTAAAGAACTCGAGCTACGCATATCTAACCAAAAGCCTCCCACGCTGGAAGCATACAGCGATGCCACATGGGCAAGCGACAACACCGACAGAAAATCACTAAGCGGAAACTTGTTCCTACTGGGTTCAAACCCCATCTCATGGATGACTGGGAAACAAGGTTGCGTATCTCTCTCATCCACCGAAGCGGAACTTATCTCCGCAGCTGAAGCCTCACAAGAACTGTTATGGCTTCTCGACTTGCTAAAGGATCTCGAACTGGAACAGAAAGCTCCAATCTACTTCCACCAAGACAATCAATCATGTCTCAAGATATGTTCATCCGAAAAAGTGTCTTCTAGAACCAAGCACATCGCAACCAAGATCCATCACCTGAAGGATCTTCAGAAGAAGACAGTGATAAAAATGGTCTACTGCCCAACTGGCGACATGAAGGCGGACATTCTGACCAAGCCGCTGCCAAGGCCGACATTTGAGAAGTTACGCTACAACCTCGTGATGTCTCCACATTCATGCCGGGGATTTGTTGGATAACTGAATGCTACGACAGCTAGCGCCACACTGGACCTATCATCATCACAACTGTTTGTTTACCTTTTCTTCTCTATACTTCAATAACTGTTTGCTACCATAACTTTGTCTTTTCTTGCTAAATGGATAATAAAGATTATTATCATATAATCCTCAACGTCCTCATGCCTTCCTACAAGCTGTAAGTACCTAAATCTTACAACAAGAACCCCTTATAAAATGTTTTTATAAATGTGGGTATTTAAAAAATTCATTTCAAAATTTAGGAGATTGATTTATAAATAAGCAAAAAATATTTTATAAAAATGCATTAAAATGGAAGTTAAAACAATTTAGGATGAAAAAATGAGAAAATAAATTAAAAAATGGAAACTAAAAAGTTTAAATTATTGCATGTAAAAAGTTATATATTTAATGTATCAATACTTTTGCGTTTTGAAGCGATAAATGTAAAAATAATTAAACAAGTGGTATGTATTAATTACAGGTAATTACTAATGTGTGAAAATATAATTTAAGAAATCGCGGGTATTACAACAAAATATAAAGGGCTATAAAAAGCAAAAAATAAAAAGGCAAATTATGAAATTTAAAAAACGGCACCTCTCCCTTTAAAATAGTACATAATAAGTCAATTAAAAAATAAAAAAAATTAACTAATTGAAATTAAAATAATTAGACAAAAAAAATTAAGAAGATCTAAATGGTGTGTAGATGTCTGGTAAATCAATTTTCCTATTTATGCTTTGTCTTCTACAGAGGCCCAGCTTTCTAAGAACAATCGGCAGTGTTTTTCTTTAATGTTCTGGTATAAAATGGCTGTATTTTCGAAATCCGGAGTGTGGTTGTTTTTTAGTGCATGATCAACAAGGAGAGATAGTGGGTTGTAATTCCTTAGTTCTGATTTGTGTTGATTTATACGATCTTTGAGTGGTTTGCTGGTTTCCCCTATATAATTAGCTTGGCAATTGTTACAAGGTATTTTGTAAATTACGTTGATTTTGTTTTCCATTTTGTTAATTTGCTTAGTGTCTGGATGGCGTAGGGCCTTTTTTAAATTTAAAGATGATTGATAGGTGGTTGTGATGTTGTATCTCTTTAGGACTCTGGCGATGCGTTCAGAGCCGTAGCTGTAGGGGAGGGAGCAGAAAAGCTTTTTTGATTGAACAGGGGTGTTATTTAAAAGTGGAGATTTTGGTTTATAAAAATGTTTTTCGATAAATTTGCTTGGGTAATTGTTGTTTTTTAATTCACTGAATATTCTATTTCTCTCCACTATATCATTAATTTTTGACGAGCAATGTGTATCTAATCTTTTGGAGAGAGATTTAACCACAGCGATTTTATGATGAACTGGGCCAAAAGAATTGAAATTTAAATAATTACCTGTGTGGGTTGATTTTCTAAAAATACTAGTTTCTATTTGGTTAAATTTTCTTTTGAGCTGTAAATCTAAAAATGCTAGAGAATTATTTTCAATTTCATGTGTAAATTTTAAAAATGGTCTTAAATTATTTAAAAAATTTGAAATTACTACAAAATCTGATTCGGTAATGCAAAAAATATCATCTATGTACCTTTTCCAAAAAATAATTTTGAGTTGCTTTGATTCTGTGACAACTTGATCAATTTGGTCCATGAAATTGTTTGCTAAAGCCGATGAGATAGGGTTTCCCATCGGTAAGCCTTTGATTTGTCTGTAGAATTTATTTTGGTGGCTAAAATAATTGTGTTCCAAACAAAGTTTAATTAAATCAATCAAAGCATCTGTGGAGAAAGGGAAATCTAGATTTTGATGGGTTTCTGTAAATTTTTGGAGTGCTAGAATAGCTTCATTGTGGGGGATTGAAGTGTAGAGTGATTCAACGTCGAAAGAAACCATACGGCTATTATTAGAAATTGAAAGGTTTCTGATCGTTTTTGCAGCTACTGTAGAATTAGGGACAGTGTGGGGAAGTAATTTCTGGAGGGGAGAGATGATGGATGAAATAAATTTAGTGAGGGGGTAAAGAGGAGAACCAGCATAGGAAACAATCGGACGTAAAGGTGTGTTTGGCTTATGTACTTTTGGGAGGCCATAGAAGTTTGGTAAATTCTTGTCCTCAGCCTTTAAATTTTAAAAATTTTTTTGTCTAATTTATGTGAACGTATGATTTTATTAAGTTTTTTATTAAAATCTTTAGTAAAATTAGGTGAAGGGTTTTTTGCTAAAGGTTCATAAATTTCTTTATCTTGAAGTAACTCTTCTACCTTAGTGTTGTAATCAGTTGTGTTCATAATTACTGTATTTCTTCCTTTATCAGAGGGTGTGATAACAATATCTTTATTTTGCTTTAACGATCTAATGGCTTGTCTTTCTCCTTGATTTAAATTAGTCTTGTTTTTTCGTTCTAAATTTTTAATAATAGGAGTAACTTCTGTTCTAATTTTAGCCTTATTATTATCTGGTAATTGTTTTATCGAATTTTCTATAGCAGCTAGAGTTTTAGGAATATCAATTTTTTTGGAAGGTACGAAGTTTAAGCCCTTTGATAGAAGTGTCTTTACTTCGGGTGTAATTGATTGATTAGAAAGATTAATAACAGTATTTTGGTGAGATTGGGGTTGTGTTTTTTGTTGCCAAGTGTTTAATTTTTTTGATTGAATGTTGCGAATAGCAGAGGCTTTATTTTGACATTTGATATCTAAGCACTTATAAAATTTGTCAAATACTTCATCATTTAAAATTATTTTTAGTTTAGGAATTAATTGATCAATATTCAATTGTAATTTGTTTAAATTATAATGACAATTTTTTATTCTAGCATTTAAAAGTTTCTTACCTGTTTCAAATAATATTTTTCTAGAATAATTTGTGCCGACAGGATCTTTTAAAATTAAAGAAGGCGGAATTATGCTTGCGGCGAGACACTGGTGATTAAAATGTAAGTGTAATTTCCAACTGTTGATAGAAAGTCTAAGCCTTTCCATTGTTCTGGCTAGGCGAAGCGCGTCGGTACCAAAACTGGTTAAAATCGTTTTGAAAATAGAGCAATCCATATTTATTTCATTAGATAATAAAAGGCATATATTGGATTTTATAAAATATTTATTTTGCCAATATTTCGGCTGGCTGAACGCCAACCTTTATCGAGGCATTACATTTTTGTATACACAAACTCAGCGCCGCATAGTGTTATAATATCACAGTTGAAATCAATAAAAATACAGAGTAGGTGGGAGAAATTTGTGCATGAAAAAAAATATTATAAAAAATGCAATCAAAAAGGTAAAATATCTTAAAATATAAAAGGAAAAAGTTCTATCTTATATTTAAAAAATTGCAAAAAGTATTTAAAAATAATTCATTGATAACTCATAAAGAGATAAATGTAAAAATATATGTATATATTAAAACATTTGAAAATAAATTTAAAATGATTTAAATAATAAACTGTAAGAACCCCTTATAAAATGTTTTTAAAAATGTGGGTATTTAAAAAATTCATTTCAAAATTTAGGAGATTGTGTTGTACATATTTTAATTATTTGTTACCACAGAGTGTGTGTAAGCTCACGGGTAAATAGGCGCTAAAAAACAAGAAAAAAAGAGTTCCTTTGTTTTCAATATAAGTTTCCTTTTTATATTTTGTTATCTCTCTTGTTAATCAATAAATATAATGTTTAATTAATAATTATTGGAATCAGTTTCATTAATAATTCTAAGCAAAGTCAACAATTGGTAGCAGATGTTGGTTTATTGATATAAAGCTCAAAAACGAAAATATTTAATCTGAAGATTAAGCAAGAAGTTTATTCTGATCGGTAAACTGAAGCACTTATAAGATTAAAGGTATTTATATAGATTAAGTTAAATTATATCTATATATTGCATGTTTAAAAGCTACCCAATATTTAAATAAATTTAAAATATATATTTGTTTTAAATTATATATTGGTTTGTTTATATTAGCTCAAAAGACGAAAATGGCTGAATATAATGTTTTATCCCAAACAAAAATTGAACCATTAACAGGAAATAATTATCAAATATGGGCGTTGAAAATCGGCGCAGTTCTGAGAGGAAGAAAATTATTTAAATGTGTAATTTCAGATCCAGAACCTGATAAGGAAGACAAAAGTTCTTGGGAGATTTGGAGTGATAAAAATGATGAAGCTTTTGGGATAATCATCACTACGTTGACAAATGAACAAGCTGGAATGTTCATAGGAGAAACAAATGCTAAGAAAGTATGGGACTCACTGAGAAAAACATACACAGGCAATTTGGAAGATAAAATTATTGATATGAGCTTAGAATTAAAGAACATTAGAATGAAAGATAATGAGACTGTAGATGAATATATAACAAGGGCAAAAAATATTGCTGCTAGAAGTTCATCATTAGGGCATCAATTTCCCTCAAGAGAACTTTCATTTCATATTGTCAGAGGCATACATCCAAGGTATGAAAATATTGCTATTGTCTTACGATCAAAGAGAGAGGCAACAATTGAAGAGATTCAACAAACTCTAAGAGAAGAGGAGTCAAGAAGAAATATGAGATTAAATCAATCGGTTGAGAATGGGCATGAACAAGCATACAGAATTAAAGATAGAAAAGTTCAAAAATCTCAGCCAAAAAGATTTATTACAAACAAAACATGATTGCTAATGATTGCTGGTTTCGAGATAAACAGAAACAAGGATACCAAAAGAAATGGAATCCTGGTTATAGAAATCACAAATACAGTAGGGAACATTCAAATAACCTAGTGGATACTATGAAAAGTGGAATTAATGAGCAAGCATTTGAAACATATGTAAAAGAATTTGAAGATTCACCAGATGAGAGAAATGATAGACAAATATGGTGTATAGATTCAGGATGCACCGCACATTTAACCCCAAACCTAACTTTGATGGAAAATGTGGTAGATTATGAAAGTGAAATCAACCTAGCTGAAAAGGGCAAAACTACCCAAGCCATAGCCAAAGGAGATATGAGACTTACTACATGCACAAGTGAAGGCCAAGAAAATATTCGCATCAAAGATATCTTACATGTACCAAGTTTAAGGAATAATTTCTTGTCAGTATACGAATTAGTCAACAAGGGAAATTCAGTTATTTTCAATAAGGATGGAGCAAAAATTTATAATGAAGGGAATGATTTAGTTGCTGAAGCATATATTAAAGATAGAATGTTTATGATGGAAACAAAACAAAGAAATGTACCAATAGCAAAAAATGAAAATGTCATGGTTATAAATACACATTTATCAAATAAAAATAGCAATATAAGTTTATGGCATAAGAGATTAAACCATATAAATGAAGAATACATGAAAAAAATGATTCAAGGACATATTGTAAGAGGATTGGATCTAAAATTCGAAAGGTTACCAGAGTGCGAAGCATGCATAATGGGAAAACTAGTGCAGAAGCCATATAATATTACAGAAAATTATACAGTTAAGCCCCTGCAGTTGATTCATATGGATTTATGTGGACCAATGCCATGTCAATCTTTAGGAGGATCTAAGTATTTCCTTGTTATAGTAGATGATTACAGTAGAAGAATCTTTGTATATTTCCTGAGATCAAAAGATGAGACCTTTGAAAGATTTGAAGAATTTAAAGCAAGAGCCGAAAACGAATTAAGTCTTAGAATAAAAGATGTAAGAACGGACAATGGAACTGAATTTTGTAACTCTAGATTTGAAGGACTTTTCAAGAGAAGTGGGATCCATCACCAACTCACCACAACATACTCACCACAAAGTAATGGAGTCGCAGAGAGAGTGAATAGGACTCTTATAGATACAGCGAGAACCTTACTAATTGACTCAAAATTACCCATGATGTTTTGGGCAGAGGCAATTGCTACAGCTACATACATTAAGAATTGTACACCCCACAGGTCTATCAAGCAAAATACACCTATGCAGAGATGGAATGGCAGGAAACCATCGGTCAAACACATTCGAATATTTGGATGTTTGACACATTGGCTTGAGAGCAAACCAAGAAGAAACAAGTTTTCACCAAAGGGTAGAAAGGGAATATTTATTGGTTATTCTATTAAAAGAAAAGCCTACAGAATATATGATATAATGACAAAGAGAATCCATGAAGTCAGATCAGTAAAATTTAGTGAAGATAAGAGAGGAATTGATTATGCAAATGATATTCAGGAAGATACTACTTGTGATAATTTGACCTATAAAGGAAATTGTGAAGAAATAGTTGCTGAAGACTTTCTTATCTTGAAAGAAGACAATCCTGTCACAGAGAGTAAAATGAAGTCTCAGGAGGATACTTCAGTAAAACTAGGTGGTGACTGTGAAAATGACTCATCACAAACTGAACCGATACAGGAAAGATGTGTAAAAGGAGGAAGAAAGAAAGGAGAAACAAAGAGCATCTTAGAAGAACGGCACAAAGCAAGACTTGAAGAACAAGAAAGGAAATTGATTGAAGAAGGAGTTCGACGCTCACAAAGAATAAAGGATAGGAATAATGCAAACTTAATTATGGAAATTGATCATTATATTCCGGAGAACTTTAAAGAAGCAATGGATAGTGGAGAAAGAAATGAATGGCACAAAGCAATGGAAGATGAGCTCAGTGAGATAGAGAAACATAAAGTATGGACACTAGTACCAAGGGGAAATGGTATGAAAGTCATCAATAGTAAATGGGTCTACAGTACGAAGAAAACACCAACTGACGGCATATATAAACGAAAGGCCAGACTGGTTGCTGTTGGATGCAATCAAAGATATGGTGTGGACTATAAGGAATCTTTTTCACCTGTACTCAAAAAGGAAAGCTTGCGAACAATAGTAGCTCTTGCAACACAACAGAATTTAACCATAAAGACTTATGATGTGAAGACAGCTTATCTCTATGGTGAGTTAAAAGAGACAGTATACATGAGACAACCAGATGGTTTTATACAAAAAGGAGAAGAAAACAAAGTGTGTAAATTGGAAAAAAGCCTGTATGGTCTACCACAATCAGGAAAATGTTGGAACAAAAAGATCAATGAAATTTTATACCAGTTGGGAATGATTAGAACCAAATGTGATCCATGTGTCTATAAACTCCAGAGAGGAGAAGAGTATGCAATACTGGGTCTATATGTAGATTATCTCATCATTGCTGGAACTAGTAAGGAAATTAATGACAACCTAGCCTCAGAAATAGAAAAATATGTTACTCTAACAGAAAAGAAAGATAGCGAATCATTTATTGGAATTGAAATAAAAAGGGAAGAAGATGGATTTTATCTATCTCAGACTCATTATATTGATACAATTCTTCACAGATTTGGACTGGAAGAATGCAACAGTGTGCAGACACCTGGAGATCAAAATCAAAATTTGGATGAATATTTGGACTCTAAGCCAGTAGATAAAACTGTATACCAGGAAATGATTGGATCACTAATGTACCTCTCTACGGGTACTCGACCGGACATATCCTTCAACGTCAGCAATTTATCACAGTATAGTAATGATCCAAGAGAAATACACTTAACTGGAGTTAAAAGGATTTATAGATATCTGAAGGGAACAAGAAATAAAATGTTGGCATATAAGTCAAAAGACAACAATATCACAATAAGTACTGATGCGAGCTGGTGCACAACCCGAGACGCAAAATCCTATTCAGGCTATACAGTCAAACTTGGCAACAACTTAATAAACTGGAGAAGTAGAAAGCAAAATTTAGTAGCCTTGTCTACATGTGAAGCAGAACTTATTTCAATATGTGAAGGCATTTCAGAAGTATTATGGTTAAAGGGATTACTAGAAGAACTTTGTGAAAATTTAACTTTCCCAATTACCTTGAAAAGTGACAGCCAGGCTGCAATAAACTGGATACAATCTGACAAGATTACTTCACGAACAAAGCACATAAACCGAAAGTATTATTTTGTGAAAGAGGAAATTCAAAATGGAATCAAGCTGGAATACACTAAAAGTGAAGACATGGAGGCGGATATACTAACGAAGAGTCTACCTAAGGACAAACTACGGAAATGTGCAGATAGCCTTGGACTTGCTGATTAGGGCTTACACACAGGGGAGCGTGTGTTGTACATATTTTAATTATTTGTTACCACAGAGTGTGTGTAAGCTCACGGGTAAATAGGCGCTAAAAAACAAGAAAAAAAGAGTTCCTTTGTTTTCAATATAAGTTTCCTTTTTATATTTTGTTATCTCTCTTGTTAATCAATAAATATAATGTTTAATTAATAATTATTGGAATCAATTTCATTAATAATTCTAAGCAAAGTCAACAGATTGATTTATAAATAAGCAAAAAATATTTTATAAAAATGCATTAAAATGGAAGTTAAAACAATTTAGGATGAAAAAATGAGAAAATAAATTAAAAAATGGAAACTAAAAAGTTTAAATTATTGCATGTAAAAAGTTATATATTTAATGTATCAATACTTTTGCGTTTTGAAGCGATAAATGTAAAAATAATTAAACAAGTGGTATGTATTAATTACAGGTAATTACTAATGTGTGAAAATATAATTTAAGAAATCGCGGGTATTACAACAAAATATAAAGTGCTATAAAAAGCAAAAAAAAATAAAAAGGCAAATTATGAAATTTGAAAAAACGGCACCTCTCCCTTTAAAATAGTACATAATAAGTCAATTAAAAAATAAAAAAATTAACTAATTGAAATTAAAATAATTAGACAAAAAAATTAAGAATATCTAAATGTTGGCGTTCAGCCAGCCGAAATATTGGCAAAATAAATATTTTATAAAATCCAATATATGCCTTTTATTATCTAATGAATTAAATATGGATTGCTCTATTTTCAAAACGATTTTAACCAGTTTTGGTACCGACGCGCTTCGCCTAGCCAGAACAATGGAAAGGCTTAGACTTTCTACCAACAGTTGGAAATTACACTTACATTTTAATCACCAGTGTTTCGCCGCAAGCATAATTCCACCTTCTTTAATTTTAAAAGATCCTGTCGGCACAAATTATTCTAGAAAAATATTATTTGAAACAGGTAAGAAACTTTTAAATGCTAGAATAAAAAATTGTCATTATAATTTAAACAAATTACAATTAAATATTGATCAATTAATTCCTAAACTAAAAAGAATTTTAAATGATGAAGTATATTACAAATTTTATAAGTGCTTAGATATCAAATGTCAAAATAAAGCCTCTGCTATTCGCAACATTCAATCAAAAAAATTAAACACTTGGCAACAAAAAACACAACCCCAATCTCACCAAAATACTGTTATTAATCTTTCTAATCAATCAATTACACCCGAAGTTAAGACACTTCTATCAAAGGGCTTAAACTTCGTACCTTCCAAAAAAATTGATATTCCTAAAACTCTAGCTGCTATAGAAAATTCGATAAAACAATTATCAGATAATAATAAGGCTAAAATTAGAACAGAAGTTACTCCTATTATTAAAAATTTAGAACGAAAAAACAAGACTAATTTAAATCAAGGAGAAAGACAAGCCATTAGATCGTTAAAGCAAAATAAAGATATTGTTATCACACCCTCTGATAAAGGAAGAAATACAGTAATTATGAACACAACTGATTACAACACTAAGGTAGAAGAGTTACTTCAAGATAAAGAAATTTATGAACCTTTAGCAAAAAACCCTTCACCTAATTTTACTAAAGATTTTAATAAAAAACTTAATAAAATCATACGTTCACATAAATTAGACAAAAAACTTTTGAAAATTTAAAGGCTGAGGACAAGAATTTACCAAACTTCTATGGCCTCCCAAAAGTACATAAGCCAAACATACCTTTACGTCCGATTGTTTCCTATGCTGGTTCTCCTCTTTACCCCCTCACTAAATTTATTTCATCCATCATCTCTCCCCTCCAGAAATTACTTCCCCACACTGTCCCTAATTCTACAGTAGCTGCAAAAACGATCAGAAACCTTTCAATTTCTAATAATAGCCGTATGGTTTCTTTCGACGTTGAATCACTCTACACTTCAATCCCCCACAATGAAGCTATTCTAGCACTCCAAAAATTTACAGAAACCCATCAAAATATAGATTTCCCTTTCTCCACAGATGCTTTGATTGATTTAATTAAACTTTGTTTGGAACACAATTATTTTAGCCACCAAAATAAATTCTACAGACAAATCAAAGGCTTACCGATGGGAAACCCTATCTCATCGGCTTTAGCAAACATTTTCATGGACCAAATTGATCAAGTTGTCACAGAATCAAAGCAACTCAAAATTATTTTTTGGAAAAGGTACATAGATGATATTTTTTTGCATTACCGAATCAGATTTTGTAGTAATTTCAATTTTTTTAAATAATTTAAGACCATTTTTAAAATTTACACATGAAATTGAAAATAATAATTCTCTGGCATTTTTAGATTTACAGCTCAAAAGAAGATTTAACCAAATAGAAACTAGTATTTTTTGAAAATCAACCCACACAGGTAATTATTTAAATTTCAATTCTTTTGGCCCAGTTCATCATAAAATCGCTGTGGTTAAATCTCTCTCCAAAAGATTAGATACACATTGCTCGTCAAAAATTAATGATATAGTGGAGAGAAATAGAATATTCAGTGAATTAAAAAACAACAATTACCCAAGCAAATTTATCGAAAAACATTTTTATAAACCAAAATCTCCACTTTTAAATAACACCCCTGTTCAATCAAAAAAGCTTTTCTGCTCCCTCCCCTACAGCTACGGCTCTGAACGCATCGCCAGAGTCCTAAAGAGATACAACATCACAACAACCTATCAATCATCTTTAAATTTAAAAAAGGCCCTACGCCATCCAGACACTAAGCAAATTAACAAAATGGAAAACAAAATCAACGTAATTTACAAAATACCTTGTAACAATTGCCAAGCTAATTATATAGGGGAAACCAGCAAACCACTCAAAGATCGTATAAATCAACACAAATCAGGACTAAGGAATTACAACCCACTATCTCTCCTTGTTGATCATGCACTAAAAAACAACCACACTCCGGATTTCAAAAATACAGCCATTTTATACCAGAACATTAAAGAAAAACACTGCCGATTGTTCTTAGAAAGCTGGGCCTCTGTAGAAGACAAAGAAAGCATAAATAGGAAAATTGATTTACCAGATATCTACACACCATTTAGATCTTCTTAATTTTTTTGTCTAATTATTTTAATTTCAATTAGTTAATTTTTTTATTTTTTAATTGACTTATTATGTACTATTTTAAAGGGAGAGGTGCCGTTTTTTAAATTTCATAATTTGCCTTTTTATTTTTTTTGCTTTTTATAGCACTTTATATTTTGTTGTAATACCCGCGATTTCTTAAATTATATTTTCACACATTAGTAATTACCTGTAATTAATACATACCACTTGTTTAATTATTTTTACATTTATCGCTTCAAAACGCAAAAGTATTGATACATTAAATATATAACTTTTTACATGCAATAATTTAAACTTTTTAATTTCCATTTTTTAATTTATTTTCTCATTTTTTCATCCTAAATTGTTTTAAATTCCATTTTAATGCATTTTTATAAAATATTTTTTGCTTATTTATAAATCAATCTCCTAAATTTTGAAATGAATATTTTAAATACCCACATTTTAAAAAACATTTTATAAGGGGTTCTTACAGTTTATTATTTAAATCATTTTAAATTTATTTTCAAATGTTTTAATATATACATATATTTTTGCATTTATCTCTTTATGAGTTATCAATGAATTATTTTTAAATACTTTTTGCAATTTTTTAAATATAAGATAGAACTTTTTCCTTTTATATTTTAAGATATTTTACATTTTTGATTGCATTTTTTATAATATTTTTTTTTCATGCACAAATTTCTCCCACCTACTCTGTATTTTTATTGATTTCAACTGTGATATTATAACACTATGCGGCGCTGAGTTTGTATATACAAAAATGTAATGCCTCGATAAAGGTTGGCGTTCAGCCAGCCGAAATATTGGCAAAATAAATATTTTATAAAATCCAATATATGCCTTTTATTATCTAATATATATATATTATTTAATGTCTATTAAAATCTTATTTATGGGAACGAACTTTTGATACAGCCTGGTATAAAACGTTCTTTATAAGACAGCTTACTGTTTCATCAGTAGAGTCCACTATGTACCTAATGTATATTATATATATATATATGTAATTATAATATTGAATGTTTTGTCATTCGTTTTTTACTTTTTACAAAATACACACTATATTCTATGTGGGTTATTCGTGTACATTTTTAAACTATTTTACGTACAAGGTTTGAAAATATGCATATAAAAATTATTTATAGTTTTAGAGAAAAAGTGAAAATTATTTAATTTTTCACATTTCAGAGCCGTAATCATACAATAAATAAAGTTTATTTACATATTATCAAAATAATTTAATATATTGTTAGAATAAGCCACTTATAATTAATGATATAAATATAA